>CP139508.1:208702223-209050424 GCA_021014915.2 Artemisia tridentata subsp. tridentata | reverse complement strand
ACAACAAGGACAATAGTTGACATGATTATCAACTTGATTCAAGTTGTAGGGTTGAGGTAAGTAATTTTGAGTAGAGTGAGGATGGAGGATCGAGGTTGGCCCTTGTTGTGTTGTGCGAGGGGTATAGCAAGGAAATCACAAAGGTCATGGATTTGGTTTATATATTCACGGAACTTTTCCTTTTCCGTGGGAATGTGGATTTGATCATTTGGTGGAAGTGGATGAAATTGGGGTGTGTAGTTGGAAGTAAAGTGGATGTTTGAGCAATATGATGAGGATTTTGAAAGGTTTCAATGAGGTTAGTTTAAGGTTCAGATATGTAGGTTGGAATGAAAGTAGAGGTTGAGGTTATTTTGTGATGAAGGAAGGCTATAAGGGAGTTGATCCAATCTTGCGTTGAGCAAGGTGTAAGGCAAGAAGAGCACAAAGCTCATGGGCTTCTTGAAGTTCTTCAATGCACTTCAAGTACTTGGAAGAAGTTTATGATGGTGGAGTGTGGTTGTTATTTGGGATGGATGTTTGGATATGCAACATGTGAGTTGGTAGGAGGTGGTGGTGATACTCTTGGTGGTGGAGATATTTGTGGTGATGATGGGTGTGAAGGTATGGAGGATGCGGGTATTCCAAGAGTGGTGAGTGTTTTGGATGGTGCATTGGTAGTTTGAATAAGATGTGAGGTTTGTGAATGAGACTGAGATTCTTGTTTTGGGGTTGATCATGTTCTTCATATGAATCACATGAGTGAGATGAAGGTGTATTTTCGGGAGTAAAGGTGGATGGTTGGTTATTATGATGAGGTTTGTGAAAGGGTTCATTAGAATGAGCTTGAGGATTTTGGCTTTGGTTTGATGGGAGATGGCATGATGGGATGATGGAAGGTTATGAGGAATGGTAGTGTTTATAGTGTAGGGTTGATTGGATTAAGGAATGCATAAAATTTGTTGGATGGATTGGAATAAGATATGTTTGTGAATTTTGGGAAGTTTTAGGATGAAATGGGCTAAAAAATAAAAGAAGGGAACAGCAACTTCGACCATCAGATGGCCGGTCCCCTTAATTAAGGGGCCGTCCCCTTAAACATTAAGGGGGCCGCCTAAGGAATTAAGGGGGCCGCCCATCTGCTGATTTCCAGGTTGCCAGAAATGAGTTTTTGGCAGAAATTTGTAGAAAAGGTTGTGTTTTTTGGGTTTAGTTTCAAGCAAGTCCAACTCTTTGAGGCAATTAAGTATGTAATAGATATTTATGCAAAACATGTTAATTAAAGAGATTAAGCAAACAAGCAATTTCATCTAACATGTAAACATACTCATCAAGCAAGTAATATCATCTAGCATGTAAACATACTCATCAAGCAAGTAATATATATGAACTAGGAAACAATAAACTACACCAAGTATTTTCTTAATTGTATATGCCTATGTGAGGGATCCTAATGTTGCCTATGTGCAATAAATGGGAACTTAAGATAGCATGGACTTCTAGATTTGTTACAAACAAAATCTTAATAGACAAACCATGGGTCCGCTTGATTTGACTTAGTTCACTATAAATGTCATGTATATAAATATAGATGACAATATGAGATCACCATGCATGATTTAAATAATTGTTTTTGGCATTATTCAACAATGTTTGAGAATAGATTTTTATGTGGATGTGAAAAATATTTTAGTGAAATAGTTTTGGTTTTATTCCAAAATGTTTTATGAGGAAAGACAACATATTTTTCCAATCTTTGGTTTTGATAAACACGTAATTATGGACACAAGTTTGGAAGAAAGGTAGGATGGTGAAACATGTTAAATAGAAAGGTGTCATAATCTTTTGAAAAATCATTTTTCCAAAATGTGAAGTTTTTGCATATTTAAAAACAAGTCCCATTAATTATAGGTTTAAAAATAGTGGTTATAAAAGATCTCATGCTCAAGGGTATTGGTTAAGTCTATTGTCACATGCTACCCTTTTCTATATATCCTATGGCATTTAAGCATGTATTATGACTAAATACAAAAATACATCATATCAGAATAGTTAGAGAAAAACAAAAACTATTATTATGCATTCAACAGCTGAGCAAATAATTACCAAGGCATGCAATCAAATCACATAGGAGCAAGTAAACATCTAGAAATTTTATGTATGCAAGATGACATAAATCTAGGAATGAAAAGCTCTAATGAAAAACAAAGTTCATAAAAGTAAACTATCGTTAGGTATATTTAGGAAGAATAATGTAATCAAGTTGGAGAATGAGTATGAGACTATTACTAGTGGTGCTCAATTCAGGCTAAACACGACCATTTTTACAGGTTACACACACCCAACTTCTCACATAGAAGCAATTCAACCGTTAGGTCAAATTGAGTTTCTAGTCAATAGATTCTCCAGTAGTCATTCTCTTACTAGAAGAAATTAATTTCCTAAATTTACCTATCGAAGAATACCAAATATGAAGTTTGCTTGGTTCACTAATTAAGTTCCTAAATTTCTAGTCAATATAACCTGACATCACTAGCACGTTTGATGTTGCACACTTATCTATCTTGATGCCATAGTCTACAAGAGGTTGTATCATCCATAGTTTTCTAACGCGAGAAATCTAATCTTACTTCTATGTTAATGATTTATCCACTTAGCTTAATTCACTTCATCACCAAGAGTTTTCTAATAGTGGACATAGAAGATTTCCATTTTAAATTTGAGAATGCTAAATGAGTTCGACAGTGAATACTTCATTTTAATACTTAGGGGGCTAACTAAAAGGTTTCTAGTTTATTAAACCGCAGAACGAATATAACTAAATTGTAAAGGCAAAGCAACCTATCAAACTAAGCATATCCTAAGGCATTAATAAGATTATATGCAAGAAGTGATTACTTATGAAATTTAAAAAGAGAACTTACCTGACATCCTAGCTTGTCTTCGTAATGTTTCAAATGATGATCGACGTGTGAATGATAGGTGAGTCTTCAAGATAACCAAGGTGTGAAAGTATATCATGGCAAGCTTCTAACACCTTATTAAATCGAAGCGGCTTGACCCGAACATGTCTTGTACTAGACTCATTTGATATCTTAGCCTTGATGCATATGACGTCTTATGTAGAATCTTCCACATCTTCATTACGACCGCATCATGTCTTTTCAGTAAGTTTCGGATGGTGATCTTCTCCTTCGTCTGCGTCACTCCATGATTTTGGATGGAATTCACTTTGATTCATGCAGTCTTCGTCGTTAATACCTTCATTAACAACATTTGAACTAGTAGCACATGTATCTATTTTATCTAAATGTTTATCTATTAAATTTTCTAAGATAACTAATTCATGTACAAGATCAAAATCCTCATCTTTGGCTTGGCATTTTTTCTTGATGAAAGTTTAAGAGATTTTTCCAAATATCATTTGCCGTTTGACAGAAAGATATTCTTTCATATTCAACTTTCGGCAAGGTTTTATAAATAATTATTTTAGCTTTATTATTTATGTCATTCTTTGTTTTCAAATAATCATTTTGACTTTCAAAATTCGTTTTTGTTTGATTTTCAAAATCCATTTTTGTTTGACTTTCAAAATTCGTTTTTGTTTGACTTTCAAGATCACCAATCGAAATGACATGCCAAAGATCTAGATCAATTGATTTCACATAAGTTTCAAATTTATTTTTCCATTCAAGAAAAGTATAGTTTTCAAATAGTGTGGTTTTTAGCAAAGATTTCCCTTCTAGATATTTTTCGAATTCCATATATCGATTCAAGTTTTAAAATACAGTATATTTTAAAGATCTTGATTGACCTGGCTCTTGATACCAATTGTGGAAAACTAGAAGGGGGGGGGGGGGTTGAATAGTTTTACGTCTTTTTAATTTATGAAAACTTTTGTTTACCTTTAAAAAAAATTTCGATTGGATATTATGTGAACTCAACTCTTGAACAATATGAACATATATAAGTAAATATAATTAAGCAATGCAAGTAAGGTAATAAAATGAAATAAAAGATAGAGATGGAAAAATCTAACCGAGACACAAGAGATTTATAGTGGTTCGGCTACAAGGACACCTTCCTTGCCCTACTCCACTCCCCGAGTCACCTACTCGAGAGTTTTCTTCACTATGTCAACAAGCTCCCTTATGGCGGAGAAAACCTTACACAACTTTAGCTTACACCGGCTTAACGACACAAAGCTAGATGTCGGGTTCTAATCGTAGCTAGAACCAATCTCACAACTTATACACGACTTAATCACACCTTCACAACTTATACACGACTAAATCACACCTTCTTCTTCACGTCTTCTTCACGACTTCTTCTTCACGACTACTTCACGACTTCTTCTTCACGACTACTTCGCGACTTCTTCTTCACGACTACTTCACAACTTATTCACAACTTCTTCACAACTTATATACTACGACTTCACACCTTCTTCACAACCTAGCACAACCTATGTACACTTCTACTTCTTCACACCTTCACTACTTACACACCTTAACTACACAACTTCTCTACTTACACACTAATCTATCCTAAACAATTATTCACACAACAATCTAACAAATATACAACTTATATACAAATGAATGATGACACAAACAACTTAGGTAGCTAAGTTGCAATACTTCTTCTTTAGTTGTTGAAGGAGTATTCTTCTTTTGCACTTGAATGGAGAAGGCTTGGATCACTTAGAAACCAATGCTTAAGAAGATATGATCAAAGGATTTTTGAAGGAATTTACAATGACTAATGTGGATTTAAAACAGAAAGTTTCTGTGTGCAAAAGGTGAGTAAAAATCCAGGAGAGGGCTTGTATTTATAGAGAAAAATCTGGACAGCTGGAGCCTACTGGAGCGTGGCCGGCCCCCTTAAATAGGGGGGGGGGCGTTCCCCTTAATTTTAAGGGGGCCGCCTAGCAAAATTAAAGGGGCCGCCCAAGGTGAACGTTGCCCAGATTTGTCCTTTTGTGGGGAAGGTTTTTCTGGGATAATTTTGCCATTTTTGGTTGAAAATTTGAATTCATATTTTTATAAAAGATTAAACATATTTATTTAATACCAAAAATGTTTTTCAAAAATATATAAAATGTTTTTGACATTTTATGAAAAATCTAGTGATTAAGAAAATGTTCCTTTGATCATATATTGCATTAAGCATTAGTTCATTCATACCTTAAGTGATTTGAGTTGTAGAAGTGAATATTTACAACTAAATACTTGTTTACTTAATAAGTTTATGTTTTAATGAGTTTGTATTTTGTGATCATCAAAACATAGAGATATGAATAAGTATTGATAATGTTTTTAAGCATTATTTATGCCAACATTAACGTTGCTCTATAAGGAATTTATTTGGTAAAATTAAGGGTTGCACGTGTTCAGAAAAGACAATATTTTATAAAAAAATTACACTTCGTGACCAAAAATCGGGTGTGGCCCATGCCACACCCGGCTCCTATGTGTATCTGTCCATGGCAACTCGTCTTATCAAAATGCGCGTTGATGTCACTTTTGCAGACAGCTTCACCGGGGTAAAACACATCATGGACAAACAGGCCAACCATTCTAGCCTAATGATGCGCGTGATGTGTCGTTGCGGTTTAGCAGTATTAATGCATACTCAAGTTTTAAATTTATATTTAGCCGACTTATCAATAAACACACACACTTAACGAGCAGTGTACCCGGTCAGTATGAATATAATGGTAAGTAGAGTGTCGATCACTAAGAGTGGAACGTATTATCTAGTTATTCTAATCAGTATTTTAATATCTTAAGTCAATTAATACAACCTAATCTAACGCAAGGGGGGTTCATCCTGAGAGACTGGCACGTTTTGGTTGCAATTAAATAATAAACTAAACTAATGAGCACGAATCAGCGATAAGCAAGCACGTACACAGATAAATACTTGAGACAATAAGAAGACCTGTCCTGATAATTAAGTAGCTTGTCACTTGTTTTATTGCTAGTTTTATATGAAGTGTATGTAATTAACCCTTTCTCGTTGGCTCTAATCTTATCGGCGAGTAAACCCTTAATGATTACTTATGTCTAAAAGTTATTCCTAAGTGATTAAGTTAGTAATAACCGTGGGAGCAATATGATCTTCCGTAGTCACATACGACAAGCCACTAATAGACACAGAGGTTATCAATGCACTAATAAAAGTCACCAAAGACATCAACATATAAACTTTAATTGATGGGAAAGCAGTTTTAAGGGAGTGCAACCTTTCCGTTGTCACATTACACAAGCCACCAATCCTGATGAATTAAAGTGTACTAATACAATAAAACAAAACTACTTAATGAATTAAACACATGCAGGACCTTCTTACAGCTCTTGTATCTTCGTTTGGGTGTGTCTTGTGCTGCCTATTCGTCTGAATTCGTCTCTTGGTTTCTGTTCGTCTAAGGATATGGCACTCCGAAATTCGTCTGGTCTTGGGGTATTTATAGTTTCTGTCTGAGGGTTAGATGCGGCGCATTGAATAAGTAGATGCGGCGCATCGACTTAACTTCGCGTGGGGTCCAAGGTTATTATATTCAGGAATATTCGTACACGCCTTGAGATGCGGCGCATCTTCATAATTATATGCGGCGCATGTCTTCTAGTATCTTGGATGGAAACTGGTGAAATCTTGATAGTGATGCGCCGTATGTAATAAGTATAATGCGGCGCATCTGGAGTAGAACAAGTTGGTTCTTCTTCGTTGACCAAAGTTTCATATGCAACGCATGACAGAATTGCATGCGTGCATTCTTCAAAGTCAGGCAATGGTCTTCAATCTCTTCATTTCAGCAGCCTTTTCCAATCTTGATCATTTTTCTCCATTTTTAGTCCATAATCGCTAAGTTTCACCAAATGCTTGTTTTTAACTGAGAATTACAAAAGTAAACGATTAAGTATCAATTCTCATACATAATATAATAAAACAAGTCAAATAAATAGGATAAATGATGATAATAAAATGTACTTATTTGAGTTCATCAAATATCCCCCCACTTGAACTTTACTTGTCCCCAAGTAAACCTTAGAATTAATCTTATGAAAATATATCCTAAAAGATATTAGGATTTATTTTTATATTTAAGCATGTATTCGTTTTATCATAATCACACAACCAAACACTTAACGAATTAGGAATAAAATAAAATATTTCGATAAAAGCAAATCTAATCGTTTAACTGTCCAGTCGTGACGAATATTCTATCATAAGCTTGGCAAGTATACACATCTCCCCTACTAAAGCCAAGGAATAACAAGTCTAAAGCGGTAAAAAGGGTTTGAGGCTTAAGGGTTAATCATTCTTCTTAATCTCTATCGATCTCAAATTCCAGAAAAGGCGAAAAAATCACAAATACATGATCGAATCCACGAACACGATACTTGCAATTGCTCAAATCCTTAACTCGAATAGGCTAAAGATAGGACCAAGTAATCTTCACCAATAATATTATATCAAAAAGGGCGACAAAATCATAAATACATAGCCGAATCCATGACTACGATACTTAAGATTGCTCAAATCCCTAATCTCAATAAATCAAAGGTTTGGATAAAGAATGATATAGGGTATGGATAATATTTGGGATAAAAACTGGTGTAAAATGAAAAATAAACAAAACAGATAAATTAAAATCCTAAGTATGGTTAATCACTATCCCAACCATCCCATGAATAAGACTCATATCATTGAACAACTCACGCTTTAACACTTGAAACACACGCTTTAGGTAGACACGAATTATACTCAACAAGATCTTAATCAAAGAATATCCTTAGTTGGCGTTCCCATAACGTCCAACTCCCATTCAATCCATAAATATAGTATACAACAACTAGTGGTGATATCGACCACTTAATACAAAACTTTACATAAATTTGTAAAACAAACATCCAACTTTTTCTTTCTTTTTCTTTTCTCATTTTTTTTTTCTTTTTTTTTTTTTTTTTTTTTTTTACATCAACATATATTGTGTAAAATTTCACAACTTTTCTATCACTCTTTTTCCGGATAATTTTTCCATACTCTTCATACTTTCAGAAATAATTGTAATAGCGAAAGTAGTAAACACACGAAAAATAAACTCAAAGATATACAATATTTACTTTCACTCCAATTGCATTGTGCAATTTCCTGACTCAACCAAAGATAATGAATTACGCATGCGAACACAGGTAATGTAAGGAAACACACTTTGCCTAAAGCAATTAACCAACCACGGATTTTAATCTACAGGGTAGGCTAAGGTGTAAGGGTGTAACGATACATTATAACAAAGGTGTAAGAAACGAAAGGAATGGCTCTGAGTGTTTTTCTAGGGGTATCTTACTCTAAAAATGAGAGTAACAAAGGGTTTATACGGGGGTTAACTAACCAGTGTAGTTAGTTAATATCACATAACATATAAAGGCTATTTGGGTGTAATCCTAGAAATTTACCAATTTGGACAAGTCACTCCAATTATATAAATAATACTCATTATGGTGGTCTCGAATAGTATACAAGCCAAGTTCTAAAGTCTACAAGTCACCGGCACACTCATAGATTTGTGAATTTTGAAAAATCACAATTTTTGGAAATAATGTTATGTGTGCAGCTATGCAACTTAGATCTTAAACAAAAACATGCTAAAAAATTTTAATTTTGATATATTAAGCGCGTTTTAAACATAATTTTTGAAAAAGTTTCGGACAAGTAAGTGTTCTAATTCTCCAATCCCCCCACTTAAGTTAAACAACGTCCTCGTTGTTTGTATCAAAGGTTAAAAAATGGAAAATAAAAGAATTAGAACAGAAAAACTCCCCTGAGATTTGCTCGGTATGATCCTCCATTAGTATAAGAGCAAAAATCAACTTCTTGTGGATGAGAACGTTTAAGCTCCATAAGTGATGTATCCACAAAAATTGCAGGAATCTATAATACCTTCAAGACTTAAACACACCTGAGTTAAGAAGGTTCAAACTTGCATAATACATTAGTAGTTAGAAAAAATAAAATGTAAAAATTAAAACTGAAAATCACCAGGTCAGTCGATGCGCCGTATCTTATGGAAGAAGATACGCCGTATCGAGCCTGGAATAAGTACGAATCAGAATAAAAGATGCGTCGCATCCTTAACCAGGGATGCGCCGCATTAAAATAAACTGACAAAGAGTTTTAAAGTCAAAAATAAAAATGCAGAAAATAAAATAAGATATGACCAGTGCAGGAGATGCGTCGCATCTTAGGATGGAGATGCGCCGTATCTTCTGCGGGCCTGACTGACTCGACAGAAAACAGAAAAGTAAAAATTCTCCGGGTTGTCTCCCGGTCAGCACTTGTCTTTATTCCAGAGTCTTCAAGTTAGACTCACGTTCAGCTCCTTATTTTGTTCTTGTCACGGTCCATCCTTCTTCTTTCATCCGAAAGATGTTCCCGTATAGCTCCGCAACATTTTCTTCCATTCGACTTAATCTAGTATAACTCTTGGTCTTCGTCGCAACATATTCCTCATCTGGTCCCAAAGAGTATTTAATGACTTTAAATTTTTCAGAAATAATCATGGGTGGCTTATTATAAGGGATCCCAAGTAGTTGACACTTTCTTTTGATGAATTCTTCTTCGTCTTTATTAACAAACTTAAAATAAGGATCCTTAATCAAATAGTCATCAAGTTCATCAATTAATGACTCATTGTTATTATCATCTTGAATCGCCTCCCACTCTCTTTCCAATTCCCATTGTAAGCGTCGACTAAGCTTTGTGTAATCATCAAATTGTCCATGCACCCATTCCCAGAAAGTAGTGTTCGATGCTCCCTTTAGTTCTTTTAAGTAGTTGATCCTACCTTTTTCTTGCAAAGCCTCTGTTTTACGTGGGCAGTCTTCAACCTTTTCATACCAATCGTCGTCTTCAAAGTAAACATCGTTTCCAACACCGTTTCATTCCAATTATACTTCCCCCATTACAGGTTCCATCATTCTTATAATCACAGGTCGGCCATACACTACTCCCATCCTTGAAACAGAAAGGTGTGCAAGTGTGATTAATATGCTCAAATTCCCATGGTTTATCCCAAACCCATGGTATTTGGTCATTCCATTCGTAGTACCAGGTGTTTTTGAAATCATCATAAGTTTTGAATCCTGGTAGATCTCCAGTTAGCACATCAGCGTCCACTTGAAGAAGGTAATTAAATTCTTTGAATTGTTTGCACAAAGGTGTCTCATAATTGAACAAATCAATGTCTGTGCTGAATAATTCTTCAATGCCCTCATTGATTGTTAAATCATTAAGTGACGACCCATAGTCGCTCTCTACTTCTTCATCTTCCCCTCTCATCCAATATACCCATAACGCATCTTTAGTAGCTCGATCCATGCTCTTATGGTTATTGAACTTACTAGCCAACCAATCTGAAAAATCAACATTGTTAGGATCGTGGTCAACGTCAAAGCAAGCTTTACCAATCATTTTCCTCCTTATCTCCATGAACTCGTTAAATTGTTCCCTAAAACTCCGTG
The DNA here is from genome assembly GCA_021014915.2 of Artemisia tridentata subsp. tridentata. NCBI lineage: Eukaryota > Viridiplantae > Streptophyta > Magnoliopsida > Asterales > Asteraceae > Artemisia > Artemisia tridentata. Next base: position 209,039,919 of record CP139508.1, on the reverse strand, counting down.
TCAACCATGAGGTCACAATCCGTTTGATTTCATTCACAGGAGCAAATTTAGGATTACCGTATTTAAGTTCAAGCCATTCTTCGAGGGAGATGTCCATCAACCTTACCAACCTGCCATGAAATAGTATCTCTGACACAGCATAAATTCTTTCATCGTCCAGATAGTTCTCATTTAATCCCCAGTACTGTTCGAAATAAGGCATGTAAGAGATTTGTATAGGTTGGGTATTGCCTCCATCACAGCTTTTATTGCTTGAGTTCATGTATTCAATTTGGAATTTCCCATCATTCTCTTCGATAGTAGTCCAAGTCAATCCTTTAGATTCAATGATAGGCCATAAGAGTAACAATTCATCTTCAGTGTAGCTCATTAGTAAATCATAAGAGAATATCCCATCTTCACTATTGCATAAGCGTTTGAATTCCTTATAAGTAGCTTCAATAGGGGTTTCCCAAGAAAATAAATCGGCATCAATCATGAGCACATTAAAGTTGACATCATCAAAAACTTTCACTTCGAATGAATCCGAAAGCAAGATTTCCTTAGCAAGATATCCGTTCACTGACATGTCTTCCATAGCAAAACCTGTCATCATAGGTAAAATCCTCAGTAGGATTTGTTCGCTAGAAGAGAAATTAATGAATTTAGAAACGGATACAAGAATAACTGATATCTGCAGACGATGCGCCGTATCCAGAAAGTTGGATACGCCGTATCTTATCACGTTAAAATTTAATCAGACTTATATTCAGAAAATAGATACGCCGCTTATAAATTAGAATGCGCCGTATCAGTTTTAATTATCAAAAATCAATTATATTTATTAAAATTAAATGCGTCGTATTAACAAAAGTTAATGTGTCGTATTTTCGTTACGTTTCAAAATACAAGATTTTTGATTCAGTAAGATGCGCCGTATCGATAAAGATCGATACGTCGTATCTGTTTAATAATTCGAAAACTGTTTTTAATTAAAATAATAAATACGCCGTATCTGTAAAAACAGATGCGTCGTATGGCGTTAACGTTTAGAAAAATTTCTTATTAAAAACAGAATACGCCGTATCTTGGGGAAAGATGCGCCGTATTCGAATTCATTAAACGCGTTGTATTTTATAAAAATTAAACGCAATACGCCGTATCTGAGAAATCAGATGCGCCGTATCGTTTGAATTAGCTCAGTACAACGATAGCAGTATGCAGAAAAACAGAAAAATAAAAACAAAAATAAACACAAACGAAAAGCAACAAAAATAAAAGAAAACAAATAACACACAAAACAGAAAATATGCAAATAATACAATGAATGCAATTAATCTAATACACAACACGGTTAGCGGTTAAAATATAAAAATTAAAAAGAAAAACCTAATTAAAATACTAATCAAATTAACAGATAATAACAATTCACTCCCCGGCAGCGGCGCCAAAAACTTGATGCGCGTGATGTGTCGTTTCGGTTTAGCAGTATTAATGCCTACTCAAGTTTTAAATTTATATTTAGCCGACTTATCAATAACACACACACTTAACGAGCAGTGTACCCGGTCAGTATGAATATAATGGTAAGTAGAGTGTCGATCACTAAGAGTGGAACGTATTATCTAGTTATTCTAATCAGTATTTTAATATCTTAAGTCAATTATACAACCTAATCTAACGCAAGGGGGGTTCAGCCTGAGAGACTGGCACGTTTTGGTTGCAATTAAATAATAAACTAAACTAATGAGCATGAATCAGCGATAAGCAAGCACGTACACAGATAAATACTTGAGACAATAAGAAGACCTGTCCTGATAATTAAGTAGCTTGTCACTTGTTTTATTGCTAGTTTTATATGAAGTGTATGTAATTAACCCTTTCTCGTTGGCTCTAATCTTATCGGCGAGTAAACCCTTAATGATTACTTATGTCTAAAAGTTATTCCTAAGTGATTAAGTTAGTAATAACCGTGGGAGCAATATGATCTTCCGTAGTCACATACGACAAGCCACTAATAGACACAGAGGTTATCAATGCACTAATAAAAGTCACCAAAGACATCAACATATAAACTTTAATTAATGGGAAAGCAGTTTTAAGGGAGTGCAACCTTTCCGTTGTCACATTACACAAGCCACCAATCCTGATGAATTAAAGTGTACTAATACAATAAAACAAAACTACTTAATGAATTAAACACATGCAGGACCTTCTTACAGCTCTTGTATCTTCGTTCGGGTGTGTCTTGTGCTGCCTATTCGTCTGAATTCGTCTCTTGGTTTCTGTTCGTCTAGGGATATGGCACTCCGAAATTCGTCTGGTCTTGGGGTATTTATAGTTTCTGTCTGAGGGTTAGATGCGGCGCATTGAATAAGTAGATGCGGCGCATCGACTTAACTTCGCGTGGGGTCCAAGGTTATTATATTCAGGAATATTCGTACACCGCCTTGAGATGCGGCGTATCTTCATAATTGTATGCGGCGCATGTCTTCTTGTATCTTGGATGGAAACTGGTGAAATCTTGATAGTGATGCGCCGTATGTAATAAGTATAATGCGGCGCATCTGGAGTAGAACAAGTTGGTTCTTCTTCGTTGACCAAAGTTTCATATGCAACGCATGACAGAATTGCATGCGTGCATTCTTCAAAGTCAGGCAATGGTCTTCAATCTCTTCATTTCAGCAGCCTTTTCCAATCTTGATCATTTTTCTCCATTTTTAGTCCATAATCGCTAAGTTTCACCAAATGCTTGTTTTTAACTGAGAATTACAAAAGTAAACGATTAAGTATCAATTCTCATACATAATATAATAAAACAAGTCAAATAAATAGGATAAATGATGATAATAAAATGTACTTATTTGAGTTCATCACCTAAACTTTGCACCATTCTCTGATGGCCACGACACTGACGGGAGTAACAACTAAAATTATATTTTGCTACAAACGGTTCTTGTGCAGTTGCAGATATCATCAGCTCACCAACGGCTAAAGGCCAACTATTTGACAATGTTGTCTACAACATCATCGTGCCTTGGGCAACGACTGTGGCAATGGCCCATGGTGTGAAAACTACTCTCTTCCGGTACCAACACATAACATAGCAACTGAAACATCATCATGATCCAAGAGCAGCTTTCATACCTTTCACATGATGCTTCCATCAAATGATAATGTTAATGTCATAAAATCCGGCCTTGGTTTTGAGAATCCTAGTCATTTGAATTTTGAGAATCTTCATAATTTGAACAAATCTAAGAAGTTGACACCCAGTTTGTATAACGTTGACAAGATGGGACAAGATATGTTTTCCCGTCATATGATCAATTCTTAAGAAGTTTTAGAAAGTGAAAAGGAAAAACGTTTATGTTGTCCCATAATATGATAATCTTAGAGAGAGAGAGAGAGAGTGTGTGAGTGTATACACTCTTAGTCTAGAGAGAGAGAGTTTAGAATGTAAACTAGTATTTCATTAGATACACACATCCTTAAGTGAGGAGGGGTGGGGGTATTTATACCCAAATCATACAAATGTTCCTTACCTTCCTAACTATACAAGTGTTAGGAGGGTTCCCAAGTTTCCTTTCCCTCCCAGCTATATAAGTGTTGGGAAGGTGACTAAAAGCTAACAACTTATACATAATACTACCAACATATTACAATAAAGACCTAATACAAATGATACACACTTTATGTGTCCTAACAATCTCCCCCTAAGGGTGGATTATTGGGGTCTTTCAGTGTAAGGAAACTGGTCTTTGTAGTTCCTAGCTCCAATTTATTTCTCCATGCATTTCCATAACTCACGAAGCTCTAGCCTTTCCTTGATCACCTGCACAACTCTACTCATTAGAGCTTGTTGCTCAATATTCATCTCAAGTTTCTTGTAGTATACCTGATCCAATATGTAACACCCCAACCCGAAAAGGTTTAAAATGCCACATTATAGTGTCAACAGAACAAACACAAGCGAAAGACTTTTATTAATAATAAGGTTACACAAGTTCAAAATGAAACTAAGGTAATAATAATTCTAAAACATAATGTCATCCAAAACTAGATTACAAATCTGAATCAAAACTAAATGGAAGATAACTCCAAATCTAATTCACAAGCAAATGGGTAACTATCGTCAAGGTGGTCCACTAAGAGCTCCTATGCACTCTTCACTCAAATCCCAGCTTCCATCCTAAAACCTGTCGCAGGAAAAGAAATGCGGCTGAGCTTTAAAAGCCCACTGAACAGATATAACAAAACAATAACTAAATCTAAATAAGTATACAAAACGGAATCAAACGAATCTGTTGAACAAGATGTCATATATCATAAGAGACAAACGAAAGATGAGTCATATGTGTCTTAACGAAGTCAAGTAGATGTGAGTCAGATCATACGAAAATCAAAAAATCAAACGGAATGTAACACCCTCACTTTCGGTATACGCAGCGGAATATAAGTTGGGGTATTACTTCAGGTATCGTAGTCATGAAAATAGAAAACGACTCGAAAGAGACGTTTTAGATAAAATTGTTATCATTCATTTATTTAAAATCAGAGTTACATAATAGAGGTCCCAATGGGAAGTTCTAAAATACATTATAAAAGATACGTTATTGGTTGAATGATAACAAAATGGACACTCTTTTTATAAGAAGAAAGCCCATTGCCACTCAGTGCCAAGCCATGCTTTTAGTTACCTGAGATAAAACATGCTAAAAAGTCAACACAAAGGTTGAGTGAATCCATAGTGTTTATAGTAATAATCAGTTGAACACAAGCTAAGTAGAAAGTAAATCAGTAATATTGCAGTTCAGTATATTGCCCTAAGCCTCATGACACGCAAAACGTTAACAGGTTTAAGTAAATTACTAACATAATTAAATGAAAGTAATAATGCCCTCGAGTAGGAGTTTGCCAGACTCTTTATTGATCTCAAATAAAGTGCATTTGTCTATCCGGCTAACACTAAGGAAATCCATCCGGCTACTACAAATGGGTTGTCAATTCCAATAGATCTATTCACTATATTCGCGCTCACCCGTAAGTGATTAATGGTACATGATGAAGAGTTTTTAAGGGCAACAGGCAACTTAGGCAATATCAATCAGGAAAGCATACAGAAAAATACTTGTGTTCGGTTTTGTAGCATGTATCTCCCCACAAGTTTGGAAAACGTATAAAAGTGGGACTATGAAATCACCTTAGCAGTCTGGATGGAAAAAAAATTAAATAGAGTTGATAAAAATCTCCGGCACGCGACCTGGGTTGGTATGTCAAGTTTTAGTAATCATATTCAAACATATATGAGTTTTAATATTCGTTTCGTAACGTTTTTGGTTGATGACTAAATGTTAAAATGAGACAACATGATGTCACTTCAAAAGTTATATATAAGATTTTATCTTATTTCATATTTTATGTTTTTGTTTCGTTTATTTGTTAAATATATCTCGTTTGTTAGTTTTTTATTATAAACCGAACCGATATTATATATATATATATATATATATATATATATATATATATATATCCCGTAATTATTTATAAAATGTTACGCTTTTTACCCTTATAGTTTCATATATTGACACTTTCATAAAATGACAATTTTTACCCTTCACCTTTCAAAATTTGGCAAATTTTACCCCTCAACTTTGGTGAAATGATAGTTTCTACCCTATAGTTTCAAACTTGACACTTTTTACCCTTAAACTCTAGGTTGACATTAATTTAGTTCCTAGTTATAAAAATAGTCAGAGTTTTGACAGTTTCTACCCTCAAAGCATTTTTGTTATTTCATTCGAAGTCCTTATTTCATATTAACGCGTTTTACGCTTAGGAAAAAGACACGAATTTCTACGACTCGTTTATACAAGTTGTGATAAGATTTTAAATAAGCTACTAAGGGCTTATTTGATTATATTCTAGCTTATAGCTTTTCGAAAATAAAATTTTAAAATTTAAAAGGGTGCGTTTGTTTTTAGTCCAAACCGCCCAAAAGAATAATTTTTTATAGGCGAGGTCTTGTGATGTTTTTGCAACGTTCTTATTTCTTTTAGTAGTTTGCTGGGTGATCTTTTGAATGTTTCAAACCCGAAGTTCTATACCTTTGTCGTTTGTTCACAATAATTATGCAAAATAGAGGAGTTTGGACACTTATAGGGTACGTTTGGTTTCAGTCAGCGACAAGGCCAAAAGAAGGCCAAATAACAACTAGGCAATTCAAGGTTTTTATGACGTTCTTAATCCATTAATTAATTAGCTGGGAGGTCTTTAAGTTGGCAAATTTCCAGATTTTATGGGGTTCATTTGGTGGTCGAAACAATGGTGCAAAGTGAGGCGTTTGGGGACTATTTTCAGTAAAGAACAGAAAAAAAAAAACAGTTTGGTTTCCAATTTTTAAACTTATGACCTTGTATTTTTAGCATGTTAACATGATCATAAACCTATTAAATCTATCTCTTGTTTGTTTTAATGCCTCTTGATTAGTAATGCTAAAAAAATATACTTAGGGTGTGTTTGTTTTTGCTCGACAGAAAAAGAAAAGAAAAGAAAAAGTGGGTTTTTGACCTAGCTTTCTAATATAACTTATTTAGTATCATTTTTAAGTGTATTTAAAGTTCACAAGGAGAATTGAAATGAGTTAGAAATACTTACTTGTTATTAATTCGATTAAGAAGGATTTTTAGCGAAATGGCTTGCAATTTAAATGTTAGACCTTCTCCTCCTTCCTAGGCTTCTTCAAACTCTTTCTTAATTTCCATTTAGGCTCTTTGATCAGTAGAATAATGAGTGTGTTGTTGTTTTGATATGGTTCGAAAAATAGGATGAATATGGGATTAAAAGGTGATCAATTTATATGGAGGAGGGGGTCTTAGGGTTCTTAAGCCTTCTAGTGTTGTAACCCGTAAATTCTCATAAGGCAAAATGACTATTTTTCCCTTTGACTTTGACTTTTGATTATTTGACTTTTACCGTAACGTAAAAGCAAATACTGTAACCGGTAATTTTCCATGTTAAGTAATTCACTCTGCTTTGAATTATTACTCTTTGAACACTTTCGTTCACCTTTTTCCTATTTAATGAAAAGTCTCGCAAAACGTAAGAACCGCACATAACGTGTACTAGCTCCACATTAGTAATAACTTATATTCAATAACTTTATTTTTATATTAATTATATAAAAACGTTTCTAGAAATATATTTCTCGCATTCTTGCTAAACCGGGATACCGCGTTTATATTTTAACTACGGGATACGGAGTACACGTGATACATTAAAAAGTAACAATTATCCTAACTAAAAAAAAGTCCAACGCCTTATCACTATTTTTATCAGATGAGAAGAGATAGCAACTCGTACATTTTAGACTATAATTTGACTATTTATTTTGACTTATTATTATTTTAATTTTAAGTGACATTACTTTTATGAGTAAGTACATAAATTAAATTGCGTACGCTTAACTCGTAACCAACACAAGACTATGATCAGTCTACGTGTTTTAAACATTTTATTTTTCTTATAAGTCATATTTTATAAGAACTATTATTAATTTACCATTTTTATGTAAACTATATACCTTTTATGTTTTGCGGGTATTGAACCTACGTTTATAGGTTTTAACTATATTTACGCACTTGGTTAAACTTATCACTCATCTAATATACTAATATAGAGTATATTGATAAGTTTTAACATTTTTATAAGCATTGAATTTTATCGTTACCATGTTTTACATTTCGTGACTTAAGAACTTAACGTTAGTAATTACCGGGATCAAATTATACCCTCTATACCTTAAATAATCAACATAATTTAAGATAATGCAAAACTTACACAACTCTTGTCCATATGCCACGTTTGAAATACATGATAACAACCAAGCGTTCCATTATTTATGTTGACCCAGGTAGGGCAACCAAGCGTTCCATCAATTATGTTGACCCGGTTAGGGCAAACAGGAGTTTCATCATTTGTGTTGACCTGGTTAGGGCAAACAGGAGTTCCATCATTTGTGTTGACCCGGTTAGGGCAAGCAACCACACCATCATTTATGTTGACCCAGGTAGGGAAAACAAGCGTTCATAATAACATAACCAGCGATTTATTAAATATAACTCTATATATATTTTGAATATATTGGTCATTTAATTTTTGTGGTCCATACATCATTTGATGTTCACATAAACAAAATCATATTTGGCAGTGGGTTGTAAACACACAGGTTGCAAGTCTTGTATGGGCGGGATTTGGAACTGGGTGGATTTACAATGCCTTTGCTGGGAAATCATTATTCAAATGCTTTACATTTTTAAATAAACTCTATGAACTCACCAGCCTCATGTTGACACTTTTAGCATGTATTTTCAGGTATAAGCAATAGCACGCTACTGGAGGCTTTTGGCAGGGCATGGCATGGTCATAGAAGACTCTGATATTCATTTTGGGACTGTTTAACTTATTTAAAGGCCTATTTCCGCACTATATTTCATAATGTAAATTTAACACTTCTGATTTCTCAAATATATTCTAAATGATTGTGGTAAAACCATTCTTTGTACTTGTGTTGTGATACCAACTGAGTTACACCCCATTGACATGTATGCTTCCGCTGGACCCGATTTTAGGGGTGTGATAGATTGGTATCAGAGCCTTGGCTATAGAGAACTGGGTAATTTCAAAACCTAGACTATAGCTACTTTTACAAAAACTTAACCCTATGACTGCCACGTGCCTGCCTGTCAAGCTGATGCCTCATTTGTGGTTTGCTGCTAACATATTTAATGAGATTTGTGTCTTATTATTGGATCCATTATACTCACTTATTCTCGTTGGTTACTATAATTGTCTTCCATACAAGTATGCTTACATATCATGTACGTCGCAGCGTTACGCCTTTCCTTACATAGTTTCATTATTCGACCTCGAGTTTGGTCACTTGCCTTAGTCTTTCAGAACGTCTTTTCAAATGTGAAGGACATAGTATGAGTATAACTGAGCTGAGTATTTCAAAATTCATTGAACCTTGGTGGAATATAGACTGGTCATCTATATTCGACCCGGGACAGTGGGACATAGCTTGACCACCTATGTCCGACTCAGAGATGAATTTTGCAATACTGGGAATAGTTATAATAGAATTATGTCCAGATTGATTCCCTACCCAATTTCTAAAGGCTTCATTCATGTGTGTATACTCAATCATTGCAAGAACATTCAAATCCACATCACCTCGTGAACCACCGCCTAGAAGCACGTCAGCTAATTATAACATGACTACGAGCTTTCATTCTATGACAAGCCACATTATGGCACCTACTTTTAGGAAACGTCTTATTTACGTATCACTCTTCTTTTCTTGTTTTGGAGAATCATGCCACCCAAGAGAGCTACTACTACTATGACGCCAGCTGAGATTAGAAAGCTTGTTGCCGACAGTATTGAGGCAGCAATAGTGACAGAAAGAGCTGATGTAGCCGCAGCTGCTGCTGAAGCCGCTTTTTCGGGCAGAAACCGCAGAAGCTGCAGGAAAGAATGCTAATGGTACTAATGGGCGTAAATGTACGTACAAAGACTTCAAAAGTGGTGATCCCGAGAAATTTAAAGGCACGAAAGGAGCCACTGAAATGATTCATTGGTTTGAAAAGATAGAAGATGTGTTTCTTCTATGCAACTGTCCAGAGGGGTACAAGGTAAAGTTTGCTACAAGTACACTGATTGGGGAAGCCATGTCATGGTGGAGTTCGTATGCAAAACCCATGGGAATGGAAAACGCTCAAAAACTTACGTGGGGAGAGTTCAAGAAATTGCTGACAAAGAAGTTTTACCCACGAACTGAGGTGAAGAAAATGGAAACAGAGTTTTATGAGCTAGTAACAGTAGGTAATGATATCGATACATATATCAGGAGGTTTCAGGAGTTGGCAGCATTATGTCCTACAATGGTTCCGGATACTGAGAAGCTGATAGAAATTTTTATTGATGGACTACCTAACAACATCTGTGGAGATGTGATTTCTTTTGACCCACAAACGTTGGACGAGGCGATTAGAATGTCCCAGAAGCTTATGGCTCAGGAAGTAAAGAAGTGAACTACTTCCGACAACAATCCCAGCAACAATGAAAACAAGAGGAAAAGGGATGACAACCAAAGGAAAGATCAAGTTCAACAGCCAAACGAAGGACATGAAGTGGTTAGGGCCTACGTTGATAGACCAAGTGAAAAGAAAGGATATACAGGGACTTTACCCCTGTGCAAAAAGTGTCGGTTTCACCACAATGGACCTTGCCCCACTCAATGTGGAAACTGTCAAAAGGTCGGACACAAAGCCAAGGATTGCAAGGCTCCCACCCTCGTAATGCATCAAAAAGTCACGGTAACATGCCATAAGTGTGGAGTAATTGGACACTTCAAGAGTGAATGCCTAGAGCTGAGAAACCAGAATGGAGGAAGAGCTCGTTGAAGTACGAGGCTCGTCAAGACAACAACAACAACGGCAATGGTTAAGAAGAGAACTTTTGCCTTAAAACAAACCGGAAGCCTAAACTCTCTAGTGCTGTATTTCTTTTGTGTTTCACTTTAAGTTCTATCGTATGAACTTCATGTACTATTACGAATTCCTATCTAATGAATGTTTTAACTTTTATCATCGCAATGCGACTCCAATATCCACATCTCTTCACCAAATCCACCCCAGAGATTAACATGAACTAAATCATGAGGACATGATTCCCGTAACGGGTAGAGACTGTAGTAACCCGTAAATTCTCATAAGGCAAAATGACTATTTTGCCCTTTGACTTTGACTTTGGACTATTTGACTTTTACCGTAACGTAATAGCAAATACTGTAACCGGTAATTTTCCATGTTAAGTAATTCACTCTGCTTTGAATTATTACTCTTTGAACATTTTCGTTCACCTTTTTCCTATTTAGCGAAAAGTCTCGCAAAACGTAAGAACCGCACATAACATGTACTAGCACCACATTAGTAATAACTTATATTCAATAACTTTATTTTTATATTAATTATATAAAAACGTTTCTAGAAATATATTTCTCGCATTCTTGCTAAAACGGGATACCGCGTTTATATTTTAACTACGGGATACGGAGTACACGTGATACATTAAAAAGTAACAATTATCCTAACTAAAAATAGTCCACCGCCTTATCACTATTTTTATCAGATGAGAAGAGATAGCAACTCGTACATTTCAGACTATAATTTGACTATTTATTTTGACTTATTATTATTTTAATTTTAAGTGACATTACTTTTATAAGTAAGTACGTAAATTAAATTGCGTACGCTTAACTCGTAACCAACACTAGACTATGATCAGTCTACGTGTTTTAAACATTTTATTTTTCTTTACTCGTAATTTACCATTTTTACGTAAACTATATACCTTTTATGTTTTACGCGTATTGAACCTACGTTTATAGGTTTTAACTATATTTACGCACTTGGTTAAACTTATCACTCATCTAATATACTAATATAGAGTATATTGATAAGTTTTAACATTTTTATAAGCATTGAATTTTATCGTTACCATGTTTTACATTTCGTGACTTAAGAACTTAACGTTAGTAATTACCGGGATCAAACTATACCCTCTATACCTTAAATAATCAATATAATTTAAGATAATACAAAACTTACACAACTCTTGTCCATGTGCCACGTTTGAAATACATGATAACAACCAAGCGTTCCATCATTTATGTTGACCCAGGTAGGGCAACCAAGCGTTCCATCAATTATGTTGACCCGGTTAGGGCAACCAAGAGTTTCATCATTTGTGTTGACCCGGTTAGGGCAAACAGGAGTTCCATCATTTGGGTTGACCCGGTTAGGGCAAGCAACTACACCATAATTTATGTTGACCCAGGTAGGGCAAACAAGCGTTCATAATAACATAACCAGCGATATGTTAAATATAACTCTATATATATTTTGAATATATTGGTCAATTAATTTTTGTGGTCCATACATCATTTGATGTTCACATAAACAAAATCATATTTGGCAGTGGGTTGTAAACACACAGGTTGCAAGTCTTGTATGGGCGGGATTTGGAACTGGGTGGATTTACAATGCCTTTGCTGGGAAATCATTATTCAAATGCTTTACATTTTTCAATAAACTCTATGAACTCACCAACCTCGTGTTGACACTTTTAGCATGTATTTTCAGGTATAAGCAATAGCACGCTACTGGAGGCTTTTGGCAGGGCATGGCATGGTCATAGAAGAAGCTGATATTCATTTTGGGACCATTTAACTTATTTAAAGGCCTATTTCTGCACTATATTTCATAATGTAAATTTAACACTTCTGATTTCTCAAATATATTCTAAATGATTGTGGTAAAACCATTCTTTGTACTTGTGTTGTGATACCAATTGAGTTACACCCCAGCGACATGTATGCTTCCGCTGGACCCGATTTTGGGGGTGTGATATCTAGTCATCTTGTTGTGAGGAAAGGAGACATGGTGAGGTAGCTTGTGCAATCTTGAATGCCATTTGTATGGAGGAAAGGGAAGGGGTCGTGTGGTTAAAACCATAACCATAGATTTAACCTATCTTCTTTGACCTAGGGTGAAAATTAATGAAACAAGATGATGTCGGAGTATTTGGGTCTTAGAAGAAAGCTTGTGGTGCAAAGCTTGCTTAGGATTAAGTGTGGCAATGGTTTGCTAAAAATCTAGTTAGGATCGAACTAAGTAAGTACTCTAGAGATCGAATGGCTTTAAGAGTAAGTACATTGGTTATAGGATGTTGCACACTAGGGTTTAGTGAAGTAACAACTTAGTTTAGGATTATGTTTAAGTAATTATTATTTAGAAATTAAGTTAGGGTTTATTTATTTATTACTTGTGTCGTATTGATAAGAAAAAGAAAAGGAAATCGAATGGTGCTATAAAGGGTGGTACTATAGGCTTATTAGGTTTGTACTAGGGTTTAAGTATTATAGAAAATGTATTTTTTTAATGTTTGGTTAAGTTATATTAATTATATGTTAGTTTAATTATGTTTAAAAGTAATAGAATGTAGTTTTAGGTTTTTATGCATTGGACACTTGTACATTAGATTTAGGGACTTGTACTTAAATTTAGTATGCTTAATAAATCAATTTTTAAGGTTGGTGCATCAAAGACTTGTATTGTGTGTTTTAAAATAAGTACATTGAGGTTTATAATGTGATTTATTTTTATATTATGTTGTTATGCATAAATGACTTGTACATTGGCTTGAAAGACTTATACATTTATAATTTGTAGAAAATATGTCTCTAATAATTAGGGTTTGTGATTTAATCACGTAAAATCATAGTTTTGTGGGTTTAGGGCTTGTACCAGAAGTTAAAGTGAATTTAGGGTTTCTGTGCTTTAAAGACTTGTACTCTAAGTATAAAATATTTTACTTTAGTGTTTTAGGGTTTAGAATAATGGTTTAGAGTTTTGTAGAAACTTTAATAGATAAGAAATGTTTAGTTTGAACGTTTATTAGTCGTACGTCAACGAATTATCGTAAAGTGGCAAATTGAATATCGTAGGATTTTTATACTTGACATATATAAATGTTTATGTGAAATAAACATTAAGTAAGTTGGTGTTGGTCCGCGTGAGAGCATGTTTATCGAGGATGTGAGTTACGTCACATTAGATAGTAGTCATGATCAGAAGAAAAAAAAATTATACATAGAAAAAGGATAAGTATTCTTTATATAGAATATGGGATAGTTTATTACAAGGTGAAAGTTTACCAGTGGTTACAATATCCTCCCATTGAAAGGAATCTCGTCCCGAGATTCAGTCTGTGTTGGTCGAGGTGTGGGGAAAAAGATGTGGGTATCTTGCCCAGATTTGATTTTTCTCGTTCCTAGGTGAATTCTGGTTCTCTCTTAGTGTTCTATTTAACCTTAACGATGGGAACATGGCTTCAGCACACGATCTAAATAAGGAAATCTGAGATTCTGACTTATTCAAATAGTGAGCGTGAGAATGGGAAATTGTATAACGATTTTATCGGTGATGTAAGTTTGATATGCTTAAAATGCTTACAATTAAAAAATAATATTATATATAATATTATCTTGTTCTTATGTCATTTAAATCCAATATTAACGTTTCACTGTTAGTCCTTGGTTATACTTTTAGTCCAAAAAGGGTTGTCTAGGAATTTCCATTCGGTATTCAAGAGAACGTAATTTCGTTAGTTTTATTCCTACTAGATGAAATAAATTTGAATGTTTTACCACCTAATAAATCAAAAGGCTTGAATAGTTATTTCTAATGGCCAGGAATAGTAAAATCTAACAGCTATGAACAATGGAATCTAACAGTTAGGAATAGTAAATTCCAACGGTCAGGAATAGTAAAATAACGACTAGTTTTTCCCTATATATACTCCATTTTAATTTCCATTCTTCCACAAAACATATATCTCTCAATTAACATCTCCAAAATGCCGCACCTCATTACTATTCTTGTAATTGTGTATGTCGTTCTGGGGGTTATCTACTTGGCGTACGTACCTGAGGAAGATTACACATTCATGGTTTGCGTTCTAGCGGTTCTTATGCCAATCTTGATCCTAGCTATTGGCGTCGACAAGTTTTGGGGATAATAGTCTCGCGCTAGGGTGGTTAAAATGGGTCCTTGTTGTATTTCTATGTAATCCGTAATAAAAGTAAAATAAAACTTGTTTTTCTTTATGTTTAAGGACTAGTCTTGCTATTGTTTTTAATGGTTTGTTTGTATTTACCGTACATGATAATCAAGGTGATTCATCCCGTGGTGGCTCTCGCTATCGTTGGGTTGGTGGTGGTCTTTGTTGCTATGGCGGGTCAACCTATTGACGATTCTATACCTTTCCTTGTAATCATTGTAACATTAGCACTTCCGTTGCTAATTATGTCGTTATGTATGAATTTTCGTGGATTCTAATAAAATTTACGCTAGTTGTGTTTTCCATAAATTCTTTGTGAATTCTTAGGGTTTCCCTATTCGTACTTTTGTCGGTTTCCTATCATAGAGGTAATGGGTAATAGGTGTAAACATCTATTGTATTTAGTCAAAAGTGATGTTTTATGAACAATTTATTTTGTTTCAATATTTTGCTTTTGAATGAAAATTGTTATTAGAAAATCTGAAAAGATAACTGTCCCATTTATGACATGATTTTTCCTAAATTAAACATAGTCGATCAGGCTATGTATAATTAAGGATCAAATGATGTGATGTTTGGTTCAGTCACTGTGGTATTTATGCTTTTCAAAAAGTTTTAGATGGTGTTCAACGTGTTGTTTTTGTAAAATAACAACATAATTATTTTTCAAAAGAATAAGAAGATTTTGGTTGACAATATGGTGATGAGCTAGGAATTTTTAGGGTGATAATAGGATATCCTTGAAATGAATCTTAGGGTTCATGTGAAAACCTTACAGGGTGATAATAGTCTATTGTTCGGTCAGAAATTATATTAACCAAATTTCCAATGGTGTAACAGTATATTGTTACGTAGTGATTTTGAACAGATAAATGGAATAGAAACTGAGATTGTGATTATTACGGAATTATTACAAAGTAGAGGTTTTACACAGTAGATAGGTATTTGTTATACTTAGGTTACATCCATCGTAACTAAGGTAAAGTACAAAAGGAAATACTACTTAGAGTGTTTATAAACTACGGTTTATTTATCTACAACAGGAATTTCTCTTCTGTTTAAACATAGGTGTCATTCTTTGACGTTGTTGGGATCTAATCGAGTTCTCATTCTTTTGCACTAGTCTTGGTTTTCCAATTGGTATTGTAGTTTGGGCACTGATTTTTGTAGTGTCCTTTTCCACCACATCCATGGCATATTACGGTCAATGGCTGATCCTTTTTACTCATGGCTTTGCAGTCTCTTGTCTTGTGACATATTTCCTGGCATCTCCCACACTTAGCAAAACAAAATCTAGTGTGATGCAACTTGCATCGTTGACACGGAGGTAGCTTTCCACGATAACCATTTCCGTTAGCAAGAGTGGCGATGCATTCTCTACCAGATTCCTGTCTGAACTCTAGTTGACGGTGGTAATTGATGCGATCTTGAAGATGCTTGCGATGGCAGTCATGGTCATTTGTGTACTTGCAGTAGGTGGGGATGATGGTTTTTCTCTCATCGAGTTTTCGCTTATGGTTATTTTTATTAGGTGTAACCCTTTGCTTAATTCCTTGAGCACGGGTGATGATAGGTTTAATTATTCTTTCTGGGCCTTTATGGTGAGCTGGTCTACAACTAGTGAAACTTTCAGGGGTATGCTTACAAGGCACAACCATCTTCTTTTCTCCTGTTGCCATATTGTTGCTACTTAGGTGAGCGACTGTAGTCACTTCGAGTACTGCTGCCATGGTGTTGATTACCAACTTTTGGATAGTTTCAGGAGTCATTGGTGTGGTTAGTGCTGGTGGGGTATTTGTATTATTCATGCTGGCTATCTTCTATCACTATCACAAGAATCACGAATTTAGAACTTACATAATGACCATGTTAACATAATTCAAGTATACCTAGTCCTAACAAGTGGTCATAATGCGAAGTCATAAACCATTGAGAATCATAATATTATGATGTGTCTGGTTAGTATCGTAGATAAATGATTAACTCTTGGTATGAAACTGCTAAGGAACAAACTAATTCATCTACAAAAGCTGAAATTCAGCAACTTTCTCTTCATTCATCAAGCTTTCTTCCGAAATTTGTCTTAGAGGGTTCTATGATTTTAGCCTAGTTATGGTAGGTGTAAGGATTCATAATAATCGTAAGTAATGTCCTGGTGGGTCTGGATATAATTACTGAAAATAACATGATATTAATAACTTGATCGATTGTTTTTGCAAAACAATTGATACAGGGTCTTTTATTAATGTTCCATGTAATAGGTTAAGGATTCTCTGTCTCTAGTATAAGTGCCTGGTCCTTTGTTGACAATAATGCTCCTAGTTTCTGTTACTTGTGGTGCTATAAGTTGGTCAGTTGACTAGGTTCGGAGGAAGGGGAAAGTGACATTTATTGCATTTTGGGTATGATTTGGTTTGCGTGAAGCAATTTGTCCACTAAGGAGCGTAACAAATGGTGAGATTTTGCATGAGGTTATGAGAAGTCATTACATGCATGCATAGCATCATAGTAGGACTTGATAGAAAGAATTTATTCATAACAGAGAGATATAAAAAAAAGGAGGTTGTTATAGATTTCAAAGTCGGTTACAAGTTCTGAAGGTTTTGAGCTTATTGGAAAATACAGGAAACACTGACCAAAAACTATTTTGTTCAATGAGTACAACAACAATACATATGAACTTAAGACTGGTTACATCCTTGACGTAGTTGCTCAATTTCTGTCTAAAGTTCTATTTGTGCAGCTTCCATGTCTGAGAAGCGTTCCTGGAAATCCTGGTACATCCTCATCTGATTAGCCAACATGGTTTCTAAGGCGGAAATCTTCTGACCCTAGTTTCTTGCCGTATCTCTGGCCATCCATAGGGTCCTTTCAATGTCTTCCACACTACCATGTGTCTGACCGTGTTCTCTTCTTGAATAGCGGATTCTGGAATCCAAGCTTCTAAATTCATGATTGTAAGTATCCTTCATCTTATCAACCTTTATTCCTAAGTCGAACACCGATCGTCTCTCGGCATCGGCTCTTCTAAATAGAGTGTCAATATTACGGTCGTACCATTCGAAACGTAATGGTTGTAACTCTTCCAACTATTCAGTGTGAATGTCTAGGGTGTTGGCTTGTTGATAAAGAAGTGTCCATATTGAATCACGAGGGTTTAAATTATAGTCAGAGGAATTAGGTGAAGATACGTTGTCTGGAATGTCTGGTATTGGGGAATCTGGAGAGTTTGACTCAACATCTTTCTGAATAGTTTCTTGGTGTGAATTCTGTACAACCTCGAATGTTGTCGGAAAACCAATCAACTCTTCATCTGAAATAGATTCAGTAACTCTCCTAAGTTTCTGACGTGGAGGCGAGTGAGTAGGTGATGATGGGGTTGGTATTGGGGCAGGTTCCATATTAGGATGTGATTGAGGTATTAGTATGTAGGGATCTTCCGTATCCGGAATATTTTGATAGGTGGGTGATGTATAGGTAGTACGGAGGGTAGTTTTGGTCATATCAACCGGTTTGGAAGACATAGTACTGTAGTAATCCGTAAATAGTAATTATAAGTAATTAATAATATTAAGGGAGTGAAAATGAAAGAAAATCAAGTGTGTGAGAGTAAATATCAAGTGTGAGAAGGTTAGTGTAAAATAATCCTAATAAGTAATATACTGAGCACGGTGATATGCAGTCCCGGAGGGCGTAAAATGGTATAGTGTAAAATCATTTATTTTGAAAGTGTGGTTATAGTCCAATATTTGAAAACATTTGGTTCTCTATAACCATGTCTCTGATACCAATCTGTAACACCACCACTTTTGGTATACGCAGCGGAATATAAGTTGGGGTATTACTTCAGGTATCGTAGTCATGAAAATAAAAACGACTCGAAAAGAGACGTTTTAGATAAAATTGTTATCATTCATTTATTTAAAATCAGAGTTACATAATAGAGGTTCCAATGGGAAGTTCTAAAATACATTATAAAAGATACGTTATTGGTTGAATGATAACAAAATGGACATTCTTTTTGTAAGAAGAAAGCCCATTGCCACTCCGTGCCAAGCCATGCTTTTAGTAACCTGAGATAAAACATGCTAAAAAGTCAACACAAAGGTTGAGTGAATCCATATAGTAGTAATCAGTTGAACACAAGCTAAGTAGAAAGTAAATCAGTAATATTGTAGTTCAGTATATTGCCCTAAGCCTCATGACACGCAAAATGTTAACAGGTTTAAGTAAATTACTAACATAATTAAATGAAAGTAATGATGCCCTCGAGTAGGAGTTTGCCAGATTCTTTATTGATCTCAAATAAAGTGAATTTGTCTATCCGGCTAACACTAAGGAAATCCATCAGGCTAGTACAAATGGGTCGTCAATTTCAATAGATCTATTCACTATATTCGCGCTCACCCATAAGTGATTAATGGTCCATGATGGAGGGTCTTTAAGGGCAACAGGTAACTTAGGCAATATCAATCAGCAAAGCATACAGAAAAATACTTGTGTTCAGTTTTGTAGCATGTATCTCCCCACAAGTTTGGAAAATGTATTAAAGTGGGACTATGAACTCACCTTAGCAGTCTGGATGGAAAACAAAATTAAATAGAGTTGATAAACATCTCCGGCACGCGACCTGGGTTGGTATGTCAAGTTTTAGTAATCATATTCAAACATATATGAGTTTTAATATTCGTTTCGTAACGTTTTTGGTTGATGAATAAATGTTAAAATGAGACAACATGATATCTCTTCAAAAGTTATATATAAAATTTTATCTTATTTCATATTTATGTTTTTGTTTCGTTTATTTGTTAATATATCTCGTTTGTTAGTTTTTATTATAAACCGAACCGATATATATATATATATATATATATATATATATATATATATATATATATATATATATATATATATATATATATATATATATATATATATATATATATATCCCGTAATTATTTATAAAATGTTACGCTTTTTATCCTTATAGTTTCATATATTGACAGTTTATACAGCTGAACATTCATAAAATGACAATTTTTACCCTTCAACTTTAATAATTGGGCAACTTTTACCCCTCAACTTTGGTGAAATGACAGTTTCTACCCTACAATTTCAAACTTGACACTTTTTACCCTTAAACTTTAGGTCGACATCAATTTAGGTCCTAGTTGTAAAAATAGTTAGAGTTTTGACAGTTTCTACCCTCAAAGCATTTTTGTTATTTCATTCGAAGTCCTTATTTCATATTAACGCGTTTTACGCTTAGGAAAAAGACACGACTTTCTACGACTCATTTATACAAGTTATGATAAGATTGTAGATAAGCTACTAAAGGCTTATTTGATTATATTCTAACTTATAGCTTTTCGAAAATAAAAATTTAAAATTTAAAAGGGTGCGTTTGTTTTTAGTCCAAACCGCCCAAAAGAATAATTTTTATAGGCAAGGTCTTGTGATATTTTTGCAACGTTCTTATTTCTTTTAGTAGTTTGCTGGGTGATCTTTTGAATGGTTCAAACCCGAAGTTCTATACCTTTGTCGTTTGTTCACAATAATTATGCAAAGTTGAGGAGTTGGGACACTTATAGTGTGCGTTTATTTTCAGTCAGCGACAAGGCCAAAAGAAGGCCAAATAACAACAAGGCAATGCGAGGTTTTTACGATGTTCTTAATCCTTTAAATAATTAGCTGGGAGGTCTTTAAGTTGGCAAACTTCCAGATTTTATGGGGTTCATTTGGTGGTCGAAACAATGGTGCAAAGTGGGGCGTTTGGGGACTGTTTTCAGTAAAGAACAGAAAAAGAAAAACATTTTGGTTTCCGATTTTTAAACTTATGACCTGGTATTTTTAGCATGTTAGCATGATCATAAACCTATTAAATCTATCTCTTGTTTGTTTTAGTGCCTCTTGATTAGTAATGCTAAAAAAAATATACTTAGGGTGTGTTTGTTTTTGCTCGACATAAAAAGAAAAGAAAAGAAAAAGTGGGTTTTTGACCTAGCTTTCTAATATAACTTATTTAGTATCATTTTTAAGTGTGTTTAAAGTTCACAAGGAGAATTGAAATGAGTTAGAAATACTTACTTGTTATTAATTCGATTAAGAAGGATTTTTAGCGAAATGGCTTGAAATTTAAATGTTAGACCTTCTCTTCCTTCCTAAGCTTCTTCAAACTCTTTCTTAATTTCTATTTAGGCTCTTTGATCAGTAGAATAATGAGTGTGTTGTTGTTTTGATATGGTTCGAAAAATGGGATGAATATGGGAATAAAAGGTGATCAATTTATATGGAGGAGGGGGTCTTAGGGTTCTTAAGCCTTCTAGTCATCTTGTTGTGTGGAAAGGAGACATGGTGAGGTAGCTTGTGCAATCTTGAATGCCATTTGTATGGAGGAAAGGGAAGGGGTCGTGTGGTTAAAACCATAACCATAGATTTTACCTACCTTCTTTGACATAGGGTGAAAATTAAAGAAACAATATGATGTAGGAGTATTTGGGTCTTATAAGAAAGCTTGTGGTGAAAAGCTTGCTTAGGATTAAGTGTGGTAAGTTTGCTAAAAATCTAGTTAGGCTCGAACTAAGTAAGTATTCTAGAGATCAAATGGCTTTAAGAGTAAGTACATTGGTTATAGGATGTTGTACGGGGTTTAGTGAAGTAACAACTTAGTTTAGGATTATGTCTAAGTAATTATTATTTAGAAATTAAGTTAGGGTTTATTTATTTATTACTTGTGTCGAATTGATAAGAAAAAGAAAAGGAAATCGAATGGTGCTAGAAAGGGTGGTACCATAGGCTTATTAGGTTTGTACTAGGGTTTAAGTATTATAGAAAATGTATTTTTTTAATGTTTGGTTAAGTTATATTAATTATATGTTAGTTTAATTATGTTTAAAAGTAATAGAATGTAGTTTTAGGTTTTTATGCATTAGACACTTGTACATTAGGTTTAGGGACTTGTACTTAAATTTAGTATGCTTAATAAATCAATTTTTAAGGTTGGTGCATAAAAGACTAGTATTGTGTGTTTTAAAATAAGTACAGTGAGGTTTATATTGTGATTTATATTTATATTATGTTGTTATGCATAAATGACTTGTACATTGGCTTGAAAGACTTGTACATTTATAATTTGTAGAAAATATGTCTCTAATAATTAGGGTTTGTGATTTAATCACGTAAAATCATAGTTTTGTGAGTTTAGGGCTTGTACCGCAAGTTAAAGTGAATTTAGGGTTTCTGTGCTTTAAAGACTTGTACTCTAAGTATAAAATGTTGTACTTTAGTGTTTTAGGGTTTAGAATAATGGTTTAGAGTTTTGTAGAAACTTTAATAGATAAGAAATGTTTAGTTTGAACGTTTATTAGTCGTACGTCAACGAATTATCGTAAAGTGGCAAATGGAATATCGTAGGATTTTTATACTTGACATATATAAATGTTTATGTGATATAAACATTAAGTAAGTGGGTGTTGGTCCGCGTGAGAACACGTTCATCGAGGATGTGAATTACGTCATATTAGATAGTAGTCATGATCAGAATAAAAAAAAATTATACATAGTAAAAGGATGAGTATTCTTTATATAGAACGAGTACGCCTGCGAACCACCGCGTTGCGGCGGGCCGATGATGTTGCACAAAATTTCCGCGTTTTATTGTTTCATTATATTTCATTTAACAGTTTAAATTATATGTGGAAACCGTAGAAGGGGGGGGGGTGAATACGTTCCCATTTAAAAACTTAAAACTTTTTGTATCAAACACCCGATCAAATGTGATGTAATATGAAAAGTGTCAACAATGGTCATGTATCATCTAGGGATGAATAAATTAAACTACAACACAAGCACAGTCAACCATGACACATACATAATTAACATAACATAAGCAACTAGTCACACAAGCATAATCTTCATGCAAATATAAGTATAAAGCGATAAAGAATGAAATGAAAGTAAAGAGATAAGTTAGAAGGCGCAAACCGGACACGGTGATTTATAGTGGTTCGGTCACGAAGCTCATCTTCGCCCTACTCCACTCCCCGAGTACCCAACTCGAGAGTTACTTCACTAATCAACAAACTCCCTTCAGGCGGAGAAAACCGTACACGTCGCTTAACTTGTTTTCCGACACTAAGCTAGATGTCGAGTGCTAATCTTAGCTAGCACCAATCTACCACGATCTACCCGATCTACACCATACACGTTGCTTATCCTATTTCCGACACTAAGCTAGATGTCGAGTGCTAATCTTAGCTAGCACCAATCTACCACGATCTACCCTTGATCCACATGATCAATCACACAAGCCCAATGGCTTCAAGAGATCTTCACTATCTCTTAAGATCACAATGATCTTGACTCACTCTCTCACAAAAGAAAAATAATCTTGATGTATGCTATGATACAATCAAGAGTGTAACAAATGTTACAAGACCTAACAACTCCAACTCTTGTATCTTCTTAGATACCTTGAGTTCTTCTCTTGCTAATCAAGAGGGATGACAACACTTTGTATCTACTTGGATACTTTGTGTTCTTCTCTTGCTAATCAAGAGGGATGAAAACACTTTGTATCTACTTGGATACTTTGTGATCTTCTCTTGCTAATCAAGAGGGATGACAACACTTTGTATCTAGGATACTTTGTGTTCTTCTCTTGCTAATCAAGAGGAATGAAGAGGATCACTTGAGTGGATGATTGGATCACTCTTAAACAACCTAAGACTCTCCAAATGATCAAAGAAAGTCATCTAAGTGAGGAGGGATAAGACCAGAGAAAAAGGACTGGAAAAATCAAGTTGGAAGTGTTGAATGGTCCACTATTTATAGGCAAAGGAAAATCTGACCGTTACAGACCCACCGCTCCACTAAATACCCGACGGCTCCACTAAATTTAGTGGAGCCGTCCAGACTTAACGGTGCCGTGGACGCTCCCTTTTTTGTCTTTAGTGGGGAAGGTTTATTTGGGGAAGTTGGAGCTGTTTTGGGGGGAAAAATGACTGTTGGGAGTTTTCAAATTTATTTTTCAAAATAAAACATTTCTTTTTAATTCAAAAATAATTTGTAAAATATATTTTTGAAAAAATGTTTTGTCACATTAAAAATGTGAAGTTTAGAAAAATATAATCTTTTGATCATTTGTCAAATAGTAGATCTGTTTGTCCATACCTTGAGTGATTTATGTCGGGATGGAAATCTACGACTTCGTTGAAGTATACTTGAGACGTCGGGAGGTGTTGATGTAAGTATGCCTTGATGATTTGTGTTTACAAGTAACTTTTACATTTTACGTTATGTATTACAAGTTACATGTTTGTCATTATTAAAACCGAAGAAATCGTTTAGTTTAAATATCGTAATATTTGCACTAACAATCTCCCCCTTTTTGATGATGACAAATATGTAAACCTTAACACATAGTAAAATGTAAAAGTTACCTGTTTACACTCCCTTCTCCCCCTTTTGTCGAATCAAAAAGGTAGTTGCCTCGAGCGCTCCCTTGAATTCATTTCCTACTCCCCCTTATTGAACTACATTCCTTTCTCCAGAAAGGCGAGTTTGCATCATCCCAGTGAAGTCTTCTATCACCACTTGTGAAGACGACTCCATGCTATGTATTCAAATACTCCCGAGCTCCCCTTAGCTCAATGCTCCCCTAAGGTGACTTAATCCCCTTGTTTATTTACCTTAGTATCTAGTGGATCCATGGATCAAATTCATACAAAGGCTTTTCCTACATCAAGGGTTAGCTTCGTGCAACATAATATATAAAAGAATAGGAGCAACATTATAGGGATAGAATACACATAGCAAGACATGCATGGGTTAAACTATGTCAACACGTAAGTGTCACAACCCGACCGAAAACCTAAGGTGTAATCTTTTACTCAATCATACTAATCAAGAACGAGATTCGTTCATTGACTGACGCACTAAATGACTTCTTCCAAGTTGTCATTGGGAAGGAAAGTTCCAACAAACCTTTTGAACAACATAATCATCTACCTAAGATGATTGATGTCAGGAATAGTTTGTTGATAAGACATACTCTAAATGATTACTATTATGACAAGTTGTGCCATAAAGTAGACTCGATAGAGGTTATACCTAAATGATTCAATAAGGTGGGAGAGTGTTGGTTGTGGTGACAACAAGGACAACTTGGGTTATGTGGTTGTAGGGGATAAATAATGGGATGACCCATTAGTGGTTGTGGTGATGGTGATAGTGATAAGGATGATGTGTTAGTGCCAAGTCCAAAGAGGTTTGATGGTGATAGGGTTAGTGTGATAGCTAAAGGTTGTGGTGGACTTGGTGGAGGTATGGGTGTAGGAATCCTAAAGGTGGAGGATGATGATGATGTGGTTGGAGATGTTGGTTTTGCCCTTTGAGGAAAGGTGGGAAAGGATGGTTTAGGTTAATATATCGTTTGCACTGACAATGAGATGCATGATATATTTCAAAAGGGAAAAAGAAAAGGTGTATGTGATCCTAACAGGATTGTTGGTGGATATCTCTAACGGGGTTATGGTAACGAAGTTCTAGGTTTCTAGGTTGGATGATCCTAGTTGTGTGTTAGAGATAATTTGGTGCATGAAGGGTTTCATGTGTTTGTGAGGATTGAAGGTTGTTGAACTAACTATCACTTATCCAAAGTGAGGAGTAGTTGTAAGGTTTGAGTGTGATGAGTTGAAGGTTATAAGGTTTGAGTGTGATGATATATAGGTTGAAGGTTCTTAGACTAACTATCACTGTCAAGAGTGAAGTATAGCTATAAGGGTTGAGTGTGATGATGAAAGATGTTCATGTGAGGTTTGAAGATGAGATGCAAGATAAGCTTGCAATGGTTATGCCTTATAGAGGCAAGAGTTGTGGGATTCGAACTAAAAGTTGGTGGTAGAGTCCTATGGTGTAGTGAGGGAATCCTAGGGTGTATGTGAGTTTGCAAAATTTTGCAGGTTTGAGGTTAGGGATGCAGGGATCTAAAGGAAACAGTGAAAATTCATCATACATAGGCACGGTACCACTAAATACCACACGGTACCGTTAAATTTAACGGTACCGTGGCCTATTTAACGGTACCGTGACCTGGAAGTCACGAATTTTCCTGTGCAGCCTAGTTCTGGGCAGCTAAAGGGAAGTTTCCTAGGGAATAAGAACCACATTTGTGTGTTCTTGAGAGTGTTTGGTGAAATACTATATGAGTGTGTTTTCGCTCCCCCTTAATCTATGACCATCCGGACAAGATGTAAGAGATAAAGAGGAAAACAAACGTTGACAAAAGCGATGAGCTTAGTAACATCATGACAAGTGGTGGATAGCATACGATAAACTTCACCTTTGAAGTCACGTAGCTCTTCTCAATCATTGTGAATATTCATAGAATATTATGATGAGGCATGTGATCACGTGGAGATATCCTAAGGGTTAAGAAGATAAAATCTTCAAGGTTGTGAGGTTAGTGATAAGGTTCTAGTGGGGTTATCTATGTTGATGAAGAAGGGTTATCTCAACGTATCCTAGCGGTTCTTCGTTTGAAGTGTGTGGGAGATGAGTGGGATGCGGAAGCATTGGTAGTGTTTAGTACCATGCAGAAATGTAAGGGAGAAGGCTAAGGAATCAGATGATAGATACATTCTATTCTGATAAGAGACGGTTTTGGGTTCAAGACTACATCGAGTGGGTTTTGATGGTGTTGGTGAGAGTTGAAAGCAAGATTTTTGACAAAGAAATTTCACATATGTTGTGATTTTTCTGGACTTTAGATTAAAAGAATTTATACCGAATAAATTCTTTTATGAATGAATCCAACGGGATTCGATGAACGTTGATCGAGAACGAGAAATGACATTTAATTGCATTTCACAAATTAAATACACTTTAAATATTTCGGATGAAATATTTAAGTTGTCATTAGAATTCAAGAGGATTTTACGAATAAATCTCGCTGATTTAGTGAGACTTTTCGACACGAGGAGAGAATTTATACCTAATAAATTCTTTGAACGGTATTGGACGAGAAGAGATGACTTTTATATTTCCAAGGAAATACATAGGTAGTCATTAGAGCGATGTAAAGGATGACTCAATATTTCCAGTGAAATATTTAAAGAGTCATGAGACGAGACACACGAGATGACTACAATATTTCCAGTGAAATATTCAAGTAGTCACAAGATTTATGGAATAGGTTCAATCATTCCTATAGGGGATTCTCGGTTGAGAGGTTTGGTTGATTTACGGATTTCGATGTGCTTCGCACACGAGTGTTTCATGGGGTTTTGAAAGACGTAAAGCTAGGCCTATGGTGCTGATTTGCAGCAGGGTTTGGGATCTTAAGACGTGTATATTCACACGAGGATGAAAGGAACTACTAATCACTTATGTAGTAACTCGTGAGTCCTTTGTCATCCGAAGGTTGATGTTAGCATTTAGCTTTTGGATGAGCGTTTTAACATATGTTGTTAAAAGGCTTGAATATGATGTTTCGGATATGACATTTAACAATTGCGATCGCAAGTTAAACTTACTTGAATATTTCGGATGAAATATTTAAGTTGTCAACCCTACTCCGAGTTCTACTAGGTTTGTTCCTAACCTTCCCATGACAAAAGAGTGTATTACTTGGAAGCAGGCGAAGTGATGACTGGGGAATTAGGGTAACTTCGCGACTACTTTGACTTATGGGTTTTGACACTAGTGTATGGCTCTATGACTTCTAAGGGTTCATAGTGATGAGCATACCTAATTCCTAATGTGTCAAAAGGACATAGTGTGGGTGCAAACTTTACAAGTAAATCATGTAAAATGCACATAAGGAATAAATGCAAGCATCATGTAAAACATGATAATCATTTAGCATTTAAGATCATGAAGACATTTAACCATATCTTATGAGAACATGTTATCATATTGAAACACGTATGTGGGATGCAAGCAACCTAGGTTTGCTAAGGCAGATCCTAATTACTGCTTGTTCAAGATGACATCCTAATGGGAGATATAGTTCAACGATGTAAACTATCTCTACTCAAATGTAGGAATGAAAATTTTTCAAGTTAGAGAATGAGTATGAGACTATCACTAGTGGTGCTCAATTAAGGCTAAACACGACCATTTTTACGGGTTATACACGAACCCAACTTCTCTCCTGGAAGCAATCCAACCGTTAGGTCAAATTGAATTTCTAGTGCGATAGGTTCTCCAGTAGTCATTATCATGTTAGAAGAATTCAAATACCTATATTTGCCTATCGAAGTATAGCAAAGATGATGTTATCTTGTTTTGCTTATTCATGGCCTAATATGACTAAATTAACCATACTTTGAAAGTTGGTTAAGAAAATGACATGTCTTACACAACTCCTAACAAAGGCAAGCGAAATGTTTTAATTTCGTGTTTGAGATTTAAAGGTTATTTGATGGAGATGGTGTATTTTATGATCTCTTGGACAACATCTTTGTTTGTTGAGTTGTTATATGTTATTTTAACACGATTTGGTTTCCTAGAACCAAGAGACACTCTAATGTGATACAATGTAGAATCTACTACATCGTGTGTGTTTCAAGAATGCTCCTTTGCATATCTTGATTGAGAATCTAGTAAAGGTTATTTACCTCAATAGATCTTGTGAGCATTTTATTTGAAATGAGACATACTGTTTATTTCAACTAGTATGCTTTTCTAAGAGTAAACTTATCAATCTTAAGAATGCTTTGTGAAACAAGTATTTTAGTGTATGACCAATTTTACTTGTTTATGCAATGACACATGTCGTATTAGGTTATTATTCAACTCTAATATCCTATATTTGTTAACAGGATGCAATGTATTCTCTTGCAACATAACCATTCATGTCACAAAGAAAATAAGATGCATAGGATATAAGTTATCTTTTGTCAATCTTTTGATAAGAGAAATACATGTGATATTCTCAAAGATTGATGACTTACATAATAGTTAATAACATATTATGTATGACACTTTTACTAGACATGTGACTTTGAGTGTTGAGTTGTTCATGAGCAAAGTTTACATATGTTGTTTATTTGCTCTTGTTTGGTTTTTCGGAAATGACGCATTTACTAATTGCATTGCAATGTAAATTACTTGTATATTTCGGATGAAACATCCAAGTTGTCAATCCTACTTGGTTATGTATTTTATGCATCTTTTAAACATGTTAGTTTAAAGTTTGGAACACAACCATTGGACAAGAAGACTTAACATGGCATCTTCAACACAAGTGTGAGTTATGATCCGATGCATATTATTTTCGTCTTGAGAGGACGTTATTATTTTCATAACAATCGAGTGTGATTGAGTATGTAGATTCAAGATAATATGTTTCATCATATTTTGATGTTATCTTGAGGCTAGACAAATAATGACTCCAATTTCATGTCCACACTCGAAAACTTGTCAATTAGCTTCGATGATGATATGATTCATAATTTGAATAATGAATTGATATATACTCGAAATCTTTCTTGACCCTCACGATCACGCTTTTTAAAAAGAAAATAAAAATTTAAGGAGTGTGTTCCATTTATTCTAATACTAGTTGTATGTGTGAGGTTAATGACATATTAAGTTACTACTTTGATATTGTCATTTATTTTTATTTGAGAAAAACTATTTATATTATTAAGTATAATACTCTTAGTTTTTCGACACCTCATTAGTATAAAAATAATTATCATAACCATTTTTATACCACATAAGTAAAATACTAAATGTTTAAAACATTTTGTATGTGTGTTAAATCAATGCAAGTTTAATACATTTTCGTTTACTTAAATACTAATGTATTAAAATGACCTTTTATCTTGTTTAGACAACCCATGGTCAAACAAGATAAAATGATGTAATGTTTTAAAGATCATGTTACGGATTTTATAAAAGTGTTAAGTACTTTGGGGTGATATACTTTTTACACTTAAACCTTTTGAAAAATAATTGTGTAAGACAATATCTTTTGACACACATGATCTACCAACTTAGTTTCTATTCCTAAGAAGGTTACTAAACCATTTTAAAAACTTGTAACAAATGCAAGAAAAATGGTCTACGCCTATACGCAATGCAAAATCAATTACGCTACTTAGTGCAAGAAGTCTAGCCTAAGTCCTATTGACGCATAAGCCGAAAAGCTAATATTCGACAAATAGCAACAAGGCATGAAGGACATTTATGCTTATAAATAAAATTAGCTCAACTTGAGATAACAATAAGCATACAAAAGTATTAACTAACAATACTAAGATATAAAGAAAAGCAAATAGTCATTTAGCATAACACACAAAGGTACTTATCGTCATTTTGTGTATTAAGTATAACAATGTACACTTAGCTTGACTTTATTTGAAAATGAATTATTTTCCACCCCATTCAAAAATTTGATCAAGTTCAACACTTTGAAATCATGAATGCATTAACGTGTGATGTCCACTTTGTGATTTGACAAAAAATTTGTGTAATCGGCATGACCGGAAAAGACTCTCTGTTACGAATTAAAGACATCCGTAAATTTCACTTTACAATCACTTTCTAAAAATATTTTTAAGTGAAAGTATACTTAATTACGTTTAAAACGATAGGTGGCACGACTCCTACGGACTTACGGTTGATTTTATACGAATTTTTGAAAATTACCGAATTCTGAAAAACAGACGAAGGTACCGTTAAATTTAGCGGTACCGTCCATATTTAACGGAGCCGTACGTTATATTTAACGGTGTCGTACGTCTGACTTCAGTTTTTGAACAGAACCAACTTTTATCAATTTAAGAAAACCTTCAAGCTAGTATGACAACATATACTTAACAACAAAACTTGTAAGTATTAAGCAACTAAATACTTTTCATACTTTTATCACCTTCATGGGTAATTTGATACATGGATCGTACTCAATTTTGAAAACCATTTGTTTTAAAATTTTGAGTGACGTGGCTCTGGTACCAATTGTGGAAACCGTAGAGGGGGGGGGGGAGAATACGTTTCCATTTAAAAACTTAAAACTTTTTGTATCAAACACCCGATCAAATGTGATGTAATATGAAAAGTGTCAACAATAGTCATGTATCATCTAGGGATGAATAAATTAAACTACAACACAAGCACAATCAACCATGACACATACATAATTAACATAACTAAGCAACTAGTCACACAAGCATAATCTTCATGCAAATATAAGTATAAAGCGATAAAGAATGAAATGAAAGTAAAGAGATAAGTAAGAAGGCGCAAACCGGACACGGTGATTTATAGTGGTTCGGTCACGAAGCTCCTCTTCGCCCTACTCCACTCCCCGAGTACCCAACTCGAGAGTTACTTCACTAATCAACAAACTCCCTTCAGGCGGAGAAAACCGTACACGTCGCTTAACTTGTTTTCCGACACTAAGCTAGATGTCGAGTGCTAATCTTAGCTAGCACCAATCTACCACGATCTACACCATACACGTTGCTTATCCTATTTCCGACACTAAGCTAGATGTCGAGTGCTAATCTTAGCTAGCACCAATCTACCACGATCTACCCTTGATCCACATGATCAATCACACAAGCCCAATGGCTTCAAGAGATCTTCACTATCTCTTAAGATCACAATGATCTTGACTCACTCTCTCACAAAAGAAAAATAATCTTGATGTATGCTATGATACAATCAAGAGTGTAACAAATGTTACAAGACCTAACAACTCCAACTCTTGTATCTTCTTGGATACCTTGAGTTCTTCTCTTGCAAATGAAGAGGGATGACAACACTTTGTATCTACTTGGATACTTTGTCTTCTTCTCTTACTAATCAAGAGGGATGACAACACTTTGTATCTACTTGGATACTTTGTGTTCTTCTCTTGCTAATCAAGAGGGATGACAACACTTTGTATCTAGGATACTTTGTGTTCTTCTCTTGCTAATCAAGAGGAATGAAGAGGATCACTTGAGTGGATGATTGGATCACTCTTACACAACCTAAGACTCTCCAAATGATCAAAGAAAGTCATCTAAGTGAGGAGGGATAAGACCAGAGAAAAAGGACTGGAAAAATCAAGTTGGAAGTGTGGAATGGTCCACTATTTATAGGCAAAGGAAAATCTGACCGTTACAGACCCACGGCTCCACTAAATACCCGACGGCTCCACTAAATTTAGTGGAGCCGTCCATACTTAACAGTGCCGTGGACGCTCCATTTTTTGTCTTTAGTGGGGAAGGTTTATTTGGGGAAGTTGGAGCTGTTTTGGGGGGGAAAATGACTGTTGGGAGTTTTCAAATTTATTTTTCAAAATAAAACATTTCTTTTTAATTCAAAAATAATTTGTAAAATATATTTTTGAAAAAATGTTTTGTCACATTAAAAATGTGAAGTTTAGAAAAATATAATCCTTTGATCATTTGTCAAGTAGTAGATTTGTTTGTCCATACCTTGAGTGATTTATGTCGGGATGGAAAACTACGACTTCGTTGAAGTATACTTGAGACGTCGGGAGGTGTTGATGTAAGTATGCCTTGATGATTTGTGTTTACAAGTAACTTTTACATTTTACGTTATGTATTACAAGTTACATGTTTGTCATTATTAAAACCGAAGAAATCGTTTTGTTTAAATATCGTAATATTTGCACTAACATTATATGGTGACATGAATTTATTGTAATTAAAAGTTGTGGACATCAAAAACATGACAGAAGGCGACAATGAACTAAACATCCTTAGTCGGCAATAACTAATATACAAAGACTAAAAGTTTAACTGACAAAGTTAAAAGGTACAGTAAAAACATCTAGACATCCACATGTAACTTATAGCTTCTTCATGATTTCGTGCCGCGGTGAACAAACAAAACAAAAAAGAGGGCCATCTCAGCTGAAAGAGAAGGACATTGACCCTATTCTCTTGAACGGCGGTTGGTCAGTGCTTTTCTTCTGTTGATGCTGAGACTGATGCTTTGACTTTCTCCCATATCATCCACTACTTGTGTTGTCGACGCTAAAGAAGTTCTTGAATTGCTGCTGCAGGTTCTTCTTTGACTCTTCCTGATGCGATTTACAAACTTTTGTCCAATGTCAGCAGTATCTACAAAGTCACAAATATTGAGTTTATATATGTTTGTCTAATATACATGAAGTAATTCAGCATTTATTTTTAAGATATTCTGAAATGTTATTGTGATTCATTGCTCTATTATTTGTAGTAGCTTTTCATAACTATTTTGGATGCTAGTATGGTTGAATAGAACAAAGTAAAAGCATAAAATAGTGATAGGCAGCTTTTGTTTTTTTGGCAGTTAACACTAATAGGTCACGGGTTTTTTTTTTTTTTTCCTTTTGGGGTTGGTCTGCCTATTTAAGACAGCCTTCAGCTACATTTATTTATACAAAAATAAGAAGGTAGAATGTCTACCCATCTCAGGTGTGATCAACTCAGAGTTGAGGAAAACTCTTACAATTGGTCTGAGATGTTAGTGTTATATTGCCATAAATCTGCAATCGAAGATATTCAGATGGCACAACAGATGAACACAATATGCGCGAGATTGGCTGGTGTGACTCATGAAAGGGGAGATTTTATTCTAGAGCTAGAAAGTGTTGGAAATATCTATGCGCAGAAAACGGCTGAGTTCCTTAGACATGAGCAGGCAAAAGATGATCAGAAAGTGATGCAAATACGCATAATGACAGTAGAACTGGAACTGAATGCTCGCAATAAGGATATTTTTATTCAGAAGCTTAAGGGTGTTATAAATTTTTAGGCGTCTATTTAGCGTTAATTTATCTTGATGCCTGCATTTTTTATTCTGTTTTATGTTTTCATAATATGCCTGTGATGTAGTTGTAATATGTCTGTTTAGTGTTAGTTTATCCTAATGCCTGTATTTTTCATTATGTTGTAATGTTTTCATGAAGTGTTTGTCATATGGTTAAGATTCATAACTTACCTCTTTGTTTCTTGAAAGATATTGACTGATCCTTGAAATGACTGTTTCTTAACTGCCCTAAATCCGATTTGTTCAGAAGGAACTGAAAAAGAAACGTAGGATCAGATAGCGCTTTCGACAAAAGGTAATGGTTAACAATACGTTTGGATTCTGGAATATCGGTGGCAAAGTCATTAGATAGATAAATGTATTATGTACTAACCATGAACTCAGGCGAGTGTAAACGACGGTACACATTCACAATTCATCAAAGCCATCAGCGCACCAGTATTTGATGTCATGTAACATGAACATAAAAGAGAACATTTAGTTTTAAATATAATATGGTGTAGTATTCAAATGAAGCTCTTGAGAAAAAAAAATGGAACTGAAAAAGAAATATAGATAGCCCTTCTAAATCCCCTTACAGTTCCATTTTTTGTTTTAACTCCCTTTGTGCAACAGCCTGCACCAGGCAAATCGCTAGATTGTTGAAAGAAAAAAAGGAACTGTATGGGAATTTAGAATAACTATATTCAAGTTCCAGACTATGTATATGTATATACGTATATACAGACATATGTATGTATATATGTATATATATACATATTACGAAGGTGTGTCATAGAACAGACTATTGATTCTAGAGGAATGTATGTGTTAAATGGGATAATGAAAGAATGTTGCATGTCATGAACAATACACAGTATATCATTATCACAATCAACACACCTCAATTATCAGAGCTCATCTATCAAACGATATATATAAGTTTCAGTGCTTAATTTGATAGAGTTCCCCAAAACATCGATGTGTTTGATAAACAAACAATTTTAGGGAACTCAGTCAATTTAAGCAATGGAACCGAGATACACTGTTAGATAGATCTGCCCTAATAATTGAGGCTTTCAAGATGAAGTCATATGTACCATGCTGTGTATGGTGACGTTATTTTGTAGATGCAGGTTTTAGGTTTTAAAAAAGAATGGAACTGAAAAACAAACATAGTCAGCTTTTCTAAGCCCCTTTACAGCTCCATTTGCTATTTCAATTCCCTTTGGGCAACAGCCTGCACCAGGCTAATCGCTAGGTTGTTGAAAGAGCAAAAGGAACTGTATAGGAGCTTAGAATGAGCAACTATATTCAAGTTCCATACTGATTTATCAAGCTAAACCATTCACCGACTAAATAATGTAGGTATCCAATACACAACTTGTTACTTTTAGCTTCTTTTTTGAACACTTCTATAGAATTAGCAAGTATAATTCACGAAAAACCTTTGATGTGGCAAGTTACATTTACAGAACCTGGTTAATGAATTTGTTACAATAAGTATGATTCCATACCTTGGTATCTGATCATAACAGATTGACTATCAGTAGCTATGCTGACATGAGATGAAGCAGATAACGCATCTGCATAAAATTGATTAGAGTAAGTATAAATTTCAGGTTAATGAATTCGTTACAATAAGTGTAAATTCATGCCTTACTATCTGATCATAACAGATTGACTATGAGTAACTATGCTGAGATGAAATGAAGCAGATGATGCACCTGTGCACGCATGAACTTGCAAGTGTAAAATTGATTAAAGTATAAATTTCAGTTTTATAAGCGTAAGTTAGGATGTTTCTTAACCTGACAAAGAGAGATAATAGATGTCATCCGCTCGGTTCAGCTGATGAACGGGCCATTAAATCTTAAAGTGTTGGGTAAAAAGGATTTTTTTTTACCATAAGTTGATGTTATAGTTTTCGCATATTCATAACCGTGGTCACACAATTGGTTCTGGTCGACAGCATGGTTCAACTACGAAGGAAAGATGGGAAACGGAAGAGGACACTGCAAAGAAGTGATTTGGTCCAAATCATTTGTCACAGTATTCTCTTCGGCTTCTCATCTCTTTTTCCGAACTGAACCCTATTGTTGACCAGAACCTTTTGTGCGACCACAGCTATGGATGTGCAAGAAAAAATTAGTTATTCTAGGCGAATGACAGCAGCATGGTTCTCCTATCGAAGAAAGATGGATCAGAAACACATTTATGTAATCATTTAAGCATGCAGGTTTTAGTAATACTTATCTTTTCAAAATGGGTGGCGAGTGCGGCTGTATGATTACCGTTGCATATGGTGGGTTTCAGTAGTTGTACATGTATCAGAAGGTTGTTACAGAATGAAATATAAGGAAATGAGGAGTATGTGGTATCACTTGTCTGTCGACACTAAAAGCTGATAATTTTTTTTGATAGTATTTGTATCTTTTTTTTGTTTTTTTCTAATTGCAGTTTCATAGAAAGCACTGGCGAACAATATGAGTAAATTCTGAAAAATAGATGGGGAACGGAAGAGGACGGTGCAAGGAAGCAGTTTGCATCAAATTGCTTGTTACACCTTTCTCTCCGGTGTCTCATGTATGTTTCAGAAATACATCTTATTGTTGACCAGGATTTTTTGTGGAACTGGAGTTACAGATATGCAAAAGTAAAAGATAATGTCAAAAACAAAAAGTATAAGCTTTTAGTGTCGGCAGACAAACAATACCACATCGTTTTAATTTCCTTTTTAACAAAAGTTTTGAAACAAAAAGGAATGAATTATTTCTTTTTTCTTGGTATGTTGATGAACCTGGGAAGATGTATAAACTTGTAAAATATGTCATATGCATTTAACTATAACAGCATCCACAGATGATGTACATCGCTTGTCAATATTAGGAAATGAAGAGTATCTGATTTTTTTTATTTGCCGATACTAAAAGTTGATGCATTGTGTCTATGCTGGTAAGTTTGTTTAAGCATGTTTGTACCTGCATGTTTGTAAAAGGTCCTGATCAACAATACGATTCGATCCAAAAAGACAGATGGGAAACGAAGGAGGATGGTGCGAAGAAGTAATCTGTTTCAAATCACTTGTCATGACATTCTCCTCTGTTTCTCATCTATCTTTTAGAGTCGTATTGTATTGGTAATCAGAATGTTTTTTTAGCTGCAGGTACAAACATGCGAAAAAAACTTAACCATGACAGACACAGAGCATCAACTGTTGGTATCGACAAATAAAAAATACCAGATAGTTTTCAATTCCTAATAGTGAAATGCGATGTACAACAACTGTCGTTGCTTTTATAGTTGAATGCTAATGATTTATGCAGCACATACCTGAATCCAGATGAGTGTTGAAATGTGGGAACAACAAAAATATTGACAAAGTTTCGATGATGGATGTGTGCTGACCATGCAGATTTAGTGATGTTGGCGTTTTTTCGGTATACATTCAGCGTCGATGCTGTCTTTTTATTCATATTTAACTTGCTTGCATATTATGCAGTGGTGTTGCTGAATCTGCAAAACATAAAGAATTGCATAGATGCATAAGAAATAGAACAGTATATGCATGAAACTTACGCAACATAAAGAATCCCGTTATCATAATAAATAAAGACTAATTAGAAAATATGTTATTATAAAAAAATGAAGAGTATCTTTATATGATAGCGAATTGTTAGCATAGTGTAAAGAAGTAATGTGAACCAAATTACTTACAAGACTATTCTATTTCGCTTCGCACCAATCTCCCAGAATTGCATCCCATTGTTGGGCACCGGCTTTTGTTGAAAATATCGACATAGTATCAATGATGGATGTACGGTGACCATACAAATTTAGTAATAGCCGTGCTTGATCACCTCACATCCATCATCGTTAGTATGTATATTTATTGATATCTTACTTCTGTGCATAGTCTGTGCCTGCTGGATATACAAAATGTGTACCAGTCTAAAAAGGGAAAAGTCATTAAAATACGTAAATCTTAGCAACACTTATCTTTCGTTGATTCTGTGAGCAGTATCCAACAGTGTTATTGGTTGCGACCATCTTGCCATCATTCACTGGTATTTAAAAAAATAACAATAAGTCGAGGCTCACAGCAGGAACGGGTACAAAGTTTAAGTGGTTTGCATTCAATCATAATAGTAACCACAGATGGTGTGCATCGCTTTTTGATCAGTAAATAATAGTGAGTGGCAGGAAAATATCAGCAAACTATTCATGTAAATACAGTAAGTGATACTTATCTTTTTCTCGTAGCCAATAAAATGTGTTGAGCAGTTCAGCCTGAATACTTTGTCGGCACAAAAATATTAACAAAGTATCAATGATGGATGTACACACCGTGTGAAATTGCTAGCAACTGTGCTTGGTGTCGGTACATCCATCATTGATATTCTGTCTATTTTTGATATTTAGCTTGCATCCATCATTTCGATACTTTCAGGTACAAAGATGTTGTCTGCGTTATTGCAGGCAAGTTTTATCCATGAATCCGGAGTTGAAGAGCCCAAGGGCATAGGATTGAAGATGTTGGATATACAAAATGTGTTAGCAACCAAAAAAGGGGAAAACTGATTGAAACATGTAAATTTTAGGAACACTTTATACGGTTATTGGTTGTAACAATCTGATCATCCTTCACTGGTATTAAAAAAAAGTAGTAATAAGTTAAGGGTCAAAGTAGTAATGCTTATAAAGATTAGGTAGATGCCCAACGTGAATTACAGCTGTGTTTTACGCATGTTGAGTGTATGTAGTTTGTGTCTAATCATAATAGTAACGACAGATGGTGCATATCACCTCTCGATATTAGCAATCTGTCATGCTAATTTTGGGTAACCATATTCGAAGAAATGGTTCTGTAACAACTCCTAATCAACAACATGATTCAATTTTGAAAGATCAGTGGCAAATGAAATAAGATGGTGTGAAAAATTAATTTGTATCAAATAACTTGTCACATCATCTTCTTTCGTTTGCCACCAATCTTTCAAAATTTGATCCTGTTATTGATCACTGCAAGCTGTGGAAGCAACCGGTCTTATGAATATATGGTTGAAAAAAGAATGCAGTAACTTGGTATTTTTAGCTTGTTTTTAAAATAGTTTTATACAATCGACAATTCTAATTTTTGATTTACTTTTAGAAAGCCAATTCTTTATATGATAGTGAATTGTTACCTGCGTGTTACCAAACGACGTGTATATGTAATATACACATATATGTACTAAATTTCAGATTAACAATTTTCGTATAAAAGAAAGTAAATGGGAAACTTACTTCAAGGGATATAGATAAAAGAACAATGTTGTTACCGATGAATGTGGGCATGCACTAAATAACCTGAAAGATACAAAAAAAATCATCAAACCATACACATGGATATAGTAAGTATGAAAATAGGAAGTAAATTTTACTGATACTTAACTTCTGCTCATTGGCGTACGTCACCTCAGGTGAATCCTTATGTCGATGACTGAAGAATTTAAAAACCTGAATAATACTTATGTTTTGTTTGTAAGCAATTGTGCTAAAGAATGTCGTCCCAAATTTTAGCGGGAGGAAGTGAACAGAACTGCCATTTCATCTTCATTATTACAAACGGTTCCACAACAATTCCTAATTAACAATATGATTTAATTTTGAAAGATCAGTGTCAAATGAAATAGGATGGTGCGAAAAAAATCACCAAATAATTTGTCACAGCATCCTCTTTCATTTGGCACCAATCTTTAAAAATCTCATCCTGTTGTTGGTCAGTAGGGCTGCTTTATTTGTTTGACACATCCTCTGTTCGACAAACCGATGACAATGTAAGTCGCAGCGGATCTCTTTATTTTTAGATATCTAAAAAGAGAGAAATTCGCTGCGACTTACATTCTCATCAGTTTGTGGAACGGAGGATGTACATAATAATAGTAACATAAGTCAGCAGCTTGGCAAACTGTGAATAAAAAAATTAGCTATATAAAAAAATACCAGATAGTCTTTCTTTCTCGTGCTCAGAATTTCTTTTTTATCAAACGGCTTAGGATTCTTATTTGCCAACGCGCGACCATTTGCAGAAAACTGTAACCTAATTAAAAGAAACAGAGAAACAGCTTAATAGTGTTGAGTGTAAAGATGATTACAAATATCAAAAGGCGAGCAGAAATCGTAACCTTTAAACAACATTGGAATCAGTGGTCTTCTTCATCTCATGTACATAACATTGAACATAGGCGAAAGTTGTTACCTTTCTCTCCAGCTCCTTTTGCTACCTCAGGTAAACTTTATGCAATGGCCTGCACCAGGCGTGTTGCTAGTTTAATGGAGCAACAAAAGGAGCTGGAGAAGAAAGATAATACCAAGCACCTACATTGAACATTTGTGTGGTCAACTGAAGAGGACGGTGCGAAGAAGCAATCCCTTTTAAATTACTTGTCACACCATTCTCTTCGGTTTCGCATCTTTCTTTACGAATTTAACCTTAGTGTTGACCAGACCCTTTTGTGCCACTACGGTTACGAATATGTGAACAAAAAATCAGTTATGATAGTTAGAAAAAATAGCTACCCTTTCTAAATCCCTTTACAATTCCTTTCGTCGTTTGAACTCCTTTTGTGCAAAGGCCTGCACCAGGCAAATTGCTAGATTGTTGAAATGACGAAAGGAACTGTATGGGAACTTAGAACGGCTAACTATGTATTAAAATAAGCGTGAATAGATACTTGAGTACATGGTTTATGTTTATGAATTCCTAAACTAAAATACTTATACTCTTTTCCCGGGTGGAGTTTCTTTAAATGCAGCAGACACCACGAGTAGTCGAACAAATGAGACGTTGTCGACAAAGGTATCAAAGGTTGCAGCTGTGACAATCTGAAGGGTGCGCAAGACCCCTTCAACCTCGGACATGCAGTAAATAACCTGAAAGATATGAAAATATGATTAAACCATGGACATGAATACAGTAAGTATGAAAACAGACAGTAAATTTGAATGATACTTAGCTTTTGCTCATTCCTCTACGCAACCATACAAAACTGAAAGATAAAAAAATATAAATAAATTATCTATATGAACACAGTTAGTATAAAAATACTTAAAAACTATGAATGCTGAGTGCACATACCATGTCAATACAATAGTAGTTGAAAGCTGAATCGGTATGTTGATGACTGAAGAATTTAAAGATTCGAATAATACTTATGTTTTGTTTGCAGGCAGTTAAATGTAGTCAGGCAGTTTAGCGTGAAAAGTTGTATGGTACAAAAACAGTGACAAAGTATCAATGATGGATGTACAGACTATACAAAATCAGCACCACCTGCGTATCGACAGTAGTTGTGCTTGGTCGCCATACATCCATCATTGATATTCTGTCTATTTTTGATACATGGTTTAGGCTTAGCCCCTTTGCCCTCCGATACCTATAGTTCATGGAGAGAACCTGCAATACTACCTGCAATTTCCGCCTTCCGAACTCTGCCTATAAGCATAACAGTGACGTATCATACAAAAAAATTTCAAATGAATGAATGGAAAATTTAGAAAACATAAAATTTATAAAATATTTGATGAGGCTCAGATCTGTAAATGTTAAATGGTAAAGAAGGATAGAAGGTTGCCATGTCTACAAAGATAGGCGGTTGCAATAGCCATTGGTAAAGATGTACTCGGTTGCAAAGCTAGTATTTATACTAAAAGGTTGCCCTGCCAGTAGTATTTATTACACCTGGCACGATTGCAAATCTAAAAGGTTGCCCTGCCAATAGCCAGAGATTCACTTCTTTAATCAGAGCTACAAATTCATCATGGCCTATTGTAATCTCTTATACATGAGACATGAACATGTAAATCGTAGAGAAGAAATACATAAAGTTAGATGAAAGTTCAGGAAGAAGGTTTGCACAGCTACCAATAAAACCACAGCGAGAACACACGCATAATTCTGCAATGCATAACTGTATTCTATTATTGTTAACTATCATAAATGGACCAAAACAAATGGAGGGAAAAAGCGGCAGTCTAAACTGCAATAGCATCACTGTGGGTTACCAAAAAAAAAGGCTCAGACATTGAGATAAAGAATTGACATTAAATACACGCTATGGCTGCAACGACAGTTCTGGTTACCCTGCCAAGGAACGCGTGTTCAGAAAATGTAAGTTGACAAAACTATCATCATCGCCTTAGTAACATGGCTGCATTTTTATTTTTTTTATTTTTTTAATCGTTCGAGGATCTGCATATAGAAACTTTGCTAGAAAGATAACTGAAATCAGTCGTGGCTACAAAATAGACCTGGTTGCTTAGTTACCGTTTATACTAAGCCTTCCGGTAATTGCCCCGCCACTAGGCTGAGATTTTCTAGGCTATTGTATAATGCAGCGTCACAATACAACTATAGTGTTGGGCCGTGTTGGGTTGCATGTTTGTCGAGCATGCAGCGTTTAGACCAACATATTTTCCCTCTTATAGCATGGTGTAGCTTCAACCACAGTCGTGGTTGTGGCAGCAACGAACGCACATATTGAACATGTATATGTATAAACCTTCCATGATTCCTGATCCATGAAACAATCAGGGTGAGGCCTGCAATTGGGTGCCAGGTGACAGAAACAATCTAGATTGAGTATGGCTGCAACATGCGCAACAATTGAGCTAGGGTTAAGAACACATAAGTATCGCAAAGGGGCCAAACGAAACGGAAGGAGAAAAGTGGGAGACCAAAACGCATCATTGCCTCGCAATACCTTCGGATTATCATGGCTTCCTGTTTTCAGAAACCCAACACACACCATTTTTTTTCAAGAAATGGGTGCCAGGCAACAGAAACAATCTAAAGTGAGTATGGCTGCAAGATGTACTAGGTTGCAAAGCTAGTATTTATACTATGCCATCCGGTCATTGCCCCGCCAATAACTTTAGATTATCACGACATCTTATTTTCATAAACCCAGAACACCAATCTTATGCAGGTTTATCTAATGTGAGTATGGCTGCAAGATGTACTCGGTTGCATAGCTAGTATTTATACTATGCCATCCGGTCATTGCCCCGCCAATAACTTTAGATTATCACGACATCTTATTTTCAGAAACCCAAGACACCAATCTTATGCAAGCCGCATCATTTTACAGGGTTTTTTACTCACAAAGCTAAAAAATACAGTAAAAACATCTAGACATCCACACCATAAAGCATGAGCAAACCTAATATCACACTAAAAAACAGGTGCATAAAAAAAACCACATAAAGCATAAGCAAAAAGCTAAAAGGTACAGTAAAAAACATCTAGACATCCACACATAAAGCATAAGAAAAGATCTGGTCACAAATAAAAAGTAAAACTTTTTTATTCGCAAACGTAAAAGGTACACTCAAAACATCTAAAGATCCAAACCATAAACCATGAACAAACCCAATATCAAATATCATCACTCAGCAATAACTAAAGTTAAGACAATCATTAAACCTTGTCACCATAGCAAACCAAAGTTTTTTACTCACAAAGCTAAAAGATACAGTAAAAACATAAAATATCTAAAGCTCCAAACCATAAATCATGAACAAACCCAATATCAAAAAATAGATAGGCAAACCGAACCATAAACCATTCGATAAATCGCATAAAGCATAAGCAAAGATCCGGTCACAAACAAAGACTAAAAATTTTTAGTCAAAACATCTAAAGATCCAAACTATAAAGCATGAGCAAACCCAATATGAAAAAAGAAGTACGCAAATAAAGACTAAGCAAAGATCCAGTAAGCTTTACACCACAACCGAAGGTAGATCACCCAAAAAGGCAAGAGCTATGGTTTCGTCAGGAGAAGAGTCGAGAAACTGCGCAATAATTGATCTAGGGTTAAGGGCAAATAAGTATCGCAAACAGACCAGACAAAACGTACGGAGAAAAGTGGGAGCCCAAAACACGGGACCCAGCCCATCACTGTTGTTAAGTTGACGCTGCAATATACATATATATATATATATATATATATATATATATATATATATATATATATATATATATATATAAAATCCAGTAAGCTTTACACCACAACCGAAGGTAGATCACCCAAAAAGGCAAGAGCTAGGGTTTCGTCAGGAGAAGAGTCGAGAAACTACGCAATAATTGATCTAGGGTTAAGGGCAAATAAGTATCGCAAACGGACCAGACAAAACGTACGGAGAAAAGTGGGAGCCCAAAACACGGGACCCAGCCCATCACTGTTGTTAAGTTGACGCTGCATTATATATATATATATATATATATATATATATATATATATATATATATATATATATATATATATATATATATATATATATATATATATATATATAATATGGGATAGTTTATTACAAGGTGAAATTTTACCAGTGGTTACACGGAATCAAATCATAATGTCATAACGATATGCCCAACGAGCTCAAATAGCATGCCACATGCTTAGTCACAAAATCATAATCATAGATGTCATATCATAAGTAACCATAGAGGAGCAACCTATCAAAAGTGAAATGGGGTGCATGGCACGCACAAACCAATCACTAAAAAGCCACATAATAAACATATCACAAAACCTAACATGCATCCATACGCTCCTCGCAAAACAAAATACATATGCCAGTACTACTGAACATACATATACATAATGGCCAATGTGCACAAACATTATACATAACAAAAGGGAACGATGTAGATCAATCACACCTCCATAGAAAGTGTCATGCCATTGGTGCCTCAATGACATGGTTATGGTACTCCATGACTAGTTAGCTCGAGCAACAGAATAACAAAGCTATGCAAAATCATAACGGAACAATCATAGCATAATCAACAAAGGCATATCAACTGAAACAGAATCTCATATTAAATGATATAACAAATGAATATCATAACAAAATGGATAGCAACGGAATTATATCAAAAGATCATATCAAAGGATCATAGCAAAGGATCATAGCCAAGGATATCATAACAAATGGAATCATAATCAGAGTCAACGATCATAATGAGAGTCATGAAAGAAGCAGAAAGTTTTCATTTAATAGAAATACTTATACACCTCCGAAAAATATAAAAAA
Source organism: Artemisia tridentata subsp. tridentata (assembly GCA_021014915.2). Taxonomy (NCBI): domain Eukaryota; kingdom Viridiplantae; phylum Streptophyta; class Magnoliopsida; order Asterales; family Asteraceae; genus Artemisia; species Artemisia tridentata. Next base: position 208,995,414 of record CP139508.1, on the reverse strand, counting down.
ATTTCCAGCAACTAGCCAACATATCAAATACTCACCTGCTAAAACCTATGGTCCATATTCCTTATGGTTTGAAAATGAAAAATCAAAGAATTCGACTGAATTTTATTTCCAGATTTTCTGATTTGACACCCGATCTCTTAAAATTCAAAAACATAACCAAATGAACTCAAAACGACTCCAAGCCAATTTGATCAATTAATATAATCTTTAAACTTAGTTTTAGGCTTAAGAATCGTGTAAATATCTTTTGTGAAACTCATATTACACTCCTTACAAGATCGTGTTCCAAATCTGTCCAGAAAATCATTATATGTACTAACCACCCGTTTTACATCATTTGATTACAGTTTCGACACCCAACACCCAAAACACACACAACATGATTTATTCATATATTTACCATGTTATTAACTCACACACATAAAGTAACGGGTCAAAAGCCAAACAACTACACATATAATCATAACCATATCAAACTCTCGTTACAACAATACACCTAGGGTTCTTTTATTTTTATTTACCACTTCATATTAATGGTGTAATTAATGACGATTCTAGGGTTTATATTTCGTTTGCTAGGTCGACAAGGGCTGGACCGAACAACATCTCACATACACACAACACTACAAAAATCCACATGAAGCCACAACCGAACCCTAGCCCCTCGTTAACCATATTTACATTATGGTTCGAGTTTTAATGACTCATTAAATGTGCATGATTAATATTCTAGGGCTCGTTTATATTTAAAATTAGGTCGACCAAGAAGAGAGATACAACCAGGTTCGACTTCCACTACACCAATAAACGTGACAAGACTGTTAGAATTTAATAATCATGACAAGTTCATATATATTAATCAAGTAATCATATTACTCATGCGGAGGCGTAGGATCTATTTTAACATAAAAAGAATTAACTGAATATTAAAGTGAACGTACCTTTTGATTCTAGCAAAACAAGAATCAAACTTCAAATCTTCTTCAATCTTTATCAAGAATGGATTAACGAGATACCCCTTACCGTTTTGTATCTCAATCCAAGATATTAACTATAGTGAGTTAATACCACGTTCTTATACATACGTACTAATACCAAATTAATGTAAATGCTAGTTTAATAAAACACAAAATGATTTTGTTTTTGGAAAAACAAAAGTCGAACACCTCTTGAAGGTTTCGGCCGATTGGAACACAAGGAAAAGAGAAAAACACTTTTAGGGTTTAGTGTGTGTACAAAAGTTACAAAACAATGAACCCTTGTGTTTGTTTATATAGGATGACAAAACTTTGGGAAAAAGTTAGGGTTTAGGTTTGTGAAGCCCATTGCCGATTGGATCTCAACCCACAAAGGGGTTCTGGATCTTTCTTGTTCTCTATTTTCCATCTATATCTCTTTCCTTTTATTATTTAACGACAGTTAGTCGATTACCGTTAATTACTTAATGCTCGTTAGTCATTTTGTGTAATTAATAATTAACTATAACTTTTTATATTAAATTATTAAACATTAATTCTTCATACCTAAAGTGTGCAATCCCGTGGTCTCGAGTTCAATTATAGAGATATACATATTAAATATTGTCCATAAACTAACAGCTCCCACTTGGACATATCTTAATAGTGTAATGACAATGGTTAGCGTCTAGCAACACGCCAATGCCCCCAGTACAACTCGAGTAAGGTCTCCTTTAAAAACCTTTTGATGATTCATCATCATACTTATCCTTTTGTTACTAATACTATGTTAATAAAGATATGGATCGTAGTCATTATTTAATTAACTATTCTGTTTCTCGTTGTTTATGATTGGGCAAGATTACCTGATCGTCTGAACGTATTTCAGATAGATCTTGGGCATGGCCACGCAAACATCTCGTCAACCCTACGAGGGGCCCAGCAGTATTAAACTTCAAACAAATTTGAAGGAACAAATTCTCTCTTGACTACGAGCATAACCCATGAACTTTGCAACACTCTTGAAAACAATCCTTATAGCTACCAGTAATGTATAGCAGTAAATTACTTCACAGAAATGCACTACATCCATGACAATTATCTGGTATCTCAAGTATGAGGATAACTATAATCATGATTTACTTGATGACAAGATCCATAAAGTAAACTCATGAAGTTATGATAAGTCCTATACTCAATTCATTGAATATCATGTGAAATTGGCATGTCAATGCATCAATATACTTTCAATAATATTCTACCAATACTCAGATTTGTCTTGATTTAATGATATTCCCATATCATTAAGTGACAATGGACAATTTAGAATAACATAAGTTATTCACGGATTCAAACATGCAAATATAGGATACAATATATTATTAATGAAAAAAAAACGTACCAAGTACTTTAATTCATTGTGATTAATAATTGCTTAACATCCCTTATCCAAATACTAAATAGATCAACGCATGATTGATGGTCCTATTTAAGCTCGTAACACAAGATACTTTACTTCTATTAACACGTTAACCTCTACTACTACACTACTAAATAAAACTAATAACGACACACTAATAAATAACAAGAAAATAGAGAATAAGATGAAGAGAATAAGGATGATTTCATATCACACATAAGAGTAGCAAAGCTTGTGCACAATAGTGAATAAAACCATCAAAGTAAATGACTACCCTTTCCTTCTATTTATAGGGAAACATATCGGGCAACATTTCCTATAATCGTTCTAGAAGAAATAATACAAACTTGGCCGGCCCATGGGCTACTAATGGACCGAGCCTTCATTCTAACTTATAACCTAAATAGAGCAACATATTAAGTGTTATGACCTAGACTTGGAAATGATACAAAATGTGTTCCTAACAATCTCCCCCTAAGTCTTGGTCATCATGTTTGCTCGACGTCATCTTTGCTTCTTTGGCTTTTAACGTCTTCATAATCTTTGTTCTTTATTCTTGACTTGAAATGATGTGGTATGGTAATGATCTGCCGTACTCTAATGGTCTTTGATTCTGGTGTCTTGACGTCATTTCCACCATGCTCATATGTCTTTTGACTTTTGTTCTTCAATTGGTTCTCACTTCTTCAAACTTTGACTTGTGAAAGGTTGTAGTGCTTGAACTTTGACTTTTCTTTAACAATATTGAACTTTTGATATTTCTAAGTCTTTGTGAGAACATATCTTCAGGATATGAGCATGATGGAATTTTGGTGGAACTCCAGTTTTGAATCGCCATGATTTCCTGTAGGTAAATAGTTAGCAATAAATCATCCGGTACTTATAGGTTTGGATTTCGAGATCGTCAACAGCATAGTGTGAAAACTTTCTCTAATCTTTACCAACACCGTTCTGAATCAGATACCCTCTAAAGGTTATACACGGACACACCGAGGTGCACCAAATGATTTAGTGAGTCGCTGGAGATCACTCCACGACTGTAGACCATTTTGGAGTAAACACTAAGCGTAATCCACAAGGAATTACCGAAGTGACCTATTGTCAGGGCTGTTTGATGTTGACCCTGGCAGGATTTCCATTCAATCACTGAGAATCACAATTGTGAATTCTCTCAAGAATGTTCTCGGCAGATTGCTAAGATCTGCGAAGGACTCTTCTTAATTTTACAACTGATGCCCATAATGTAGAACAACAGTGTAATACTAAGTGTTCCTAAGAGATCTTTGATGAATCTCACGGCTCTAGACTCGATTCAAGTGCACATTTGTTTTGGTCGTCGGAGGCGTGGAGCAGAGCGCCTTCTTTTCAATATCAACACTTCTCGAAGTTAGAGGTTGATAGATGATGATACGTTCTCCGTGTGAAATGAAACAAATGCCTTTTGAGAGGCACTGAGTGGCTTAGAAGGTTAGTGCAGTGCGTCACTGGGTCCATGATGACTTTGTTCTTCAATACCGATGATGCTCAGTCAACCAGTAGATTATGAATTGAACCCGGTGTCTGCCCTAAGGTTGAACAAATGGAGGGATATTTCTTTTCACCATTTTCTTTACTTTTCTTTTTAATTCTTCAACCCCTTCTTACTCATTTCATTTCTTTTCTCCTTTTGTAGTCATACCTAGGACTTTCTAGTTCTAAAACTATTGGTATTCATCCTTGGGTAGATTCCTCTGGCTCTGGCAGATCATAGGACGGTTTCCTAAACCTTAGCCACCTTATAACTCCATGACTATCCTATGTTGCCACAGACCAATACGGTACACTCTACTCAGACTAGTCCTTTGCGAGGCACGCTTACATCACTGGATAACCAGCTTGAAATTATTACCTGTCCAGGACTAATCCTTTCGATTACTGACTTTTGATTTACCGTCAATTCTTGGGTGATACTTCTTTAGATATTACATCTCGAATTGGTACATTCTACTCAGACACGTCCGTTGCGAGACACGTTTACATCACTGAACGAGTTCAGCTTGAAATTATTACCCGTCCAGGACATGTCTTTTTGATTACTGACTGGTGATCATTCGTCAATTCGAGGGTAAATCTGAGTCAAGCACTCGTGAGACTACAACTTTCCTTTACCATATTTTAATCATCACTTATTCTCCCCCTCAAAAATAGCATACCTATGTTGTTTTTGTTAAACTTTGATTAAAATATGCTCTTTTTGAGGTTTATGGGAAGAATTTCAAGAACTTTTGCAAAGATTATGTTTTTCAAATACTCCCCCTCAACAAGGGAATACTTGTCCTTATGAGCAGAATTTTTGAAAAAATGTAGAAAATTCTGGTTTAATTCTACTCATAAGTAAGAAGCTTTCGCTCCTTTGATTAGGATTGAGGCACTGAAGCGTACCTCAGGGTCCTTACAAGAACGGGTTGTGCACTGTTATTTGTACACAAGCCATTGTATAACAATCATATATAGGTAGGAATAATGAATTATGTGAATAAATCAAACTCTTACATCAGCCTCCTTTGATAAATGTTGTGAATATTGGATCCGTCCTTTGAAATGTTCTGATTGGGAAGGGTGGACGACCTCCAACATAGCTTTTCAATCTATGTATCTAATCTCTGCGGAACAATCTTCTCTCGATCTTCCAGATGAACTGCTTTACTTCTCTCATCTGATCACTATTCCATCTCTTCGTCATTTGCAACTCTTGATCACGAACTCGAAGAACTAACCCATCTTGGACCTTCTTCAACGTATCATCGCAGAACTTGTGAATTTCTTGAAATGACATGAAGCAGTTTATTGTCATTGCACTCTTGTAGACGAATCCGAAGGTTAGCTTGCTCTTCATGGTGTATTGAGCTTCAGAATTTATTTCTTGAGGATAAAGTATAGGTTCAACCAAATTTAACTTCTTCTGATAGCTCTCTACTCCCAGCTGAAGATCTTCCACTCGTTCTTTTAGGATCGTCCTTCTGATAAAATGGCAGATAGCGGAACTGAAGGCATATTGAAGCTCGGTTGTGAGATGATGCAGCTTTCCTTGTACTTTGATTAGGTACATGTCTTCAATGTCATTGAGACTTAGGTGTAACAACCCGTAATTTTTCAGATGTATTTCCATATGAGATTATTTCTGTTTTTCATTTACGGATCTTTTCTGAACTTATTTGGTTCGAAAACGTGAAAGTTATCTCGCGAAACGTGGATTTTGTACACAACACGTACTGGCACAACCGACGATTTGATTTGATTATTTTATTATTTGTGAGAAACGAGGCGTATGTATAGTCGTTTTTATTGGAAATATTATTCTGAACGCAATGGTGAAATTACCGTGTCTTGAATCTATCATTTACTAACCTAAACGAGCCCCTGACTTGATTTCGTGAAAGATTGTTAAAATTATAGAATTAGTCCCTGCAGTAAAGTTCCACCTCCCACCCTAAACTTTTGTTATTTACACTTTGGTCCCTAGAGTTTTTCTAACCTAACCCTAGTATATATAAACTAAGTTATAATCCATTCTAGGGTTAGTATCCCCATTTGATTTCCAGCAGCCGCTCATTCCTCTCCCATTTTTCTAGCCATCTCCGGCCGCCTTCGGCCACCCCTCACCACCCCTCCTCTTCCTACACCGCCACCTAGGGGTGGAAACGAGCCGAGCCGAGCCCGAGCCTACCAGAGCTCGAGCTCGGCTCGTTTATATTTTAGAAAGCTCGAGCTCGAGCTCGGCTCGTTTCGAGCCTTAAGATTTGAGCTTGAGCTCGGCTCGTGTTATGATATATAAAGCTCGAGCTCGGCTCGGGCTCGGGTCGTTTATGATGCGTTTGTATAAAGCTCGAGCTCGGCTCATATTTTAAGCTCGTTTGTCGTTTGTATTTTGAGCTCGTTTGTCCTTTAAGCTCGTTCGTATTTTGAGCTCGTTTGTATTTTGAGCTCGGCTCGTATTTATGCATATACATATACGTTTATATTATGTATTATGTATACATACACAAAATATACTAGAGCTCGTTTAGGCTCGCGAGCTTAAACGAGCTCTGTATATAAAGCTCGGGCTCGGGCTCGTTTATTAAACGAGCTTTAATTTAAGCTCGGGCTCGAGCTTGAGCTCGTTTAAGCTCGGCTCGTTCGAGCTTTTTACCGATCCGATCCCGAGCTTTTTACGAGCGGCTCGGCTCGTTTCCACCCCTACCGCCACCACCAAACTTCATCTCTTAAACCCCTTGTTTCATTTCTCCACAGTACGCGCCTACTATGGCCACCACCACATCAAATCGTCGCCACTTTTCTTCTTTCGGTGATTGAAAACAAAATAAGAGTGGATCGCAGTTATTATCAGAGTTGTTTTGGTTCGAGTTACAAAAGTCACAGCCACCGTAGCTACCCACCACCGCCGTCTTTTCCCCCTCCTCCCTTTCTTTCTCGACATGGTAAAAATCGAGAAATCAACTGGTTATTTATTATTTCTGGTTTAAACCGATTATGACCATTTTTGTTGTTGTTTTCGTGAATTTAAAACTAACTATGAAACGAGGTTATTAGTTTTTGTTATTAAAAACCGAATATAAATGTGTTTTGGAATTAACTAGTGTGGTAAGAAAAACTGGGTATGGTGTTTGTTTGATTATCGTCCCGTATCGAGTCAACTCGGTCAAGACCGAGTCAACTCAGTGAGTATGGTAGACAAAATCGGATTGTGGTATATTTTAGTGTTGACCTTGTTGTTGTTGCTGTTATAGTCGCTAGTTCTTGGCCCATATTGGTTGTTGGTTCTCGTTATGACTCGAAGCCGAGACCTCGTGGTCTCTGCAAGGTGGGTAATATTGGTCTGTTATGGTTTGGTTATGCGAGTCCTGGTCACGGGTTCAGATTTGGATTTAGTAGTACGTTGGTCGACATGGGGTGAACCGAGATCACCCATGGTCTCGGTAATACTGGGATCTGATTTTTATTTGCTAAAATAGTTTTGTTATGATTGGCTTTGCGTGGTTAAACAAGGAAACAGTTAGGGTGCGTTTGATTGTTTGTTCACAGTTAACTAGTACACCCAAGAGGGTGCATTTATTTCGTGTCTCGGTCTAGGCAAAACACCCAATAGGGTGTAAACTTTGTTAGTTTGGTTCATCGGAAACCCACTTAGAGTGCATTTTAGTTTGCATTTCCAACCAATGGGTGCGTTTTTGGTAGCAGCTTAACTAGGGTGTCTTTGTGATAATGTTTGTGTTTGTGTTGAAATGGATTGATATTGGGCTTAACAGCCCATGAAATGGGTGCGTTTGGAAGATATATTGGGTCAAGCCCAATAAAAATTAATGAAGAGATTTAGGTTGGTTTAATAAATTGTTTGATGTGTTGGTACTCTTGGTACGTTTTGGATTTTATTTGGAATCGTGAATTAAATTTGAACACGAAATAAAGATTTGGAATTGACTATTATACTTGGACTACTTTGGACTTATTGGACATTTTAGATTTGAGACTGCATAATATATTGAACTCGGAATGAATTTAATATATTAGACACGGAACCAACCTAAAATATTCAATAAACCCAAACTAGTACTTAAATAAATAATAATGAGACATACAACTTATAAAGTTTGCAATTTCAATTAATTCAAAATGTATAGTTTTATTTAACCTTTAGAACCCTTGATATTTGAGTTATTAACTTGGCTTTTCCTATAAAACTTATTTGTCAGTCCCAAGATATTTGGGATATCGGGATAAATACCGAAACGTACAAACTGATTTATTATATTTGAGGTGTTTGTTTAACTTCTAGAGTTGTCTTCCTTGGGTTGAGTTCTCTTCAGTATTCTCTCGAGTTTTTCGATGTCTCTTCTCCTTGGCGTGAGTTGTATGTCGAGTCTATGTTTTCTTACCACACCACACGAAATGTGAAACTAAGCTTTTGATGAGTTTTGAAATCGAGTAATCTATGAAAACTACGACACGTTGTCTTTTATAGGCTTTATTACTTTGCGAGACGTATTTTGAGATAATCGTATACGTACTAGGTTGTGCCGATCCTCGACCGTTGTGCTTATACCTCTGTGTTTCATCGTGACGTATGTCTTGAGACCGTTGTGTTTTTCTCCTCGATGCCAGTCGTGTCAGTTGTGATCTTGCATTGCTGTGGCTAAGGTGAGTTCATGGCCCCTACTTTTACTGGTTTTTAAACTATTTTGGGGAGAATACATGCTCGTTGTTTTTCACTGAAGTCAATGCTGTACAAATGTTTCTATGCTGTGAACTACTGTGTTACATGATTTTTGGACATATACGTGTGATGATGTGATTATATGATGTGACATGTTTGCTTTGTGAGTACATAACGGCGCCACTGTTAACTCTCTGTTGAGAGCCCACAAGTTATGGGTTCAGTTGGTGTAACTGTTAACTCTCTGTTGAGAGCCTACGTGTTATAGGTTCAGTTGGTGTAACAGTTAACTCTCTGTTGAGAGCCTACGTGTTGATAGATCTATCGGGGTAGCTACCCACGTGATATTGGTTATGAGTACGAGGAACATCTTAGGCTCAGTTGGTGCGTCACTATATGAGTGTAGTATCTGTATGATTGATTATGGTTTGAGATGCTTTGTCTATGTTATTACTTGCGGACTTAGTTTTGGAACTGTGATTTAGGCATTGTGAGCCTACGTTGAATTTGACTTGTTCGTGAATGATGTTTTAAACTCGGAAATCTTTTGGTTCAACTATAACTATTTTAAACTAAAACCTATGAACTCACCAACCTCGTGTTGACTCTTTTAGCATGTATTTTTAGGTTTAATGTTATAGCTTATCTCTAGAGGCGCTTGGCAAGGGGCATGGTCATAGACGACTCTGATATTTATATTTGGGACCGCTTTATTTATTTATGGGCCTTACTTCCGCACTATTTTCAAATGATGTAAATGTATTACTTTTGATAATGAATTTTATTCTAAACGGTTAAGGTAAAACCGTTCTTTGTACCTTGTGTTGTGATACCAATTGAGTAGCGCCCCACTGACATGTATGCTCCCACTGAACCCGAATTTCGGGGTGTTACATTTGGTCTGAGAAGTCTGCCTCAGAGAACGAGTAGATTTGTTGGTCATGTCTTCGGACGTTGATCTCAGACAGGAAGGTGTAATCATACATCTTCACCCCCTTCACACTTACCACTGCCACAATCCTAAGGTTGTTGCTTACTGATTCGTGAGACTTCTCGGTAAGTTTACTCTTATACCATGTTTTCCTTTTCTCGAACCAGTGAAAGATTCCTAATTCAGCATCACGATCATAATTCACCGTTTGTTTGACGTAGAGGTGATGGTGAATGGCAGTTTCCTCAATGGCTGGTTGTGGGTAACTTGCTGCTGGGGTGAAGGTTATTGATGTTGCATACTTTGTTTTGCTTGTAGCCCCGTGTCTGAGTAGTTCGAGATCGTTGTTGAAGAAGAATTGGTAAGGGATGGCTGAGTGATGATGTTCTCTGATCACGGGTAGTGGCTTGGTCCAGTCTGTGATGTAGGGACGGTTTTTGCTGTCACGGCCACCAACCCTAAGTATGTCTGGACTAGTCCAGTCAAACTCACTTGACATTGCTCGAGCAATGTTTTCAAGGTGATATTCAAGCTCAGCAGCACTTGTGGAGTTGTCTTTGAGAAGATTAAATGCATCATTCTTTATCCGACGAAGTTCCCTCTTGGTCATCTTCTTGATGTTCATAGTACGTTTGAGTTGTTGAGTGAACTCGAACGTGCTATCTTCAATCTTAGAAGCTTCGTCTTCTTGGATTTGAGCACTTGCCAATTGATCAAACCACTCATTGCCTTGTGTGTCATCATCCTCGAGCCATGAGACTACAGTGGGTTTCTTGGAAGACTTCTTGCTTGTTGTAGCCTTGGCCTTTGGTGGTGACTTGGGTTGATCATCTTGTTGTTGAAAGTCCATGTCATCGGCAGTAAAGTGCTCAAAATGATGCTCAGTAGCAGTTGGACCAGATTCTGGAGCTTTTGTTGGTGGAGATGTGGTTGTGGTTGACGGTCCGGTTGGGGCTTTGAATTGTGGACCTGAACTGCCTGAACCCTTGTGCTTCTTTGATTGGGTTTCAGGGTCTTGGTCTTCATCGTCGCGAGGACGTTTACCCTTATCGGCCGCAACCTTGCATGATTCCTTCTCAATATAGGCCTGAATGGCTGTTGTGAGGTTGATTTCTTCTTGAGAAGGAGAGGTGATGTCGAAGATTCTGTTAAGAAGCTCTAGTTCGAGTTCTTCAGTAGTGAATTCCCGGAGTTGCTTTGGTTTAGAAGTTGATGCAACGATGTCTTTGACCTTGTCTTCAAGCAGGGTGTCGATGTGTTCTGTAATATTCTTCTGAAGCTCGGGCATATATCTCTTGACATAATGCTTGGTTCTTTTCTGAGTCTCCTTGAGTAGTCGGTTTTTGACATCGTCTTCCAGGAATTCATCCATTAGCTTCGTTGTTTTCTGCAGCTCTTCCACTTGCGCAGACAAATCCTTGACCAAAGTCTGCATCTCGGTCAGTTGGTCACTTAATTTTCTGTCTTTATTTGCTTGTGCAAGTTTGGCCGCCTTTTTCAATTTCTTTGCCGTAGGAGAAATAACTTCAACTCTTGTTACTCGAGCAATCTTCTTTGTGTTCTTTCCCTTGATGATTGTTTTGAGGATTTCTGCTGTTGATGCTTTAGTTTTGTTTGGTGATGGTTGGGATGGTGATGATGATCGTGAAGATGATTCAGAACGAGTTGAAGCTTGTGGTGGTGAGTCTGGAGGTGTAGGATCCTTAGGAGGAGTTTGTGCCTTAGGAGATGAGACTGGAGGAGGAGATTCCTTTGGTGGTGATTTAGGAGGTTTTGGAGTCTTAGGTGGTGAGGTGGGAGGTGTTGTGGGTTTAGGAGATGGGATTGGAGGTGTAGGAATCTTAGGCTGTGACTCCTGCTGCGGTTCATGTGGAGTGAGGGTCAGACGAAGTGGAGTGTTTGGTGGTGTAGAAATATAATTATCTGCTTCCTTTTCCGCCTTCTCTTTCTCATGTTCCAATCTCTCCTCTTCTAACCTCTTTGCTCCTGCTGCCTTGTGTTCTGCTTCAAGTTGGTTGGCAGCTGCAATTGATTTCTCCCCAATAATCTCCTCTTCCTCTTCGGATGTGGTCCGGTCCAACTAACAGGTGGATCAAGTTCTTGTTCCTTATTGCCTTCTTCCATTTCCTCATCAGTCTGTGTCTGTTTTTCCATGTTGGGTTGATTAACCGAACTTGGAGCTGGAGGAATATCAGACTCAGGTTGTCCAGGTTGATTAACCGGATTAGGTTGAGGAATGGTTGTAGTAACTCCAGACCCTCCGGGTTGATTAACCGGATCAGGGTGGGTTGGAGGTACTTCTTTAGTTGTTCCAGATCCTCCAGCTCCTTTAGCTTCTTCCAACTTTCTAAGTTCCTCAACTCTTATTTGTGCTCTTCTCTCCTCATCCTCTTTCTGAGTCTTCTTGCTTGCTTTCATTGCCTTGATAGTGTCTATATCTGCTTGTATCTCAATATTTTCTTTAGACATAGATACAATCTTTTCCTTAGACTCTGTTTCTTCTGAGTCAGATTCTTCTTCATCGCGAATCTCACCTTCTTCTAATTTGGGCTTGGGAGTGACTCCTACTCTTCTTTGGATGGTAGGTTTTCGTGGTTGTTTTGAAGCACTTGAAGCACTCCCAGTCTTACTGCTTTTAGAACGAGTTTTAGAAGATCCCGTTCCTTCAGCAAGTTTAGTAATCCCAACTTTACCTTTTTCAACGGCTTTTTCATACTCTGTAAAAGCTGGAGTCTTCTTAATTGACTTTGTTAGCAAAGAATCTAGAAGCCTTAACCCTTGCTTATGTGAGCTTTCTTTTGGAAAATAGACTGTAGTGACAAGTTTGTCCATTCTGTACTGATGAATCTCTCTGTCTTCAGGTCGTTGAGAAATGTCCTTGTTTTCATCGAGAAGAAGACTGATGAGTAACTTGGAGTATCGGACGAATGGGATCTTGGCAGTTTGCTTACGACCTTGGATTTGGAAGACGAGATCATCCCAGATGAGTTCTGCATAGTCAATGTGCTTCTGATTGACTACACCCAGAAGATTTAGAGATGTGACAAACGTGGGTGCTCATGACCACTATCCCTCCCTGAGATAGAACGAACCAATATGCAGTATATGGTTCTCCAGGGTTGTGGGATATATTTTGAATTAACTTTTGAGATTTTGGTCAGTGGGATGTTTGGTTAAACATCGTATCCAATGTCAGCAAGGAATTTTAGGACTTCACTTTCAGTTGGTGTGGGCCAATATCTGTTAGCTGGTTCTGGTGGATCTGGGAGACTTAAGGCTTTGCGGAGGTGAAGTGGAGTGACTTTCACTGTCTTGTGACCTAGGGTGCAAGTGAAGTATTTCTCATCATCATCCAGTTTCATGGTGCTCCACATCTGATGAATATACAACTCGGGGATGCTGTCTGATCTGTCCAGCATGCTCTTGCACTTGTGTCTTTTGAGTATCTCTATGGCAATCTGACAGCTTGGTTCACTGCACTTTATCTTGTCAAAATCAACCCTTGCATTGTTGTTGCCAAACTCTGCAATGTAGCCATGTGGGAAAACTTGTTCTTTTGTGACCATTGGAGGTGTTGGTTGTGATGGTGCAGCCATTTTGAGAATTCTGAAACATCATTCAGACACAAATTTCCAGGATACATGATAGTTAGCATTAGATAATCTTCATGTTACACATGTGATCCTTTTAATTGGTTAACATGATTTTACAAGTATAGACATGATAAATTTCTATAGAAATAACAATTTCTATTGAGTTAGACAATTCCTATAGAATCTGTCAATTCCTACACAATTAGGACAATTGCGATAGAAATAGTCATTTACGATAGAAATTGTCGTTTGTGATAGAAATTGGCGTTTGCGATAGAATTTATCGTTTGTGATAGAATAATGCCGTTTGCGATAGAAAATGTCGTTTGCGATAGAAAATGTCATTTCCGATAGCAAAGACATTTGCGATAGCAAAGCCAATTTCGATAAGTTCTTGTACAAGAAATTTCGATAACACTGTAGACGTACTTTTCCTCAGATTTTTTCGCAATTTATCTTAACTTGTTATTATGTTAACACAATTTGTTCTAATCGTATCCTATGATGATTCTAAGTTTTCTGTCCAAGTTATAACAACTTTTAACCACAAAATCTCAAAAATTCAAACTGAACGAGTTCATGTGTTCTTCTTAAACCCTACTTATCAATTTCTCACTTGTGATGATTCTGGGTTCAATCCGAGGTTACAAATATTCAATTTAAGGCATAACAACAACACATCAATGATATAATTGCACTATAACACTCACAATTGGTTTTCCCCAAATCGTTCGCTTAAACCCTAAATCAAGAACATTCATAATTCGAGTTTCTGGGTTTAATTAAGCATGCATACATTGTTTACAAACATATTCTAAGCATAATCATACCAAAAATTACATCATAAACACTTAGAATTGAATTTCTATAATTGCGCAAGAACCCTAGATCTAGAACAGCCGATTTAGCAAAAAAGAGCCGTTGGATCTTGAAATCCTTTAAAACCATTGCTTAAAATCATATTTTAAACATTAAATCACTCACAAATTCGATAGATCTTGAACGGATTGACAGATTGAATTTGGGCCGTTGATTGGGTGGTTGGGTGTATTTACTGCTTATGGTGAATATGTCAGATAAATTGAATGTGTGCATTAACTGCGGTCAGTTTATTTTTCTTTTTATTTGACTTTTAAGTTATCTTTTCCACATTCACATCTTTAGTCCCTAAACCTTGTATTTGATTTCTTAATCCAAACCAACTAACTTTAACATTTTCAACTTAGCATATTTGGCACCCAACTTTTAATCCTATGATAATATCACCAAACTTTTGAAGCAACAACTTCGAAGAAACCGTGCAAGTACAAATTTTGAAAATTTTAAAATTTTGTGTCTCCCCCTCAACATTTGTTCAAAAATAAATGTTGACGGTTTAAAATGAACAAAATGTTGATTAAGGGTTTTGTACTTGCGTTTATATATATATATATATATATATATATATATATATAGGGGGACTTTCTTACGAGAACCATTTTATCTGCGAGAACTGAGAGAACCACAAAAAACATACATGCACGCCTTTTAAAATAAAATAAAAATATATGCAAATCATCAATAATCGTAAGTATCCACCTATGTTCTTCAATATCATCATGAACTCATCCTCTTTTTTCACAAAAACCTTACACAAGGCCGCAATATTGTCATTGCACGCCTTATAAGAACATACATGCACACCTTCAAAGAAAAATGTTGTATTTCCAATTTCTTATCAAATTCTTTAGAACAACTATGTTTTTTTAAAAACATATATGTTGTTTTTAGAACATATGTGCAAAAATACAATTATTGAAGTCGTGCATGTATGTTTTTGGTGGTTCTCTCAGTTCTCGCAGATAAAATGGTTCTCGCAAGAAAGTCTCACTATATATATATATATATATATATATATATATATATATATATATATATATATAGGAAAATCTTTTTGTGTTTTTCATTAAAAATATTTACAGAGATGGTTTGATGTTTGACTCTTTTAATTGTTTTTGAGAAAGTTTTCCAAATCATTTGGAGTCAAACATCTTATACCAATCTGGTGGACCAATTTCACAAATCTTGCATGAGACAAGGCTTTAGTGAATAAATATGCCAGTTGGTGTTCAGTTCCCACAAAATATAATTCAACAGTACCCTTTTCCACGTGCTCTTTAATGAAATGATACCGGAGATCAATATGCTTTGATTTGGAGTGTTGGACTATGTTGCATGAAATGGCAATGGCACTCTTGGAGTCATAGTACATCGGAATCTTGTTGAAGGCGTATCAGTAGTCCATCAGATGAGATCTCATCCAAATGACTTGAGCACAGCATGCTGACATGGCGACGTATTCTGATTCTGTAGATGACAGTGATGTACAGTCCTGCTTCTTTGACTGCCAAGATACTAGTGTAAAACCCCAAAATTAACACAATCCGAAATGACTAAAATGCCCTCTAATTTGAAATTTTAAGAACTTATAAAATACGCTATAAATTAAAACTTGAGATATACGACGTGTTATGACTCGAGACTATACAATATGAACACATAATCTAAAGTATTATATGAAATTATGCATAAACCTTATGATATAAATTATGGCACATTAACATGGCACATATGGGTCAAGTTTATTTCAAAGTCATGTACAAATAATTAAAAGATAAGAATGAATAATCTAGCAAATTTTGGAAGGTGCAAATCACCCTTATTTCCTTCCATAATTTCGGCCCTTTCCCTCCCCTTTTTCCTCACAAAAAAAACGTGTAAACCTCCCCCTCCTTCACCTCTTTGTACGGCACATCAAACAAAAAAAAACAAAAAAAAAACAAAAAACAAAAAAAAAAAAAAAAAAAAAAAAAAAAAACCCTAATACCTATTCTAGTCGACATCATCAAGAAGAAGAAGAAGAGAGGAGGAAGCCTTGATCATTGTTTCTTGTTCCATTCATATCACAAAGGTAATTAAATATGTATAATTTTAATCCATTCGAAATTGTGAACAAACCCTAATTGATCCATGTGTTTTCTTTTTTCTTTCATTCGACTATAATCAAGGAAGGAAGGAGGAAGTGTTGGTGAATTCGATCTTGTAGTGTTCTTGTTCCTTGATCACGCAACGAGGGTAAATTCGTATCATCCTTGTTCAATACACGTCTCCTTGTTTGATTCTCGTTTGTTTCTTGTTGTTCTGGTCGTTTTCAATAACACATAAAATCATAAGTTAAAGACATGAAATATTGGCTATGAAAACCTAATATGAATCGATCTATAAATTGTTGTTGTTTCAATAATGGTTATGAATATGATAAGATCACCTATGAGTCGACCAAATATGTGTTATATGTCATACAAAATTGATTGGTAACAATATATAAGTAATGGGGATGAAAAACCCTAATTTATCACATAAAATCGTGAACCAGTTTCTGTCCAGAAAATTTAGGCCAAATTGATTCGATTGGATCTTGATGATGGTTAAGTGTATTTGGGTATTTCTGGAGTCTAAAACTAAATTCAAGAAAAGAGCTCTCTGGAAAAGTAAGCCTTATAATTTTTAGAGGTTGGGAAGATACATTTTTCGATTTTACAAATTCAAGTGTCAAACTGAATTCGTATGTCTGGAAAAACAGTCCGTGTTTTTGATTTTTCATTTTCAAACCATGTCGAATTAGAAGGTTCCCTTTTAACTGAGTAATATTTCATATGTCTAGTAATTACTGGAATGTTTTTAGATTTTTCTAAATTTTCTAGATCGGGAAAAGATATACAAACTTTTCGGCTGTTTCATCAGATCCGATTCGGGAACATGTTGTGGGAATTGATTTTTCATTCGTACTTATACTACTTAATAAAATCTGGAAAACATTACATAAAATACTTAAGACATTGAAGTATCTCTGGGAAATTTTGGGGATTTTATTTCTGAGTTCTTATATGATTCATAAATTCGTCTTAACATAATAATTTCGTATATAAAAACTGTTAAGGGTTTAAAAAGGATTAAAAAGGTGTTATGTGTATATTTCTTAAACTAAAGGGTTTAAATTGTCATTCTTCTAAACTAAAGGGCTTAACTTGTGAAAATATGTAACTTTAGAATATTTACATTCCATACCCTAATCTTACCATAATGACACTATAATCCCTAAACTTGTTGTATTTGCACAATGAACCCTAACACTTATGAAAGTTACGTTATGAACCTTAAACTATTAATATAGTCACATTGCTACCTTAAAATGATTATACGATAAACTTGGATATCAATGACTAATGTTTCTAAATATGGAAACCTACTAATTATGGGAACTTACTAATTCGGGAAACCTGCTAAAAATAGAAAGTCACTTAAAATAGTTAAACTACTTAAAGAGGAAACTTACTATTTTTGGAAAGCTGCTAAAAAAGGAAAGTTACTTAAAATGGAAGAGTCGACTAAAATAAGTAATCTGATTTAAGATAAGTTATTAATCAGACGATCATAAATTCGTGTAGATTCGCTGAAGAAGGAGTTTGTTTCCGATCTTTATGTTTCTAGTTGTGTTTTCACTGGCGGTCTAAGGTACAGATATTCTACCCTTTTTCAGTAAGGGTGCTTTCGTTCTCATGATTCTCTTGATCTTGATTCATTAGGATTCCCTTAAGCCATTGCTATGATCCCCTGTTCTTTGATTCATTCGTTTGATATGCTTCGTTGATATTATGATTCATTGACATTCGTTCATTGTGATCCCTATGGTATGATACTTGACATAATTCGTTCGTTACCCTATGACATGAATATTCGAATCACTTGATACTTTGAAGGTTCATTTGATTTTGGTAACTAGATGTGAAAACCTTTCTTAATTATATCATGGAAATGTTTTGAGAAAACTATTTTAAAATGATGTTACGAACGATGCGATACCACTTTTATATGGAATTTTGCTATCTTTTATGAAAAATAATTTTAAAAGACTACATTTATGAAAACCGTTATTAAAGATCATTTTTATGAAAATCATTTAATAAAGACTTCTTTAAATAAACCATTTGATTATGAACCTTTGACGGTGAGCCTTGGATACTTTGATGACTTGACATTTGACCCTGATATGATTCCTTTATTTGACTCATGACTTTCATTGTATGATTGTCATTCTTATTGATCCATTCTGACATTTATTTAAATGTCTCTGCTATGCTATGCTTATGTTTTGCCATGCTTATTGAGTTACTATCTTGTTTCTCTTGCCATGCTATTTTGTTATTATGTATGCTATGATAGATCCGTGCCTGAGCTTACCTAGTTGTGGAGGTACAATGACCAGGTGGTGTGTGCCTTACACTCCTTCTCACACTTTTATTATTACTTAGAGGTCTCCCCTCTTCGTATACTTGTATTGATTATGATATGATATGTTATGTGTATGAATTGACGGATTATGATATGGAGTTCTTATGGCACATCCTTATATGAACCTTTCTTTATTTTCATTTCATTCCTTGTCTCATTTCTTATTCAGTTCTCGTGCATTCTTGAATTCTTAGTTCTCTTTAAATTCGTATGGCTATCATGATTATGCTTTTCGTTTTGTATTCTTATTCCTTCGTTGCTTATGCTCATTTACCGTTATGTTATGTTTATATATATATATATATATATATATATATATATATATATATATATATATATATATATATATATATATATATATATATATATATATCTGTTCACTGGGCTTTTTAATCTTAGCCGCATTTCTTTTCCTGCGGCAGGTTTTAGATGGAAGCTGGGTTATGAGTGGAGAGCACTTGGGACTTAGAGGACATTACTTTCATAGCTAGTCTGGATTAGAGATGACTAGAAGTAGTTACAATTGTAGACTTAGAATTTATTATTGTTCCCTTTGTAACCTTGTATTTTCAATTCTTCCTTTGTAACCTTTGAAATTCATTTTGTATTATTTAGTCATATGCTTGTGTTTGTTTTGATATGTCACCATAACGTAATACTTCTACCCTTATCGGGTTGGGGTGTTACAATTATGGTATCAGAGAGACAGGCTGCGACTTGTAATACATTTACCCTTGGCCTGTGAAGTTGGGACCATTAAGTTTCCACTGTAGGCGCTCATAAGACAACATTTGAAAATTTGCTTTAGGATTTCTCTATAGGAACTTAAGTTATTACCGATGAGGAAAGGGTAGACTAGGACATCTATGTAAGTAGCATTGCTTCCGCATCACTCTGATTCGTGCCTCTGCCTTTAGCTATGCCTCATAAGGACATTTGTTTCAGAAGCTAGAAAGTTTTGCAACCTAAGTTTAGTAACCAAGTAAGTTTGGGAATACCTCGAGAACTACATAGATACCTTACATTAAGTTTCACCTTCTGATTTTGATCTCCAATTCCGATCTGTTTGATAAACAGTTTGATATTTTTCCGACCATCCCGAAGGTCATTTAACCCTAATATGTTTTGTGGAAAACTAGAAGGGGGGTTGAATAGTTTTACCGATTTGAATTTTAATCCTTTTATACTTATGTGAATTCAACGGATCTTTTTATAAACAAATAATCACACAATATAAATAAAAAGTAAAGAGAGGAAAGATCAAACCAAATAACACAAGTGTTAATAGTGGTTCGGCTTGCAAAGATTCTTATCCTTGCCCTACTCCACTTCCTCGAGCTTCGTACTCGAGAGATATCTTTCACTAAGAAACAAACTCCCTTCTAGGTGGAGAAAACCTTTACACGTATCTTACTTCCCTTTCCGGTACTAAGCTAAACACCGGGTTCAATTCCCAGGCAGAACCAACCTATCGTCGCCTATACACTTTACCGACACTAAGCTAAATGTCGAGTTCTTTTACAAGGGTACAACCACTCCCTACTCTCTTTGTGCTTTGAGGAAGCACTAACCACACTCACTGATCTAAATGATACATATGATAAAACACACTTCAAATGATTATACAGAACTTATGCTACTACTTCCAAACAGCCTGTTTGTTTGAAGGTTGTTCAATTGATCTTCTTTGCTACAAAAGAAACATCAATGATGATATAACTACTGAGGTTAGTGAATATGATGAATGTATGTTTTTAACTATCTAAGTGGATGAGTAGCTCAAATGACAAGTCTGCTATTTATAGGCAGACTTGCTAAACAGCCCACGGATCCGGCGGATCCCTCAAAAGGGATCCGTCTTTGTATGGATTTGGATCCGTGGGTATGACAGCTAGCATATCACATGAAATCTTTCCATATCTTTGTGTATCTTTCCAAATCTCCCAAAATCCACAAATGTCAACTATCTAACTTGTGAATCTAAACAAAATATTACACAATCTAACCAAGATATCATTTGTGATGTATGGCATGATGTCATGATGTGATTTTCAAACTAAAGTTTCTATTTAAGGAAATATACATGTAGATGCACATAATGTAATATAAGTGATCATGTTAAATGAAAGATGTGCTCTTAAAAAGGCTTTATCTAGTGTTTATGATTTATTAAAAGATGCATTGTGTATAGGTTGTTATACAAACAAACTTAAGATAAAGTTTCCTTTTTAGGAAATACTTTTGTGAATATACCCATTTAAATATTTTGTAACTTATAAAAGTTGTCTTGAAAAATTACTTTAACTAATATTTATAGTTTGCTTAAAGGATATACTTTGTGATTGTCATAAACAAAACTTAAGCAAAGATCGTAAAATATAAATAACGTTTTTAGTACGATATTTGTATTAACAATCTCCCCCTTTTTGTTGATGACAAAACCTAAAGTATATTTTTAAGCAAACGAGTAAATATAGTTAAGTCCCTTTTAAAAATATAGATTAAGTTTGATTTGTTCAAATTTGTATGAGTTGCAGTGTATGAATGTGCAAACTTAAAACTTAATCCCTTTCTCCCCCTTTTTGTCAAAACAAAAAGAAGAGTTGCGTAGCGGAATGCGATTTTGAGAACTTTAGAAGCTCCCCCTTGTTTGATAGTCCCCCTAAATAGAGTAATAAGGATATGATACATGAACCTACAAAATAACTGGTTAGAATATGAAATGCTCCCCCTCGAAGTATACTACCCTTTACTTGAGTGCCGACGTATACTATTTAATGATATGAAGTGCTGCAAATGAGATGTTAGTTAATAATGAATAAGTACAATGCATGAGAAGTGATCTTCCAAACAAGACCATTGATGTGGTTGACTTATCATTTTTGGTACCTAATGTAACCATGATCAAGCTATAATATAGATTACAACAAGCTATATAAAGATGTTAGTCATCAAAGGAATTATGTAAAATGTTGATTACTTCTAAGCATAAGACAATATATATGTATATATGTGTATTAAAAATTATGTGACGATGATCATAGAGATATATATTAAAATAAGAGGAAGATTCTATAGCAATATCCTAAAATGTCCTAAGTTACTAGAATTCTCCTATGTGTTCAACAAAGTGGTTCAATATGAACCTCATTTTATTTTGGACCTTGTGTACCAAAATGTTTTTCCATTGAGCTTTAGTGAGCGTTTCTTTTTACACATGATTCTATTATGATGAGGAAATTCGGAAGAGATGGTATATATTAGATTTTTGATTATTGAAGAGATTGGTGATTCTTGATTGAAAGTTTTTGTTCTTTAAGTACTTATGAAAATATAACCTTTATTATATTATCTTAATTAAACCAAATATGTTTATCATGCATGACTTTAAAAGGTTAAATAAAAGTACGATTAGTCAATCCATGTGTCAATGTGAGATAATACTAGATAACTATCAATTATATCAAGCATAATCATTCAATGAAAATTTGTTTGCGACAAATGTCTCAAACATGAGATTACACATGAAGAGAAAAATGATAAAATCCTAAAGTAATTATAAGGAGTACATTGTGATGATACTAAAACTTCTATGGAGATGACTTGGCTTGTTTTGATGATGACATGATACATGCAAGCCACTTAGTTTCTAGATCATAAGTGTCATAGTGGTTAGAGACAAATAAGTTGTCATCTTGAGTGTTTGGTTGACAAATCCACATTGATTCATCCAAATGTTGAAGTGTGGCAAGGATATCATGGGATGCAAAGTTTAGTGAGTTGGATGGTGATAATGAGTTTCTTGCTTTAGGTGGTGATGATTGCGGTGAGGAGACAATTGGTGAGGAGATATTTGATGTGTTGACAGTTGATGTGGTGACAGTTGGAGTGATGAGTATGGGTGATGTTGTTGTATTGGATAAGTTTGTGACGGGTGAAAGTGATCTTGGAGAGGAAGTTATGTTTACTATAGGAGTCATGATAGGAGTAGTTGTTGTATTTGAGGATATAGTAGGAAAGGTTACATTAGGAACTAGGTTTACATATCAGTAAGGTCTTACGCTAATTCTAGCCATTCGTCTTTGTGGTCTAGACATGTGAGGTTGGTTGGACTTGTGCATTGTGAGATTTCCAGGAGATGATATGTAAATATTGCAGAAGTTTTGGTGTGCCAAGATTATCTCTAAGGTTCTAATTTATACTTCCTAATAGTATGGAAATTTGTGTTTGGATTAATTGAGTGTGAATTTCCATGACTTGAAACAAGATAAAGTAATTTGTCCTATTGACAAAGTCAATCCATAGAAATGGAGTTGACATGAAGATGTGCAGAAAAATGACTCAAAAGGGTGAAATGTGATTGATTCACGGTTTTCAAAGTGAGCAAGTGCAGTCTGTGTGATAAGACAAAATAAAACTTGATAATTCAAATTTTGGTGGGAACTATTTTGAGTCTCTAATGGTTCCTAAATGAGCCTAAGATCTTCAATGATCAATGTACTTATTGTAAATTTTTCTAGATGATAAAATCTAAGAGTCGGGATGAGTTTAACTATTTTGAGAATTTAACTGTGTAGCATGCGGATCCAAGTGATATCAAGTGCGGAGCCAAATTATGAGATCTGCCAAATCCGTAGGTTGGCGGATGGCGGAACCAACGATAACACATAGCGGATCCAAATTTTGGGATCCGCCAGATCCGTCTGGCAATTATCAATTTTAAACAGAACACATAGCATATTTTGCGTTTTTCGACGAAAACCCAAAAATTCTCCTAGAACTTATTTATTATTTAGTATGTATTGCAAAATAACTAAATACGGAGAATAAAACACAAGCATGTATGAAAATAAACTAGATCATTAAACTTCATCATAAACGATGTTATGCCAAACGGTGGCATAAATCCAGAAAATTGATAACAATACACGTTATCATTAGTTTAAGTAGAACTAAAACACATAAACATAAAGTACTACAGACATATCTTAACAAACATAGAAATATGACCATATAAGATCTAAAGGACAACTGTTCCAAACGCTCATTTATTCTCGCTTGTCTTTTAATAGTTTGAGTATTTTCTTCTGATCTTTTCGGAGTTTCATCATCCATCGTCCTATACACTTTAAAACTCCCTTTGCTTGTCGGCTTTCCGCAGATTCATTATTGAGAGGTGGAAGTTGACTCAAGTAGTCGAGTAGCGGGAGCTTGGAGTTAGGTAACCCATCTTCGTCACTAGCTGATGAAGATGATGAAGATAAGGACGAGATGTAAGCTCGTTTCCCTTTTCCTACTGCCACTCTATGGTCACTAAGTGGGACAAAGGTGTGTTTGATTTCGGGGTAATCTGGGACAAATCCATAAGAGTCCAGAGGAATAGGAATGGAAGCTTTAAACAAGCATGTGAGAAGCATTCCATATGGCATTGCGGTTTTTCCCAAGACACATATATCAACCATCCTTTTGGCGATATAGTAGGCTAGATTGAACTTTTGATGAGTGGACACACAATAGAGCATATAACACAAACTTGCATTTAGATGATCCTTGTTTCCGATGGTGCTAATGACATTAGATCTAAGAATTTCTTCAATTTTCTTGAATTCTGGTTTAAGCTCATTGAGTTCCATAGAAGATGGATCTCTATTGACATCTTTACCTCTGAGTCTCTTAATTTGGATGGTTCTAGGTTTGAAAAGATGGTCACGAATGGTTTCTTTTAGGGTTAGAGGAGTTTCATATGGAGGTTGACGACCTAGGTTTAAATCAAGAGTGGTTAATGGCCATTTGTCAGAGTAGAAGCATGTGCCTTCACTTGGAATACGTAATACTTCCCCGAAATGATCTAACGGAAAGTTGTAGGGGTTTTGATTTACTTTGAAATGAATGCTGAAAGATCCAAGGTTGTCAGTGACAAGTTTTACAGAGTCATAAAACTCGAGAATAAATCTAGGGATGATGGGTTCATCTATGTCTAGGAGTGCATCAAATTGGATGATTTCCATTTGTTCACGGATGTTTGTTTCTTCTAGGAATGAGGGATCTACGGTTCTTCCTTCATGAACATACCGATTTTCTAACGCTTTGAAAATTTTGACTTGTGCTTCAGTGAGTCCCTTTGTTTGATGATGGTTGGGTAAGTACTTCTTAGTTTTCTTGTGATCGTAATTAGTAGCAGGAGGCATGATTTTCCTAGACATAGAAAATTTTATAGTTTTAGATAATCTAAGATGCATGAAATGTATACTTATATGAGAACAAATATGGAGGTGTAGTTATCTTGACCCATTTTGATGTATGAAAATACATGTTTTGTGAAAAAATAAGTTGCAACCCAAACATTTCTGTTTGATATTTTTGATTTTGTATTAACAATGTTCAAAAGAGTAGTCATGAGAAGATTTGACCAAAAGTGCGGTTTTTTTGTTAAATTAAGACAATGTCCAAGAGAACTTGTTTAGAAGATTTGAACAGAGGTTTCTTAGGTTTTATTGGATTGTTAAAAAATTTACCAAGATACAATTTCTAACTAAGATGAAAATATACTATGAATCTTAGTACTGTAAGTATGTTTAAAAGGGATTTTTCTATAGTGTCAAATTAATAATCTCATATGAAAATGCATTATCCCTAATTGTGATTTATAGACAAATGCAAGAAATTGAAATGAATTAGTGAACTTACAGTGAGTGATTAAGCACGAGTTAATATGAGATGAAGGATCTAATGTTTGAATTTGGGATGGTAAGGGTCGACTATGAGTTGGTGTTGAGTGTTTAATTAAGTGTGAAATGCAGTATGGAGTGTTTGGTAAATCATAGTCTGATTTTTCAACTCACGGATCCGGCGGATCCCTAAAAAGGGTTCCGCCCTTGTTATCAATTGGATCCGCAGGATCAGAACAAGGTTTTGGTAATTTCGTTTTTGGTTGAACTATGATTTGGACGAAGGTTTACACTGCTTCTAAGTTTCAATAGATCTTAGATGGAAAGGAGAATTCCCTTTTTTTGAGGTGTTTGTGAGAGGAATTTTGCAATGTTATTCTTTTTGAGAAACTTTCTCAATATGAAATGTTTTATCATTCAAACATTGTCAAAATGAAAATGAAAAATAGTCGAGCTAGGTTTTCGCTGAGATGAATAGTTTCAAAAGTTTTTGAAACAAGGAAAATGGTTACAGCGGTTATCATAACAAACTATGGGAATTTTCTCCACACTCAGTCTTAACTGGTTAAGTTGCAAGGAACGTTTGTTTCTTAGTGAATTGTGATACAATGTCTCACATTAGTACACAAATAGTCTGATATTACCCTAATTATCATTTGTACGCTATAACTCTCATTATCTATTTCCTTGAGGTCTAAAAATGTAGTCTTTAGTATGTTCTTAGGTGATTGATGATGAAGGAATCATCTTCGAGAGTGTAGTCTTACACAATGTTTTGTGTTTTAGTTACAAGATAATATATTTTACTTAATGAATTACTACTTTCAAGTTCATTTTATGAATTTACTATTTTGATTCTTAAAATATGAGTGTTTTTCACATGAATTATTTTTATCCTAAATTTGCATAACTGAGATGGTTGAAAACATCCTCTTTTCTAGTTGTTAGACACTTTGAGATCTAGAATGAAATTTATTTCAAAAGTTATCATGCATGATTTTTGATCATAGCATATCTTGACATGTTGATCATGAGATTTAGTTGTTCTTATCAAAGAATAGGTTCTACTAGGTTTGATGTTACATATACTTATCTTTTGATGTTTGTTTAGGTTAGTGTATACAGGAATACCGGGAGAATGTACTTTTCCTATTTTGCCAGATATTTTTAAATTATCTTTTCAAATCCAAGCTAATTCAATTTGATAACTTTGATTTATTCTCCTATTCCTCAAATTCTGTAAACTTACTTAGATTCTATTGAGAAGAAGAAAACTAAATTATTTTAATCTTGGTGTTTTCTAATATATGAGTTTTGTCTTTAAATTGTTTTTGAAAATTATCACAAGTCATCATTTATCAAGGATGTAGTCTTAGGTGAATTTTTGTTTGAATATTGAATTCTTCTATTTTCGAGGTTTCTATTATTGGACTAATGTATATCCTATGTATCTAAATGTGTTGAGATTATCCTAAAGTAAGTTGATTTCTTTTTGAGTATTTTAAGATATCCTAAGACTATGAGAACTTAATTAGGAGTATTCAAAGATGTGATAATGTGTCATATGAAGTCATCACAAATATGTTGGTTCCTATCTAGCTTGGTGAAAATCCTAGCAAATTCCTTGAATTTATCTTTTTATAAGTATTACCTAAGTGTTTGTTTAAGATATATCACAGGAATATGAGACAACACTTGTCTTGTAGGTGATAAGTCCTAATTTTTACAAGAGTTTGGTAATCTTTTCTTAGTTATCATACTACCTTTTGGACACAATATTTCTATTATCATATAAGATGTAATACTGAATCATAATGCCAAAAATTTAGAATTATCTATAAGAACACTCATTATGATGAGAAGTAGAGTCATGAGAATACATACCTTTTTCCGATTGTTATTTAGCAAGAATGCTACAAACCGTAATGTAACCTTTGTTGAGCACATTGTGACTTGAGAGAATACTTCTGTTTCCATCAATGTATCTTGAGGTTTTGTTTGTCCATTAAGATTAACTCCTTTTGGGCATACCTAAAGAAAGCTTAAGTTTCTGGTCCCCAATATTTCATGGGTCTTTAATCGGTTAATCAAGAACATTTACCAAGGTTCACCCATATCTCCAAGGCAATCAAACGGAACTTGTTTATTAAGCATAGTTTCTCTGTATACAGATGCTTCATCCTTATCTATAATCGTATTAGATTTAGACTTTCTTAATTTCTGTTCATCTACTATACCTACGGATCCTTTGGTAAAGCTATGCGGATCCAAAGTTTTGGATCCGTGGGTTACCAACTCAGTTGGTGTGGTTTCATTTTCTTTTATCATTTGACTCTCAAGATCACTTAATTGACTGTTTTTCATAAAGTCAGTCTTGAAACAATCATGAGATGATTCTAGTATTCTCATAGTGTCATCTGCACAATTTATGAGTTTATCGAATCTTTGAAATTTGGAATTTTGTTTTATATATTTCCTGAGTTTAAGCCTATGTAAATCTAATTCAAGTTTTAGTTCTTGACATGATATACACGTTTTAGTTTCCTTATCTTCTTCCAAACTTTTAACCTTTTCTTTTAACTTATGTATCTTGTTTTGTAAATATTCTTCTTTGGTTTTTAAGAACTTATTTTTTGTTTATGACTTTTAGAATAAGCTTATTCAATCTTTCATGTTCTATATCTAATGTATCATAGTCAGTAAACATGTATGACGAGTCAGAGGGTACCTTTTCTATGTTGTTGGCCACAAGAGTAACTTTGTTATCTTTTAGCTTACCGTTGTTACCTTTACTATTGAAACTTGATTCTTCATTTTGTCCGGTTTTAAGGGCTATGGGCTTTTTCTCCATTTTGCCTTTAACTAACTCCGAGTATCTTTAGATAAGCATTGAGGTATTCTACGAGTTCGTCCAGTTCCATTCTTGAAGGATCCTTAGATTCTTCAACTTTAGCTTTCCATTTTGAGTGAAGTGCTTTTAATATTTTCCTGCCAAAATACTCACTGGAGACAATCTCATCAAATGCTTTAGGTGATGTAATAGTACTATTTCTAATTAAGGTACTATCAAGGATTTCATTTTCAGAGATAGCTTGTTGATCGTATTTTTGAACAAGATGATTAAGTTTGCTATCTTTTATTTGTGAGGTTCCTTGATAGGTATCTATATCCCTACTACCCGAATTATTGCATATATGTTTGTAATCATCATTACTAGTTTTATTTGATAGATCCGAGTCTTTTGACTTTGCATATTTCTCAAAATGATTTTACCCTTCTTTAAAGTTTTCAAAATCCATTTGATCGTTTCAAGTTTTAAAATACAATTTATTTTAAAATTCTTGAGCAACCCGCTCTGATGCCAATTGTGGAAAACTAGAAGGGGGGGTTGAATAGTTTTACCGTTTTATATTTTAATCCTTTTGTACTTATGTGAATTTAACGGATCTTTTCATAAACAAATAATCACACAATATAAATAAAAAGTAAAGAGAGGAAAGATCAAACCAAATAACACAAGTGTTTATAGTGGTTCGGCTTGCAAAGATTCTTATCCTTGCCCTACTCCACTTCCTCGAGCTTCGTACTCGAGAGATATCTTTCACTAAGAAACAAACTCCCTTCTAGGTGGAGAAAACCTTTACACGTAGCTTACTTCCTTTTCCGTTACTAAGCTAAACACCGGGTTCAATTCCCAGGCAGAACCAACCTATCGTCGCATATACACTTTACCGACACTAAGCTAAATGTCGAGTTCTTTTACAAGGGTACAACCACTCCCTACTCTCTTTGTGCTTTGAGGACTAAAGCACTAACCAAACTCACTGATCTAAATGATACATATGATAAGACACACTTCAAATGATTACACAGAACCTATGCTACTACTTCCAAACAGCCTGTTTATTTGAAGGTCGTTCACTTGATCTTCTTTGCTACAAAAGAAACATCAATGATGATATAACTATTGAGGTTAGTGAATATGATGAATGTATGTTTTTAACTATCTAAGTGGATGAATAGCTCAAATGACAAGTCTGCTATTTATAGGAAAACTTGCTAAACAGCCCACGGATCCGGCGGATCCCTCAAAAGGGATCCATCTTTGTATGGATTTGGATCCGTGGGTATGAAAGCTAGCATATCACATGAAATCTTTCCATATCTTTGTGTATCTTGCCAAATCTTCCAAGATCCACAAATGTCAACTATCTAACTTGTGAATCTAAACAAAATATTACACAATCTAACCAAGATATCATTTGTGATGTATGGCATGATGTCATGATGTGATTTTCAAACTAAAGTTTCTATTTAAGGAAATATACATGTAGATGCACATAATGTAATATAAGTGATCATGTTAAATGAAAGATGTAATCTTAAAAAAGGCTTTATCTAGTGTTTGTGATTTATTAAAAGATGCATTGTGTATAGGTTGTTATACAAACAAACTTAAGATAAAGTTTCCTTTTTAGGAAATACTTTTGTGAATATACCCATTTAAATATTTTGTAACTTATAAAAGTTGTCTTGAAAAATTACTTTAACTAATATTTATAGTTTGCTTAAAGGATATACTTTGTGATTGTCATAAACAAAACTTAAGCAAATATCGTAAAATATAAATAACGTTTTTAGTACGATATTTGTATTAACATGTTTGACACATTCTATGAATTCATTACCCGTGCTGGATATAATGTATCATCCAATACTACTCAACTCTGCATAATCCATTACTACCCCTATGAGAACTCTGGTAACTATTAACCACGGATATAGGAAGTTTTGTTCCTCCCTTTTTATGATGAACCTTGTCTACCAACCAGTTCCTTTGGAAGGATATGATGTAAACACTATCTCAGTATGGATTTGTTAACTAAGCATAATGATGCTGACAACTGATATCCCATACGTCTCACTTTTCACAACCTTACGATGTTCGTATTTCCGATGATGCACACTGTACCTATCATTTTGCTAAGGAGCTAAGCAAGATTCCAACACCTTGAACTGTTCGCTTATCTATCTCAACACCTTGATGAACCATGTACTTGACTCTGATATATGAACTATCCGTCTAGTTTAACGACCATATTCGTTCTGCGAATCTGTTTACTCTTGGTATAATTGACCTTGAGGTCTTTTGGTTATGGATTGGATGACTTTTGTAAAGCTACCATGGACTACCATATCCGATATGTGAACTTTAAACAATCTACTTCGTTCTACTTTAGCTTTGATGACTCTCAATCACTTAAATCTGTTAAGATTAATGTTGCTATGGAAACACTTACTCCGGTCTAGTTTGATTGTCAAATTTCTCCTGACACCTATTAGTATCCACCCTTAGGAAGCTCTGGCATTGGAAGTATTTGTTGTACAAATTTTTCTGGTGTTTTTCTGATGAACCTCTTGGGATTCCCTCCTATTTGGGAGGTAGAATTGACTTTGAACTGATCTCAATTAACAAAACCATGATGCCATAGAAGTTGAGAGATTGAAGGAGCTGATGGAATATGATTTTGTTCACCTCAGTGTTCTCTTTGAATGCTCCTATTGGTTTATGAAGAAGAAAGAGGGAAGTATGCCGCGACGTATCGACCATCGTGAATTTAACCGTATCACTATCCAAAATCATTATCCATTTCCGCATATCAATGATTGATTTGTTCTATCTTTGAAACTCCGTATCAGACGGCCTCATTTAATGTTTGAAGGACTGAAGAAGCAACCACAAGAACTTCTAAGAAGGGAGATGACTAACTGAGAGTAACCTCCGTGAAGCATTTCAGTTTTATGCGTGAAGAGGAAGATAGGTGATGTGAAAGTAGATATGAAGTTTTCCCTGAGACGATTCATGAAGCTGCTTTCGTACTCGTTGTGATCATTATGAGTTTTAGATGATGCCAATTGTATTGGCTAATAGAATCATGTTTTCGCGAGTAGTTGGACAATTGTCATAGTATGACAGTGTGTTCGTGGTCAGAGACGAACGAGGAACACGTAGATCATCTTTGTATTAAGTAGAATGACCCTTGTTTTGGAAGAGTAGATTTGATTGGCGTTCAGAGATTGTAGCAGACAACACTACCAGGTATCCGGTGATGACAGCAGTTTGAGTTGACGAATTTTGAACTGTGCTAGAAGACCTGTCAAAGACATGCAGTCTTGCTTCTCTATTCATTTTAGTAGTACTAAGATGAATTGAGAGCAGAAGCAGACTCGCGAATGGAAGAATACACGGTGATCATGTCAGAGATTCACGCTACCACACCACAGTGTCTAGAAGAGGTGCCGAAGGCTTGAGGGACCAGACTCAAGTTTATAATTCCTTTCCACCCTATAATCATATGGACAGACGTAGACAGACTACTTGGAATTGGAAGAGATTTGAAATCATGTATTTGAGTGGATGAATTTTGAAGCGAACATTGTGTTTGGGAGAGTTGATTCTGTGAAGGATGAAGCCATTGATGACGCAATTCACTTCCTCTCAACCTACTTAAGTTCCGTTACCTGATGATAAGGTCCTTTGAATGATTTAGGTTCCCTATTAGTAATTCCGTTTTGTGTTCATTTTGCGTATGTTGGATGATGGTTTTGTTATGCGAATTTTGACGAATTGTGGAAGGAACCTTGAGATTTATGTCCAGAAATGGGCGGATTATTGAAGCAACCACCTATATTGGCTGAGTTGATTTTGGTGAGTGATGAAGGATTGACGCTATTAACGACGTACCTAAATTCTGATAGACATTCTGGGACTTCCGTTACTCTTACGAGTAGTTTCGTTCTTCTTTTAGTTATGATGTTTGATTTTGATGACCTTTGAGACTGTAGAAGGATTAGGTGGATTAAGATAGGTTATTTTGTTCACGACTTGAGATAAAGTATGACCATCATGAGGGCATATTTATATGATGCCAGTATTATGACGTCTGGCCAACGTGATAATACTTACCTCATGTAACGTGCACTTGTTGTGGGCATAGGATATTTCGAGGAGTGCCTTAGAAGCCTTAGAATTTCTGATAGCTGTTGAAGATTATCTGTGTTAGTGAGACTTTAGGTTCATTATACCTATGCGTTTAATCTGCTTTCACCGTTATACGATTTGATACGTTTGGATTCTCGATACGCGTTTTGCTAACCTCTGCACTTCCAATAGAATATTAGGTTATGTTGTAGAACCTTCTGCCGTTTGATGATATCAAACGATCTGTTTTATGTATGTTCTCATCTGATTTGTCTAATCAAATTCTATGGACGGCATATCCGTCAAAATCCTACGTATTCCCTGTAAGAATACGACTATCATATGTTACGTTTGGTATATTAATCTTTTGATCTGGATTCAGTATGGTATGTCCTTTCTGAAGAAACCGAAGCTATTTTGATCAACAAGATAAAGTCATGAGAAACTAGTCATTCACATTTCCGTTCACAGCCCGTTATGTTTTCCCGTTTCGTTTCACTTCAATTTTCGAATACGAAAATTTTTTTTAGAGGGGAAGAGTTGTAAAACCCCAAAATTAACACAATCCGAAATGACTAAAATGCCCTCTAATTTGAAATTTTAAGAACTTATAAAATACGCTATAAATTAAAACTTGGGATATACTACGTGTTATGACTCGAGACCATACAATATGAACACATAATCTAAAGTATTATATGAAATTATGCATAAATCTTATAATATAAATTATGGCACATTAACATGGCACATATGGGTCAAGTTTATTTCAAAGTCATGTACAAATAATTAAAAGATAAGAATGAATAATCTAGCAAATTTTGGAAGGTGCAAATCACCCTTATTTCCTTCCATAATTTCGGCCCTTTCCCTCCCCTTTTTCCTCACAAAAAAACGTGTAAATCTCCCCCTCCTTCACCTCTTTGTACGGCACACCAAAAAAAAAAAAAAAAAAAAAAAAAACCCTAATACCTATTCTAGTCGACATCATCAAGAAGAAGAAGAAGAGAGGAGGAAGCCTTGATCATTGTTTCTTGTTCCATTCATATCACAAAGGTAATTAAATATGTATAATTTTAATCCAATCTGGTGGACCAATTTCACAAATCTTGCATGAGACAAGGCTTTAGTGAATAAATCTGCCAGTTGGTGTTCAGTTCCCACAAAATATAATTCAACAGTACCCTTTTCCACGTGCTCTTTAATGAAATGATACCGGAGATCAATATGCTTTGATTTGGAGTGTTGGACTATGTTGCATGAAATGGCAATGGCACTCTTGGAGTCATAGTACATCGGAATCTTGTTGAAGGCGTATCAGTAGTCCATCAGATGAGATCTCATCCAAATGACTTGAGCACAGCATGCTGACATGGCGACGTATTCTGATTCTGTAGATGACAGTGATGTACAGTCCTGCTTCTTTGACTGCCAAGATACTAGTGTAAAACCCCAAAATTAACACAATCCGAAATGACTAAAATGCCCTCTAATTTGAAATTTTAAGAACTTATAAAATACGCTATAAATTAAAACTTGAGATATACGACGTGTTATGACTCGAGACTATACAATATGAACACATAATCTAAAGTATTATATGAAATTATGCATAAACCTTATGATATAAATTATGGCACATTAACATGGCACATATGGGTCAAGTTTATTTCAAAGTCATGTACAAATAATTAAAAGATAAGAATGAATAATCTAGCAAATTTTGGAAGGTGCAAATCACCCTTATTTCCTTCCATAATTTCGGCCCTTTCCCTCCCCTTTTTCCTCACAAAAAAACGTGTAAACCTCCCCCTCCTTCACCTCTTTGTACGGCACATCAAACAAAACAAAAAAAAAAAAAAAAAAAAAAAAAAAAAAAAAAAAAAAAAAAAACACCTAATACCTATTCTAGTCGACATCATCAAGAAGAAGAAGAAGAGAGGAGGAAGCCTTGATCATTGTTTCTTGTTCCATTCATATCACAAAGGTAATTAAATATGTATAATTTTAATCCATTCGAAATTGTGAACAAACCCTAATTGATCCATGTGTTTTCTTTTTTCTTTCGTTCGACTATAATCAAGGAAGGAAGGAAGAAGTGTTGGTGAATTCGATCTTGTAGTGTTCTTGTTCCTTGATCACGCAACGAGGGTAAATTCGTATCATCCTTGTTCAATACACGTCTCCTTGTTTGATTCTCGTTTGTTTCTTGTTGTTCTGGTCGTTTTCAATAACACATAAAATCATAAGTTAAAGACATGAAATATTGGCTATGAAAACCTAATATGAATCGATCTATAAATTGTTGTTGTTTCAATAATGGTTATGAATATGATAAGATCACCTATGAGTCGACCAAATATGTGTTATATGTCATACAAAATTGATTGGTAACAATATATAAGTAATGGGGATGAAAAACCCTAATTTATCACATAAAATCGTGAACCAGTTTCTGTCCAGAAAATTTAGGCCGAATTGATTCGATTGGATCTTGATGATGGTTAAGTGTATTTGGGTGTTTCTGGAGTCTAAAACTAAATTCAAGAAAAGAGCTTTCTGGAAAAGTAAGCCTTATAATTTTTAGAGGTTGGGAAGATACATTTTTCGATTTTACAAATTCAAGTGTCAAACTGAATTCGTATGTCCGGAAAAACAGTCCGTGTTTTTGATTTTTGATTTTCAACCTATGTCGAATTAGAAGGTTCCCTTTTAACTGAGTAATATTTCATATGTCTAGTAATTACTGGAATGTTTTTAGATTTTTCTAAATTTTCTAGATGGGGAAAAGATATACAAACTTTTCGGCTGTTTCATCATATCCGATTCGGGAACATGTTGTGGGAATTGATTTTTTCATTCGTACTTATACTACTTAATAAAATCTAGAAAACATTACATAAAATACTTAAGACATTGATGTATCTTTGGGAAATTTTGGGGATTTTATTTCTGAGTTCTTATAATAAATTCGTCTTAACATAACAATTTCGTATATAAAAACTGTTAAGGGTTTAAAAAGGATTAAAAAGGTGTTATGTGTATATTTCTTAAACTAAAGGATTTAAATTGTCATTCTTCTAAACTAAAGGGCTTAACTTGTGAAAATATGTAACTTTAGAATATTTACATTCCATACCCTAATCTTACCATAATGACTCTATAATCCCTAAAGTTGTTGTATTTGCACAAAGAACCCTAACACTTATGAAAGTTATGTTATGAACCTTAAACTATTAATATAGTCACATTACTACCTTAAAATGATTATACGATAAACTTGGATATCAATGAATAATGTTTCTAAATATGGAAACCTACTAATTATGGGAACTTACTAATTCGGGAAACCTGCTAAAAATAGAAAGTCACTTAAAATGGTTAAACTACTTAAAGAGGAAACTTACTATATTTGGAAAGTTGCTAAAAAAGGAAAGTTACTTAAAATGGAAGAGTCGACTAAAATAAGTAATTTGACTTAAGATAAGTTATTAATCAGATGATCATAAATTCATGTAGATTCGCTGAAGAAGGAGTTTGTTTCCGATCCTTATGTTTCTAGTTGTGTGTTCGCTTGCAGTCTAAGGTACAGATATTCTACCCTTTTTCAGTAAGGGTGCTTTCGTTCTCATGATTCTCTTGATATTGATTCATTAGGATTCCCTTAAGCCATTGCTATGATCCCCTGTTCTTTGATTCATTCGTTTGATATGTTTCGTTGATATTATGATTCATTGACATTCGTTCATTGTGATCTCTATGGTACGATAATTGACATAATTCGTTCATTACACTATGACATGAATATTCGAATCACTTTATACTTTGAAGGTTCATTTGATTTTGGTAACTAGATGTGAAAACCTTTCTTAATTATATCATGGAAATGTTTTGAGAAAAACTATTTTAAAATGATGTTACGAACGATGCGATACCACTTTTATATGGAATTTTGCTATCTTTTATGAAAACTAATTTTAAAAGACTACATTTATGAAAACCGTTATTAAAGATCATTTTTATGAAAATCATTTGATAAAGACTTCTTTAAATAAACCATTTGATTATGAACCTTCGATTATGAACCTTTGACGGTGAGCCTTGGATACTTTGATGACTTGACATTTGACCCTGATATGATTCCTTTATTTGACTCATGACTTTCATTGTATGATTGTCATTCTTATTGATCCATTCTGACATTTATTTAAATGTCTCTGCTATGCTATGCTTATGTTTTGCCATGCTTATTGAGTTACTATCTTGTTTCTCTTGCCATGCTATTTTGTTATTATGTATGCTATGATAGATCCGTGCCTGAGCTTACCTAGTTGTGGAGGTACCATGACCATGTCTAGGATGGCACCCTAGGCATGACACTCCCGTAGAGGTGTGATAGATCTACGGCGTTCCCCCTTATCATATGATATGATTTTGTGTACACTACTGGCCAACTTTATATATGAGTGACTAGTCTAGTACTGGCATTCATATTTTGTTAGGGAGCGTATGGATGCATCCTAGGTTTTATGTATGTGTGTGATATGGTGACCAGGTGGTGTGTGCCTTACACTCCTTCTCACACTTTTATTATTACTTAGAGGTCTCCCCTCTTCTTATACTTGTATTGATTATGATATGATATGTTATGTGTATGAATTGACGGATTATGATATGGAGTTCTTATGGCACATCCTTATATGAACCTTTCTTTATTTTCATTTCATTCCTTGTCTCATTTCTTATTCAGTTCTCGTGCATTCTTGAATTCTTAGTTCTCTTTAAATTCGTATGGCTATCATGATTATGCTTTTCATTTTGTATTCTTATTCCTTCGTTGCTTATGCTCATTTACCGTTATGTTGTGTAGTATATATATATATATATATATATATATATATATATATATATATATATATATATATATATATATATATATATATATGTTCACTGGGCTTTTTAAGCTCAGCCGCATTTCTTTTCATGCGGCAGGTTTTAGATGGAAGCTGGGTTATGAGTGGAGAGCACTTGGGACTTAGAGGACATTACTTTCATAGCTAGTCTGGATTAGAGATGACTAGAAGTAGTTACAATTGTAGACTTAGAATTTATTATTGTTCCCTTTGTAACCTTGTATTTTCAATTCTTCCTTTGTAACCTTTGAAATTCATTTTGTATTATTTAGTCATATGCTTGTGTTTGTTTTGATATGTCACCATAACGTAATACTTCTACCCTTATCGGGTTGGGGTGTTACAACTAGCTTGTCACCTAAAAATTGAACTCCCCTGAAGTACTTTTTCTTGTGTCTAGGCACCCTGCATGGTCAGCGTCTGAAAATGCAACAAATTTAAACCCAGAATCCTTTGGATACCAGATCCCCAAATGAATGGTTCCCTTTATATATCGAAGGATTCTTTTAACGGCTGACAAATGCCGTTCAGTTGGTCTTGACTGATATCGGGAGTATAGATACGTGGCAAATACAACATCTGGTCTGCTAGCTGTGAGATACATGATCGACCCAATTATACTACGATATTTGGTAGGATCAATGGGTGTCCCATGTAGATCAGCATCTAGCTTCGGGGATGAGGAAGACATGGGGGTGTTATAGGTGTCACTACTAGTCATACCATGCTTTTTCAGGATTTCCTGAGCATATTTGGACTGACTTAAGAATATACCATGGGGTAATTGATAAAATTGCAATCCTAGAAAGAATTTAAGTTCACCCATCATGGACATCCCAAAGTTCATTTTCATTAATTTTGCAAAAGTGTTTGAATATTTTTTATGGGTAGATCCAAAAATAATATCATCCACATATATTTGTACAATGAGAATGTCCTCCCCGTGTGTCTGTATAAAGAAAGTCGGGTCAACAGAACCTTTAGTGAAATGATTGGCCAATAAGAATGCGGATAATTTGTCGTACCATGCCCTCGGGGCTTGTTTATGGCCGTAGAGGGCTTTCTTAAGTCAATATATGTGATTCGGATGTTCTGGGTCCACGAAGCCTTCTGGTTGTGTGACATACACCTCTTCCCGGAGTTGTCCATTGAGAAATGTCGTCTTCACATCCATCTGGTAGACAGTGATGTTCTTGTGAGCCACGTATGCCAGGAACATTTGAACAGCCTCTAGCCTTGCTACTGGTGCAAAAGATTCCTCGAAGTCGATTCCTTCTTCTTGGTTGAATCCTTTAGCTACCAAGCGGGACTTGTTTCGAATTACTGTACCATCTGCATCTAGCTTATTCTTCCAGATCCATTTCAGTCCGACGACATAAACCCCATCTGGTCTTTCTACTAGTTCCCATACTTCCAACCTCTTGAATTGATCCAATTCCTCTTGCATAGACTCAATCCAATTGTCGTAGGTAAGGGCTTCTTTAATGTTTTTGGGTTCGGATTGACAAACGGTGAGTGCATAAATGCAGGTTTCACCGTCTGAGTGGAGTCGTTGACGTATCATGACTTGGTTGTCTGGGTTACCAATGATATTCACTAATGGGTGTCCCTTAGTCCATTTGTGAGTGGATGGGTAGTGTTGATAATTTTGGTGCAGATTTGATGGTTCCAAATTGCTTGATGAAGATTCATTTATGTCAGGAATGGTGGATGCTGGTGCAAATGGATTAGGTGCTTGAATGTTTATGATTTGTGCAGCGGAACTGGTGGATACTTCAGAAGTATGACTAACCATAGAATCATCAAAAAGTGGAGCAAAAAGATCTTCTAAGTCTTTTCGGTTTAGTGAGAAAGGTGAAGCTGTAGGATCAGGGAAGTTGAGACGGTTAGCAGCGGGTTCTAAGCTGTTTTGCTCAGAAGCCATTTCCGTGAGCTCATCAAAATTAGCATGTATTGTATCCTGAATTTCTCTGGTCCGACGGTTCCAAATTCTGAATCCTTTTGAATTGTCACAATACCTGAAAAAAATTCCTATGTCCGCTTCGGCTTTAAGTTTACCAAGATCATCACGATCATTCTTTGGGTAACAGAGGGCTCCAAAGACATGAAAGTAATTGATGTTTGGTATTCTTCCATGAACAAGTTGATATGGTGTTTTTGTATGCCTTCCGGTGATCATGCAACGATTTTGGGTATAACAGGCGGTAGAGACAGCTTCAGCCCAAAGATAATCTGGTAGTTGAGCATTGATCAGCATCGTTCTTGCGGCTTCCACTAATGTTCGGTTTCGTCTTTCAACAACTCCATTTTGTTCTGGGCTGCGAGGAATAGATGTCTGATGTTCAATTCCCACTTTCTCATAGAATTCCCGAAGGGTTTGATTCTTAAATTCAGTTCCATTGTCTGTTCTAACTTTTCTGACGGTATTGCGTAGCTGAACTTGAATTTTGGTGAGAAAGGTGATGATCATCTGAGGAGCTTGGTCTTTAGAGTAGAGAAATTAGACCCAAGTCCATCTTGAGAAATCATCTACAATTACCAAGATGTATCGTTTCCCATTAATCGTCTAAACACGCATTGGGCCACAATGATCCATATGAAGTAGTTGGAGTACATGATCAGTGTTATGCTCGGTTTTAGGAGGAAAGTGAGCACGATGAATCTTTCCTTGTTCACATGCGGGACAAAGGTGGTCTCGTGCATATCGGAATTTTGGAAGACCGTCTACTAACTTATTGCGAGCTAGCTTGGTCATCGTTTTGAAGTTCAGGTGAGACATCCATTTATGCCATAGCCATGCCTTGGTGTTGTGTGCCTTGGTTAGTAAACAAATAGGAGAAGAAGTGATGAAGCGAAAAGTGTACCGCTTTTAAGGGGTCATTTAAGCCTTAAATCGTATTTATTTGATCAAATATTGCCCTAAATCGTTCCTTTTGTCATTTTAGGTACTTTTGAGGAGAAATCTGGAAAAGGAGGCATTTTGGACGTTTTTGGAGCATAAAAGTGAAGAAAACGACAAAGTCTCAAAAATCGGCTAAAAGTTACCTATGACGGCGTCACAATTAACCCCAGACGGCGTCATGCCTTGGCAAGAAAAAGTGGACG
Organism: Artemisia tridentata subsp. tridentata; assembly: GCA_021014915.2. Taxonomy (NCBI): domain Eukaryota; kingdom Viridiplantae; phylum Streptophyta; class Magnoliopsida; order Asterales; family Asteraceae; genus Artemisia; species Artemisia tridentata. The sequence continues at coordinate 208,955,322 of CP139508.1, read as the reverse complement.
TGAAATTTACTCATGATAAGCCAGTGAAAATAGCATGTGAATTCTGACGGCGTCACGCTTTAACTTGATCAAGGGCGTCATGGCTTAAATCAAAAGGGGACGGCGTCACGTTCAAGGTTCGACGGCGTCAAGCCTTGATAAGCCAGAATGGATTTTTGAAGAGCTAAAGAGGGACGGCGTCAAGAAGGTCATCCGGGAACCCTAGAAGCGGCGAGGTGACGGCGTCACACTCCATAACGTGACGCCGTCAGATCCAAAAATCTATATATAGTTTTCTAATTTTTTGTCATTAGTGGAGAGCTTAGTGTGTGGAATTTTGGGAGAAAACCCTAAGACGATTTTAGCTTCTTTTTCAAGGCTTTTTGCCTTGAGATCTTCCATGTTACATTGAAGATAAGTTATCAATTAATCATTCAATATGTCTATGTGTTGTTTGATTCTATCTTATTCTTGTCTTTTGTTTAACATGTTAGGCTAAATTTATCTTGTGTTTGCTTAGATCTAATGAAACCTAGCTATTGATTATTGGTTATTAGTGTGTTATTAGTTGTATTGGATGATTGTTTATCTATGTTAGGCTTAAGAAAACTGGCTAACTTCCTATTCGGTAACTTGCTTGAACGTCTTAAGAAACATGAACCAAATGCGTACTAAAGGTTTTTATGGTTGTATTTAATGCACAAGCGAATTCTAGTGATCCCATGTTAGGAGCTTCCTAGCCGGCTCGACATAGGAGTGAAGTAGGAGCTTGTAGAGTTGGGGAAGTACGTACGCCACCCCACGATTGGTATTAAGGAATACACCCGTCATCCACGCGGCTAATACACACTAATTAACCGGTAAAAGATAGTTAGGGAGTAAGGAAATCTAAGTAAACACATTTCTCTACACATAAGTTTCTCACCAACATTTTATTTTCAGTTATTTATTTTATTTGCATTTGTAGTTATTTGGGTTAGTTGACTAGCAACTAATTCCGCCCACTCCTTCAAACCCGAGATTTTACTTGCTTTCATAAAAATATAAAAACATAAAAAAAGAATCTTCCTCAACCCTTAGACCTATTAGAGTAGTTTTTCATACCTAACGAACACTATTCCCTGTGGAGAACGATCAATCCCCCGTACTTACCACTACACTATACTACATCGGTCAGGTACACTGCCTGGTGGGGTTGTAAGCCTCTTGAGATCCCTCGAGAGGTAAAACCTGTTGTAAGGTTGCAAAACCACGCATCAAGTTTTTGGCGCCGCTGCCGGGGAATAGTTATTGTTTAGGTTGAATTTTTATTTTATTAGGTCTACTCACTAGATTCCTTTCTAGTGAGATTTTTATTTTATTTTTTTTAGGTTTTCTTTAGTCTATCTTATTTCTTTGTTTGTTTGTTCGTAATTTCCATTGACTCTTCCGTTCACCATTATGGAGAACGCGAATCCACCATACCACCAACCACGTAATTCACCCACTCCATATGACATCTTGATGTTTAAACAACATAAAGATGAACCTCTCTATGATGCATGGACTCGTTTTAAATATTTACTCCAAAAAGTCCCTCATCATAACTTCGATTTTTGGTCCATAACTCAAATCTTTTACAATCATGTCGACCGACATGCCCAAAGGGACATTTACCATATTGCCGGCAGGGATATTAGGGAATTAAGTGCTGAGAAAGCATGGGAAGCTATTGAGAATTGTGCCCAATATTATTATATGGTAGACAACCCAACAAACATTAATACAAGTCAATTGACCACAAATTTCAAGGATCATGAAACAAGTTTGTTTGGGGATGAGGGTAGAGTTGAGCCACCTAGCTGCATGTCATGGTTAGGCACTGCCATAATACAGGGTGAACACTTAGGTGATCTTGATGTGATGGAGGATCTAGCCGAGCATGATCACATTGATCAAAAAGACCTAGGTTTTATGATCGATGACGATGAATCTCAAGAAACACATGATGAATCTTTTGGGCAATTTGAATATAGCAGTCAGAATATTGAGGATGATCCTTATGATTCGGATATAGAAGTTGAGATGCCTAGAGAAGCACTTGAGATACTAGGAAAAATGTTAGGGTTAGATTCTACTAAAACACGTGATGAGGATATAGGTGATCTTGACATATGGAATGATGAGGTAAGTAACATAAGCCCACCAAGTACCCCACAAGTCCTACCATCATTTGAGGCACACACACCACCCATGACTTACCCGGAAGAAGTAGAAGAGACTATAGGAACCCCAATAGAGGTAGAACCCTTGGACCAAACACAACTAGAGGATATAGGTTTGAATACTTGTAGTCATAACCTTTCTTTTAGTTATATGGAAGTTCCTAGTTTTGATGAACCGGAGCCTCAGCCAAAACCGTTACCTAATCTTCCATCCTTAGATGTGAATTTAGGAATTGAAAAAGGTCCCGATCCACCCATCAAACCATGTAGTCCGGGTAATGTTAAGATTAAGGTAGTAGACTCTAAGCCTTGTAGTGAGGAAGACAATATAGGAGTGAAAAATGACCTTACATGTCTACATCACCCATTCATGATTAATCACAAGAAACACTATGGGTTTAAACCGGGTTTATTAGGTCAAGATGGATTCCCAACTAGGAGTCTCTCGAAGTTGATAGAAGATGATCCCTTTCTAGGAGAAAACTTCAATTCACCCATTGACCCAATTGAACTAAGTAAGGTTATGATGATTGGATCCCACATCTTTGAGCATATAATTCATCCACCACTCTTTCCTCACGTGGCATACTCATACCGAGTCGGTGTGTATCGCTACTATCACCCGCACTTAATCCTAAGTGTAGGAAAAACCTCTCCTTTATCCGTTAAATAAGCGTAGAGTCAGGCTCATGACTCGAACAAAAACAAGCGCTTCTTGGGAGGCAACCCAAGCTTTATTTGTTTTGTGTGTTTATTTAATTGTTTGTTTGTTTTTATTTGTTTCCGTATGTGTGTTTAATTTTTATCATTATTGATTCATGTTCAAAACTAATTTGTGAAAATGCTTTATGTTGTTTTTAACTTCGTCTTAACTACATATAAAGGTATTTTGCAAAAGATAAGTGTAAGGGAAATCTAAATCGGTTTATTAGAACACAAATGAACATGAATCATAATAATAATAAATTAGCATACATATTAGTATTTGTTTGAGTCAAATGCTTGTATCGAGTCATAATGATGTTTTGCAGGATTTCCAGGAAGTAAGGTAAAGGTTTTTCCAGAAATTTTCCGGAAACTTAAAATGAGAATTTTTGTCAGGTCATTTCTGACAGCGTCAGGGTTTATAACCTGACGGCGTCAGATTTAATTTTCAGAAATTTTTGAAAGTTTTGTTTTCATAAAAAGTTTTTATTAAAATCTCCAACTTATAATCTCCAGGAATCTGCAAAATTATCATTCCACAAGCATTATATCCTTATATATAGATTTATCCCGCCAATGTTATGCAGGTTTTCGTGTTTGTTTTCTCAGGTTTAACAGGTTATTTTGGACAAGGAAATGTTTTGAATCAAGCTTGTGGCGATGCATTAGTCATGGAGCTTCAACATTCTCTTTGGAGGAAGATTTAACCGTGTAATTTCATTATCCACCGAGCGAATCAGGGGAGTATTTGATTTCATTCTTTTACTTTTTACTTTTACATCTTGTTATTTGAACATTGGGGACAATGTTCATCTTAAGTGTAAGGGGGGGGGGGGGTAAAAGTACGATTTTAGAGAATGCCATTGCGCTTGATTTTTGTTTGTTTAATAGTTGATGTGTAATAAAACTGAGAGAAATACTTGTTAAGGTAATTTTAGTGCCAAATTTAAAATTTTTTACAACATATAGGAGTGAAACTTTGATCTTAATGAGCGTCTCACGGATAGGAGTTATATAACTAGCACAAAAACCGTACCACTAAAAAATTTTCCACCCCAAATATGTGAGGTTCGCCCCTAGAATTGGTAGGAAAAGCATTTATGCTATGATGTGTGTACCGGTAGCACTTAGATTCTAGAACTTGCGTTAGGACCATTCCGAGGCCACAAGTGAGACTACATTCGTGTAGTTAGATTTACTACATGATAAGAGGCATTAGGATTAACCCATTGTTTTACACCTGTGTTTTTGTTATAATTACGTTGGCTACATTGGTCAAGTAATTCTCCCACACCCTTTGCGTTGTACTCATTTTTAGTACACGATACCCCTAGTACACCCCTCAGAGCCTATCTTTTCGTTTCTACCTTTAAGCATTTTACTTAAAGGAAGAATTTGTTTACACCCCACTTAAATGTACACCCAAATCGCCTTAGCCTACCTTGTATGCACTCATTTTTAGTGCATTATTGTTACAACATTTGTTTAAACCCAAGTTAATTATCTAGTTGATTACATGGTTGCTAAGTCGAGTCATATCCTTGTACATATTGTTTTGGGACGATTGGGACTCATGGGTAAAGTACTAGTGTAATGGAGTAATGGGGAAGAACATCATTTATTACCCCCATATGTGCTAAATATTTTAAAAGTACTCCAAGTGTTTTGATTATCTTAATTCGAGTCATTAGAATAGTTATTTGTAAAGTTATGTAAAAGTTCAAGTGTAAGGGGAATACAACGCCCCTATGATGTATTATTTTGGATGGTAGGGCAAGAGTGTATGCAAAAAAAAAAAAAAAAAAAAAAAAAAAAAAAAAAAAAAAAAAAAAAAAAAAAAATCGAAAAAATCAAGAAAAATACAAAAAAATGAGAAAAAGAAAAATAGAAAAAACATACGGACTACCATCCCGTTTCATTTTATGTTTATTTTTATGTTTTTGTTATTTTGTTATTTTGTTTCTAGCTTAAGATTGAGTCGAGTCTTGGCTTAGCAACATTGTATAGTACATGTAATTGATCAAGATCTTTAACTCGCCACCAGTAAAATATCCCGTATCCAACAAAACCGTGTTTTCCTTTTCCCTACACCTAACGTTATAACCCATTTAAAAGCCCTCTTTGATAGTTTATCTTTGGTGCTTACGCCTAGTGGAGGAGGTTTTCGATCCTTTCCCAAGCCTATGGTAATCTATTTGCTATGACAGGTAGTGAGAGATATTATCCGTTTTCATTTATGAGATTTATTTTGATGACACTTGAGAGATGTGAGTATCTAAACACTACTTGTGAGGTGCTAGTTTGTAATCTCCGTGCTTATTATGATTGAAGTGGAACGATTATTTGTTGTAATTACTTTTATGTTTGCATTAAATGACCCCTAACTTGTATTTTGATTAGAATAAAAGCGCATTTGCTTGAGGACAAGCAAATCTCAAGTGTAAGGGTATTTGATGAAGCGAAAAGTGTACCGCTTTTAAGGGGTCATTTAAGCCCTAAATCGTTCCTTTTGTCATTTTAGGTACTTTTGAGGAGAAATCTGGAAAAGGAGGCATTTTGGACGTTTTTGGAGCATAAAAGTGAAGAAAACGGCAAAGTCTCAAAAATCGGCTAAAAGTTACCTTTGACGGCGTCACAATTTACCCTGGACGGCGTCATGCCTTGGCAAGAAAAGGTGGACGTGAAATTTACTCATGATAAGCCAGTGAAAATAGCATGTGAATTCTGACGGCGTCACGCTTTAACTTGATCAAGGGCGTCACGGCTTAAATCAAAAGGGGACGGCGTCACGTTCAAGGTTCGACGGCGTCAAGCCTTGATAAGCCAGAATGGATTTTTGAAGAGCTAAAGAGGGACGGCGTCAAGAAGGTCATCCGGGAACCCTAGAAGCGGCGAGGTGACGGCGTCACACTCCATAACGTGACGCCGTCAGATCCAAAAATCTATATATAGTTTTCTAATTTTTTGTCATTAGTGGAGAGCTTAGTGTGTGGAATTTTGGGAGAAAACCCTAAGACGATTTTAGCTTCTTTTTCAAGGCTTTTTGCCTTGAGATCTTCCATGTTACATTGAAGATAAGTTATCAATTAATCATTCAATATGTCTATGTGTTGTTTGATTCTATCTTATTCTTGTCTTTTGTTTAACATGTTAGGCTAAATTTATCTTGTGTTTGCTTAGATCTAATGAAACCTAGCTATTGATTATTGGTTATTAGTGTGTTATTAGTTGTATTGGATGATTGTTTATCTATGTTAGGCTTAAGAAAACTGGCTAACTTCCTATTCGGTAACTTGCTTGAACGTCTTAAGAAACATGAACCAAATGCGTACTAAAGGTTTTTATGGTTGTATTTAATGCACAAGCGAATTCTAGTGATCCCATGTTAGGAGCTTCCTAGCCGGCTCGACATAGGAGTGAAGTAGGAGCTTGTAGAGTTGGGGAAGTACGTACGCCACCCCACGATTGGTATTAAGGAATACACCCGTCATCCACGCGGCTAATACACACTAATTAACCGGTAAAAGATAGTTAGGGAGTAAGGAAATCTAAGTAAACACATTTCTCTACACATAAGTTTCTCACCAACATTTTATTTTCAGTTATTTATTTTATTTGCATTTGTAGTTATTTGGGTTAGTTGACTAGCAACTAATTCCGCCCACTCCTTCAAACCCGAGATTTTACTTGCTTTCATAAAAATATAAAAACATAAAAAAAGAATCTTCCTCAACCCTTAGACCTATTAGAGTAGTTTTTCATACCTAACGAACACTATTCCCTGTGGAGAACGATCAATCCCCCGTACTTACCACTACACTATACTACATCGGTCAGGTACACTGCCTGGTGGGGTTGTAAGCCTCTTGAGATCCCTCGAGAGGTAAAACCTGTTGTAAGGTTGCAAAACCACGCATCAAGAAGCAGTCATGTTGTCGAAGGAGATGGTATAAAGACTAGTGCCGTGTTTTCCCTTCATAAGATCGTTCCCTTGAAGATCTCTAACAAAACATGTTTTCTCCCTAAAAGCTACTTCCAAGTCACCATCACAAAATTGTCTGACAGAGAAGAGATTATGACCAAGGCCTTCAACGTAGTTACCCTGCTAATTTCAATATTCCCGTTGACGTAATCACCATAACCCATGATAGCTGGAAAATGATCATTCTCGAAGCTGACCGTTCCTATGAACTTTGCCATAAATTTTACGAGAAGCTTCAAGTTGCCGGTCATATATCGGGAACAACCGCTATCAACAATACAGAGAACAATTTGAATCACCTGTATCACAAGAAATTGACAGAGATGGAAAATTGGTAACGGTGGATCCCGTTGGGTTAACAACACATGTTTTAAGCAATTTTGGTACCCATTTAAAGATAGGTGTGTATTGTAACCAACGCTGCCACGTCCAACTAGTCTATGATTTCTTCCTAGTGAATTCGCTTGGTGATCAGTTTGTCCTACGTGCAACTATGGTGTTGTCAACATTTGTTTCAGAAACTACTGCTGGCGGTTTCCCTAAAATGGACTTAGCAGCGGTCGTGGGCCTTAAGGAACTGCCATTAGTACGTTTCTTTCTCTTAGATAAAAGGGTTTTTGCTACACAATTTGCATGATTACCAGATAATATACTAGCATGACAGAACACACAAGAAGCATCAATAACAACAGCATTCATAACATTCAAAGATTCAGCATTCATTACATCATTTTTAGAATTGCACTTAGACAAGGTAGATTCTACGTTTGACATAATATGCGTTTTATTCAAACTACTAGCATTAACTACTACTTCTTCAGATATAGATAATCCACTCCTAGGTTGCCAGACTCTATTCTTCTTTTGACGCTTGGGGGTCTTTGAGCTACTAGCCTTAGAGGTGTTTCCTAATCCTGTGGAAGTTGAAGTACTTGCATTAGTGGTTTGAGATGATGCATTCTTAGGTGCCTTATCAACTTTATACATTCCTGGGGTAATCACATTTCTTTATGCAGATTTCCCTTTTTCTAAGGTTCTGATTTTCTTTTTCAAATCAACAATGATGTGTTGGAGTTCTTGGTTTTTGGAATCCAATATTCTGTTTAAACGAACTATGTCATTTCTGTTTCGACAAAGTTCATCTATTTCCTTTTCATATTCAAACAGTTGATGTCGTAAAACGTCATTTTCATTATTATTCAGACTTTCGGGATCATGACTGTTTTGAAATGACAAAGACGCTTTGTGATTTTGAAATTTTAACTCAAATTCAGCACTTTGAGCTTGACACCATTCCAATCTTTTGTTAATTTTGAAACTTTTGTGTGCACATTTGGTTTCCACATCATTATTGATTTGTCTAAGTTTCTCATTTTCTCTCAACAAGTTATCAATCTCTATTTGCAACATATCAACATTATCAGCATGATCATCAACAAGCATTTCATTGCATGACAAATATATAGAATTCATAATCACAGAGACCACATCAGCACATAAAACACGCTGCAAGAGTCGATCAACCTCTTTTTCCAAAGTTTTCTTTTGACACTTTTGTTTTTGAATTTTGTCATCTTTGGCTTTTGAAAATGCACATCATTGATGTTACTTCTGTTTGAAGTTCCTGCTCCCACTGTGTAGCACATAGTCGCAGGTGTTTGACATGTGGCAAAAATTGCTTTTGAAAAATGTCTCGCTTTTCTTTCTCAATTGGAGAGAGAAAAGTAGGGATTTTAATTTCCGAATTATATTCAATTACATCTTCTAAAAGTTTAATGTCGTCCATAAATGTCTTAAAATATCGAAGGATACGACATTGTTCAGGCATTTGTGGAACGGCACTTGGTTTTGGCAATGCGCCATTACCTTGTGCGACAGTGGTTGCAGAAACATCTATAGGAGAAACACTTGTTTCTGTTAAAGACAATGGTTGTTGAGATGTGTCTTTTTGAGGTACAAAACTTGCACTTATATGAGGTCTTAGTGAATAATCATATCGTTTGTGATAGAAAACATTGCTCATTTTTTATCGAATCTCGTCAGCATATTCTAAATCTTCATCATTATGATACACAACAACACGCTGGAAAGTTTCATCAAACAAGTATTCTGCACTGTACAACTTGGGATTTTCTCTGAGTGCCTTTTTAAAAAAAACATGGTTGATCACTTCCAATTGCAAATCCATATCCTTTAGGATTAGGTTTCACAGTTAGTTTTTGAATTGTTGTTACAGAACCACCCGTTTTATATACAACGTTTTGAAACTCTTTGAGTTTGGATTCCAACTCCACAATCTCCTCAAGATATGAGTTAACACATTTCCTTGTGGTTTGCTTTTCTTCAAGAAGATCATTTTGACATGTTGAAAACTCTGATTGAGTTTTTAATAGTTCAGAATTTAAGAGGTCAATTTGTTTTTTGAATTCAAATTGCTCTTGATCTTTTTGAGAAAGCAAATCATTTTTAGAAACAGTTAGCTCATGAACTTGATGCTCTAAGTCCTTTACCTGAACGTATGTCTGTTGGAATGCAGCCTCAAAGCCTTTCTCGTGTTTTTCTTGTTTTTCATAATTTGAATGTTGCATTTTGTAGCACTCAATATCCTTTGTTAATAGTGCATTTTTTAGCTTTTAAGTTCTGATTAATTTCATTGCATTTATCAATTTGTGACTTTTGAGCATTTAATTGTGTTTGGGTGGTCAACAACAAGGTCATAAGCTCTGGATCTTGATCATGTAAAAGGTCATTTTGTGCAACATGATCATGATTGTCAACATCAAGCTGATCATCAAATGAAACAACGGTGTTATCATCATCAAATGTAACAACGGTGTTTATTTGATCATATTCTAGAGATGAGAATGATGAGTCATTTTGAACAAGATGCTCTTGAGCAGATGAAGATGCAGAGGGTGATGCAAGTTCATGAATAAGACATTCTGAGTCAAGTAACTGAAATAGACCGTCGGTATCATAAACCGGGCCTGTCTCACTCATGTTCATCTCCTGCATGTTGGCCATTAACATAACTTCTGCATTTGCTTCCAGATCCTCCATCTCGTCATCTGAGTATGCATGAGCCATAAAACTTTGCTCCTTCTAAGTCAGAGTACCACTAGCTTTTTCATCTTTGAGTGCCATGAGAAGAGCTTCTTTATGATATGCACTACCCATTGTGCGAGGCTTCGGGCAAGCATTAGCCATGTGTCCAATCCCACCACAATTGTAGCAAGTAATTGACATGTTTGCAATCCCTCTGTTGTCTGTTCCAGCAAACTGAGTTCTCCTTTGTGCATTTCCCATGTTGTTTCTACTACCCCCTGCTGTGTTAAACCAATGTTCTCCAGAATTAAACCTCTGTTCACTACCACTAGAATTCCCCATGTAGTTTCCTGACTCAAATCTCCCAGAAGACCTATTCTGAATCTCAACCCGTCCATCATTAACCACTGCTTGATTCCTGGTATTCGATGAAGACCTTAACCGATTGTTGGACTTGTTTGAGAATTTGCTAAAGGCATGAGCAATCAACGCAAATCCCTCATTTAAAGATTTAAAGGCATCATCTTCATCGTCATCAATGTTGGAGTACATGTTGTAATCAGTGTTGTTGTATGAGGTGAGTTGATTATCATTTTTTTGTGAAGGTGCTTCGTAAGGGACAAGTTGGTTGGATGGTTGTGGTGTGAATCCTGATTGAGTTGGTGATGGTGGAACAAAATCTTGAGTAGGTGGTGCAAAGTGAGACTGAGCTATGAGAGAAAGGGAGTTTGAAGTTGGTGCTGGTGAGAATCCTCCACGTGCAGCTCGGTCCTTGTCAACCTCAGATTGGTGTTGTTTTAGGTAATCATACAATAACCAAAAAGAAACGTCATTTATCTTTTTGGCTTGTTGAACAAACGTGACGTACTTCTGCCAATCTGGGCCGAGACATCCCAAGAATTTGGAGTTTACAGCAATCTTTGGTAAGGTGATGTTGTGGCGATCCAGATCGTTGATGATGTTGGTGAATCGATGATAGTAAGACTCTAAAGATCCCCTGGTTCGATCATGAAGTGTGTGTATTCCATATACAACTTGGATTCTAAGTCCTCTTGGTTGAGTTCTGTGCCTTCCATAAGCTGATGCACGTGCTCCCACATATCCTTGGCTGTTTTCTAAGCATCAATACTCCTGAAGATAGAATTGGGAATCCCTTGGAGTATGTAAGCCATGGCTAGCTCATTCGCCTCTATTTGAAGAACTTGTTCTGTTGTTATTTGAGCTATAGGAGTAGGGGTGGTAGTTGCCTCTCTTGGTGGAATAGCATTGAGATCACCTGGAACTGTTGTAGTAGGAATTGGGTATGGTCCTTCAATGATGACATTCTTTAGATACTTTCCATGAGGTTTCCTTAGTTCAACGAATCGAAGAAAATGACTGGACCACTGAACATAGTTTCCTGGTGTTAACATTGGTGGTGTGTCCAGAGATCCTGCTTCATGTCTCGATTGTTGACTACTTATGGCTTCACACATTTTGTTGAACCAATGAGGTTCTCTTGAGGAAGGTTGGTTACTTAGCATTGGTTGTTGAATGATTTGTTGCTGAGGGATTTGTTGAGGGAGGAACTGATTTTGTCGCACAAAGGCATATTGTGGTTGTTGCTGATGGTATTGTTGTTGTTGATACATTTGCTATTGTTTATATTGTTGTTGTTGTGGATACTGTTGTAGTTGTAGGTTGTAGAAGTAGTTGGGATATGGTGGTTGAGACATCTTGTGTTTTTGTTGATCGTGTAGATAATTAAGATATGTGTTATGAGTTATGAGATTTGGTTTTAGTTAAGTGTTGTTTTTGTTCAATTGCGAAAGGTTAGTGTTCACACCAATTGCGATAACACTGTTCACTCTGCCAATTGCGATACGGTTTTCAATTGCGAAAGGTCACTCAATTGCGATAAGAAATGAGAATTTCGATAAACTTTGAAATTGCAAAAGATTTGGCAATTGCGATAAGTTATCTTAATTGCGATAGGAAGGCAATTTCGATAAGTTAACAGAATTGCGAAAGATTTGGCAATTTCGAAAGATTATCAAAATTACAATTTCGATCACTTTCTCAAATCTTATACAAGATATGAGAATAAATGCCAAGTCGAAGTATTTTCACAAACTTATACAAGTAAGGAAAATACTGAGTTCCAATTGCGATAAATCCAAAGGTTGACAATTGCGATACGGTTGCTGACGATTGCGATAAACCCTCTTCTATCAAAATTGAATTGCGATAAACCCTCTTTTGTCAAAATTCAACCAATTGCGAGAAATCCTCTTTTCATCAACTTTATGAGAAAACGCTAACTATCTTAGATTACTTAAACGTCAAGAAAACAAAGTTTTTCCGATTGTTTTTTATTTCTAACGATTAGCAACCCCTAAATATGAAGAAAGTTATTAGCTTTAACGAGGAAAACGAAAATTTGATGAGTTTTTGAGCTTGCAACGAGAGAAAAGAACAACGAGTGAGTTTTAGCTACTAACTTTTGAACAAAAAACTTGCGTTAACTATAAACCAACCTAAAACACAACTAAGTAATGATTAAATCTACTCACAAACACAATCCTAAGTATCCTTTGGCGTATGATACCACTTAATGGTCCTATTTAAGCTCGTAACACAAGATACTTTACTACTATTAACACGTTAACCTCTACTACTACACTACTAAATAAAACTAATAACGACACACTAATAAATAACGAGAGAATAGAGAATAAGATGAAGAGAGTAAGGATGATTTCATATCACACATAAGAGTAGCAAAGCTTGCGCACAATAGTGAATAAAACCAACAAAGGAAATGACTACCCTTGCCTTCTATTTATAGGCAAACATATAGGGCAACATTTCCTATAATCGTTCTAGAAGAAATAATACAAACTTGGCCGGCCCATGGGCTACTAATGGACCGAGCCTTCATTCTAACTTATAACCGAAATAGAGCAACATATTAAGTGTTATGACCTAGACTTGGAAATGATACAAAACGTGTTCCTAACAATGATAATTCCAGTTAATGAATTATGCCTCAAGTCATGTCAATCATACTTGTTGACCAGACATAGTTCAACTAATTTTGATCTATTGGAATTTTCAGAATACTTATTTCAAGAATTCAATTAGTGAAGTTCTTGTATGTGTGCATTCAACTATCTTAATATTGCCACATATATTACATAAAATGTGTGACATCCTCAACCACCAATTTATGACAATTAAACTATCAAACCTTTTATAGTTTAAAGTATTCTAATTCTTTAATGTATAATGCAACTATGCTCTTAGTTAAGCATAACTAGTACACATGACCATTAACAAGAATGAAATCCTACCATGACTAGTATTGAGTGTCATCTCAATTTCATTAGCATCATTGTATGCAAACAACAATATGCTCTTTAAAATTCCGTAAACTTTAATATCCATTGTGTAATGTTTGATGCCTTCCAATCTTTCAAGATTTGTCGGCTATAACAATTACGCAACAATTTGCCATATGGTTCATACTTAGAATTTAGGAGCAATTCTAGGCTGATGATGTAATCCTATATCCAACCATATTCATCACACTTAGTTATCTAATAACTTTCAATTATATATTAATGTTGTCAAACCATCTTTCATCCCAGCATGATACAACAAATAACATGATGTACATGAAAAATCCTTGTGTCAAACTTAGATTTCATTCATGTTATATCTTTTCAAAGATATGTTTTCATTTAGACTTTCTAACAGTATATCATGTTTTATTAGAATCAATTATTTTACCGCTTATGTTTATAACAATAAACATATATTCCAAGGTTGTATGTTTATTTTCTAAATCTTCAAGTGAAGTTTCATTCCAAACTAAGACTTAACATTTAACGTTTATGGAATGTTACTTCCTATATGTTATACAACATATATGAAATAAGAAAATAAATATAACACTCCCACTAGCTTTCAGGAATACTAAGGAATTATCTTATTTTAATTATAAATCAAAACTTGGATTTAATAATTAAACATAAGTATATCTCCTAGATGCATGCATTAATCCATTCATGAATTATTGCACTTTGTATACTTCCAAAGATTATTTGAATTCAAATACTCTTTTTGTTTACTTATCGTCCTCGCACAAGTAATTACTCAAGAAAGAGTTTTGATATTCCATTGTTAATTTCATATTAATGAAACTAAGAATGACAATCATAATCTTTATACATTTAATGTGCCTAGAAAGAATATTCAATCACAGTTAATTGCTTAAGTGTGATTAATAATCTTGTCATACATTAAATATGTTTACAAAATTTTGTCCATATGATTTCTACACAAAGATTTAAACCTCTAGGATTTTCATTCCCTTTGAAGAAACTCATCTTCATTCTATAGTCTAACTATAGAGTTCAAGATAAACTAAGTTTCCAAAAAACTAATTATCTTTATGGACTGCATCTTAACATTCAGAGTATGAGTAATTTACCAAATTCAATATTTGCAATTCATCTTAATGACCGACAGGTTTACCATAATCATGTAATTCATAATCCTCAACCTATTATTCAAATATTTGAGATATCCTTACAGATCTATGAATGAGAATTCCATTATCTTTAGATTTAACATTAACATGTTTAATCCTCATCATGACATTTGCAAGTGTATTTTTAGAAGATTATGCATCTTGTAATTTTATCTTTTCAAGATAAAACCTACCACTTGCCTTTTACAATTTATAGACTATCTATAAATACTTAGCAAGTAGAGCAACACTAAATTGTTCTCTTTTGGGACATTACAAATACACATTGACAGTTCCTGATGTTAGTTTGTTAATATCAAGCTTCATCAGAAGTTTAACAAATTTAGAACTTTATTTTAAGACTTAATGTGATTCATCACATTCCACAATAAATGGTGCCTTATTAATCTTCTAGGTTGGAGTCTTATTGAGTATATACAATCCATACTCAATTTTCTAACCTTGATAACTTCTGGAAGCAAAGAAGTTATAGTTATCTTTAATCAAACAATACCAATAGAGTTTGATTCTCCTAACTGAACACACCACAAACTTGTGGTATTTCATTAGAACTAATATCGTGAGACAATCAAACAATATGTAAGATAAACTCTACTCCTTCTGGCTTACCTATTTACCAACTAAGTCAACTTAATGGTGAAATAGATTTTCCAAACCAATTGCATGCTTTATAAAACAAGTTCTTTTTTTAACTAAGTCACTTCATGTCCATGTCTCAACAAGAAGACATAAACTGTTATAATCTCACTATACGTTATAAATCATTGATCAACTTAATGACTTCTTGTATATGTCTTAATAAAGAAGACATAACAAGTTAACATCTTACTTTATATTTTAATAAGTCTTGTAACAATTAAAAGACTTCATATTTATAGCTTTACGATAAAGTATAAACATGTATAACTAAAGTAATCATGAACACCACAATTTGGTTTCAATAGTAATTTCAAGTTAATTTATTACTTCATTTATTTATGACATTCCAAGAATACATAAATATTCAAATTTGAAGTAGTATTAGATTACTTCATTTATTTATGTCATTTCAATAATACATAAATATTTAGTTTGAAGTAGTCTCATTATCATATTGACACTTGTTCTAATAGGTATCTAATTTAGCAACTGTAAATTCTCCATGTACGGTCTCACGTAATCATGGAAATTCACCTTGTCATTGCAATCTAGTCAAGGTCTCACTTAAGCTAAATTTCAACAACAAGTGTTTCTTGAATAGTTAGTTTCTTACCTTGCGGTCAAGACAATCCTTTAAATCATATTCCTATATGTGTTGTACCTTGCACACAATATAAGATTTCTCCCACTTGTGCATGGAACAACATCATGTATCAGATAAACAACACGTCACTCGTTTGTTTATGTGATCAATATGATTGTGTCATAGATATTAGCATAATTAGTAGATATAGAACCACATTGTCTAGTAAGGAAACGTACATGACTATCCTTAAAAACACAAGTGTCTACAATTGGAAAGTATTTATCTCAAGACATTCTAGAGATAATCTGGGTTACTACCAAGATGACAAAGCTTGTAGCTCCCACTGAATTACAGATCATTACAATAATTCACTATTCAGTGATTACAACACAATGCTCCCACTGGATTTGACAACATTGTAAGTGTTTCATAACCAGTAAAAGCAAATAGTGTGCTATTAACTTTCCTACACCTTTGAGAAGACCCATTCGTAACAATTACTTAGGTATTAAAAAGGGTGCATTCTACTATGTAGATGACGGACTATCCAACAATGCAATTAACTTGAAAATTGAGCATGCAAGTTTTCCTTAATATGTCTACCATCCCCACAATGGTATGTAGCATCTTTAAGTGGTCAAAGCACAACAACTAGATAAATCATGCTAGTTTGCCTTTTACCAATTTTGTGGTAATTAGTCTAGCTTCTAATTTAATAACTCATAAAATGTGTAATTTTTTTAACTATTAAAGTTTGCTATGAGTTATTTCTTAGAATTTAGACAATTCTAATTTTTCTATCATACCTTTCTCATTCATGAAAAAGAATAGGATTAAGTCTCACTCTTCTCTCATAGATAAGAGACTAGGTTTAATCTTTTAGTAAAGTCGACTCTAGCCAAAAAAAAACCCCTACGGGTGTAGATCACTTTACCAATAAAAGAATATCCCACGTTTATGGTTTAATGTTGCATTAATACATTTAAAATAATTTACAAAATCCAATTTTAGTATTTTCGATAATACAACTTTTCAAAAAAATAAAATACCCAAGGAAATATTCATATAACCATTGAATTTTCTTGAAAACTAGGATCCAAATTTTCATAGTTTCACTACATCAGTTGATCTGCTAGTAATGAAAGTACCAAATATGGTAATATGTAGAACAATAATTGGCAAACAATTTCCAATTCCTATATCATTATGGGATTTATATATGCCAAATTCAATTTACAAAGTAAGCATGTTTCATCCCATCTCATGCCTTAAGTTTCTAGGTCTCACTAACAAATTAATTAAGTTGTCTAATTTAGAAACTGCAAATTCTCCATATATGGTCTCACGCATTAACGGAAATTTACCTTGTCATTGTAATCTAGTCAAGGTCTCACTTAAGCTAAATTACAACTTCAAGTATTTCTTATAATTAGATGGCATGAACTTAAATTTTAGGGTACTAATTTTGATGTGTCAATCAAAATAAGTACGAAGAAGCATGCATACATTTTCGTATCATAAATTTTCAAAACGTTTTTATTTACCAATTAAGGCTAAGATTTAAATCAACAAAGTTTTAATTGAGGTATTGGGTTCACCAATCAAAGAATTACCTAAAATTATCGCCCATTATATCCTACTACTGCATGAGTCAAAAGACCCAAGTTAATTCGGATAATTACCACAAAGTGGCACGTGGAATTGAGGTCAATTCACCCTTAAGATGATTTTGTACATGAATAGTCATACTTGGTAGCTCCAATTTGACGCGAAAAGGAACGGAGAGACAAACGTCAGCACAAGTGCCTGTTAAAAATGCGTCTTTTTTGGTTCGACAATTTAATGTCAATCCTCCTTATACCCCTCTTATAGTTTGTCAAAATTGGGTGAGCCGTTCACACTATCGGTACAAAACTCATCATTCACTTAAAAGTTTATGATTTTAAATCTTAAAAATATGTTATAAACTATAATATTGCTAGTCTCGCCTGGGAGCAAATTACTGTGCGAAGGGAACCACTGTCGGCACATAAGACTTTGCAATATGTATAATTTATCACATCAAGTTTCATAGTTATTAGGTCAATTTATTTTCTATTTAAAAAATTACCCTTTTTTGCTTACAATCTTGTCATACAATTTAAACAAAAAATCAAGTAATGAATAAAAATAAATAACCAAATAAGTACACATAATCTTAACAATTAAATCATGTAGCTACATGCAAACCTTTTGATACAACCTATTAACAATCTATCTATGTTTTTAATATGCATATATTTAACTAAGACTATCTCCTACAATGGTAGGTAGAGCCACATATATCGACGAATCGATTGCGTTAGTCTTAGCAAACATATACCAAATAGCACCTAAGTAGATTCATTAATATAATTAATTGAGGTTTTCCCCAATTTTAGATCTATCAAATTACATGTGAAAAATAAACTTAACAATTAATCAAATCTAATCCATGATAAACATGCATGTTTCATCATGGATTAATGCAAGTCACAAGGAACGTAACATTTAACCACATAAATATGTTACTATTTTAGGGCTAAAAAACTAATTTTTTTAATTATAGGGCATCGCCCCCCCCCCCCCTGTAACACCCGTTTCCCAGGTGTTGGGACCCCACCCTAGATGAAAGTGGATAAAGACCTTACGTGATTGGTTGGTCAACAAAGTTGCATAGAAGTCAAACCCGATAGTCAAACTAATAGTCAAAGTATGACTAATGTAGTAATATGAAATGTGATGTATAAACTAGAAGGACCTAAGTTGCCAAGTGTTAATTATGTGTTATAAGTTAGTTGTGGTTAAATAAGAAGGAATGAGACTTGAGGGACTAATTATGTCAAAGGGGCAAAGTTTCACCTAACTAGCTATATCTAGCTTGTTCTAGATAAGTCTTGCATTATTGAGGTGTGTGAGTAAGGTCCGGTTTTAGAAGGGAGAAAAGGGAGGGAAGAAAAGCTAGTTGTTGGCTTAGGAGGAAGAAGATGAAGATCAATGTCTATAGTTCTTCCTAGCTATAATCCTCCACAAGTAAGTATCTTCATTTGATGATCAATAAGATTAAGAGTTATGAGTAAAGTGGGTTTTCACCATATGATCAAGATATGATCATATGATGATATAGGAAGAAAGATGAGTATGTTTTATGGGTTTTGATAACCCTTGTTTATGTATTTGATTATTATGTTATTAGGTTTTGATTATTATGAAGGATGATGATGTTGATGGATCATTGTGACGATGATGATGATGTTCTTGATGATAGTTAGCTTGGATGATCAAGGTAAGTAACTTAGATTTCTATGTGTTTAATATGAATGTTCTCATGTTATGTGTTAATGAATGGGTTGTTAGGATTAAGCCTTGGATTAGTAAGTTGGAATATTAGGAAGTGAGTTAATGAGTGAGGATCAAGAGATAGGGCAAGAGGTTGAAAGGTTAAAGGTAAGTTTATGTTTGTTGTATTTAATGTTATGATGTAAATGTGATGTGGTCATAATGTTGTGATGTAAATGGTAATGAGTTTGATTTGGTTATGAGCCAATGACTAAGTATGTTCTTGATGCATATAATGTGAATGGAAGTATTGATCATGTACTAATCTAGTTACTTACTAAGTGTAAGCTTATTCTTTTAGTTGTTAATGTTTTGTAGGTTCATGTGCGGCGGAAGGAAGGTTTATGGGTCATAGCATAAGGATTGGGAAGTGGATTTGGAAGATATTAAGTATTAGGAGCTAGGTAGAATACCGAGCTCGAGACAAGGCTGTGCCCCCGAGAGTCTTTCTCATGGTTTGTATAATGTGTGTCAAAGTCGTGTAACGGTTTGGGAGTCTAACGAGTTGTCAAGTGTGTTTTAAGTGTTTTTAGTAATTGTTTAAGGGGCGTTTGGATTTAAGTGTGTTTGTACCCATTTTGGGTTGTAAATGGGTCAAGTGTTGTTGGAACGTGTTGGTTATGTTAAATAAATGAAGTGGTTCAAGTTTGATGTAAAACGGAAGTTGTATGGGTCGGTTATAGCGAAAACGGGATGAAAACGAAGCGTATTTGGAAATTTGCAGGTCCATGCCGGGGGTTTGGAGGCTAAACCCACGGCATGGAAGGGTTGGGAAAACCCCATTTTTGACCAGAAGGTCCATGCCGCCTGGTATGGCTTTAGTCCGGCGGCATGGGAGGGTTTTTGGGGCCATGCCGCTGGTTTGGGGTCTCTGGCCGGCGGTATGGGCCAAATTTCAGATTTTCATATCTTTTAATCCGTAAGTCAAAACGGGTCCTGCGACCTAACGTTTAGAAGGTAATTGAATTTAATTTCATTTAAAAATAGCCTCAAGGGCTGAATGTTTATAGGTTTTTGTCAGATGTCAAAAGAGTGTCTGTATGTCCATAAAAGTCAAGTGTTTTTGCGTAAAAAAGTTTTAAATTTTAGTCTAAATGGGCACGGGGCGTTACAACTTGGTATCAAAGCTTCGGTTTAAGTGAATTAGGTTCTCTTTAGGATTGCCTAGACTTAAACCACTCGTAGATGCGTTAAGTTTAAGTATGAGTAATGCGGGCAAATATTGTGTAAGTTATAGAATGCGAATGTCGAGTTATGAGATGAACCATGTGATTGTTAGATGAGTTTAATGATGATAATTGTGAATGTGTCTTGTGTGCTAACATGTATATGATATATGGTTGTGATAGACTTGTTGTGTTAAGTGATAGGATTACCATGCACCTCAGGTTGCGTCGGTGATCGTGATGTGATTATGTGAATATGGCGTTATAGAAGTAATAAAGGACGTGTATAGAAAGGATAAGTAGTATGCTTGCTATAGAAAGATGAAGATAGAATGTTGTAATAGTGAGGAATTATAGGTGGCCATGAGAAGTTATATGAGAATGTGTTCATGGCAAGGATTTAGATGTTGAGAAAAGTGAATCATCAAAATAAGTAATTGCAAGATATTAAAGAGACGTACGAATAATGAATGATACCTAAAGTAGCTATTGCATCGATTATTAAAATAAAATAGTAAGTACTTCAACGGTAATAGACATATGATATGTCATAGACGTGTTCAAATGTTTTAAATCATAAATTGAGAATAGATTAACGAAGCGAAAATGTTTAGTAACGTTTATCTCGTGTGGAAAGAATGACCGAATGCGCACTTTAAGTATGAATGAAATTGAAAATGTACTAATGTGTTTCTCGTTTATGTGTAAGGTGTTATTGGGTCATAGGTAATGTAATTATGAACGCGTGATATAATGTGATGTATAAAATAAGTGAAAAAGCAAACTACAAGGGAACTTGAATTAGTTAAGTCACGACTAGAATTCTTGTTGTGACATGAAGTGTTAGAAACGGGATAGATGAACGAGTTTAGATTTCAATGTAAGACCAATATATGGTCTAGAAAATGATTCATGTCTAACGTTGGGATAAGCCAGGTCAAGATTTAAGTGAGTCAATCGGGATTGAAATAGACAACATTAAAAGAATGAACGTGTGTAAAATGGAGTAAGAGGGTAATGAGAAGCTAACAAGAAGACGATAAGTGTAATGTGACAACTCGGATGAAATATAAGGTATATATATATATTCAAATGTACGAAGGTATGAAAAGATGAATATTACTAAGATGGTGTCAAGTAATGAAAGGTATGGGTGCGTAATTAAAAATGCGTAAACCAAGGGGAAAAGAATACGAAAAGGTATAGTCTAAGAAATACTTGAGCAATGAATAAGAAGTGAGCGTAGAATTAGTAAAGTAGAAGCGATTGATTGGTAATGACACGTAGCGAATTATTTACCATGCACTTTGATTAGTGCCGGTGATTACATCGTGATTATGTGAATGTATGTTTAAGTAACGGTAATGGGATATGAATAGGAACGATAAGTAGTATTAGAGATGGGACCAATAAGTAACTTATGGTGTTAACGCATAAATAATGAAACGTGATGACGAGAAGTGTACCAAATTATAATGTGTAATGGTAAGATGAAATTGACACGCTAAATGTTAAGGGTTATTTACATAAGGAAAATGAGTAAGATTAAACAATGACGTTTTAAGTGTAAATCGTAATGATATTAAGCGTACTAAGGTAAAGTGCGAAAAGACAAGATGAAACTAGTGAATTAATGATTAAGTGTTTAAAGACTTGAAGATTAAAGAATGAGGATAGGGAATGATGGCATAAAATGTGACCAACATATGGTCTCATTATGTATAGTGTCTAAAGACTAATGTTAAAGTGGTATAGAAACGGGGTGATGGTAAGGTAAAACATGGGAGGCCTAAGTGCGAACGTGAAGTTGTGATAAAGAGGGTTGGCATACAAAGGATGGAAACTGAATGAAAAAGTTTAAATACTAAAGGCTAGATGCGATAAGCTAAGAAATGTAAATGAGAATGAGATGAGTAGGTAGGAGGATTGAGCATGTGCATGAACGTATAGTAATGATAATGATGTTATGGTGATATGTAATGAAAGTAAGAACGACTTGGAGTATTGATTAATAAATGTCTAATGAACTAAAAGTTATAAAACGGGATTTACGCAAAAGGATATGTGAATAATGACCAAGAGCGGCACTTCTCTAAATGCATAGATAAGTAATGAGATGAGCTAAGTACGAGAGCCTAAATGTAATGAAATATTGTGTGGTAAACGTAACGAACTTATGTAATGGAATGTGTACCAAAGAAAAAGTAACGCTAATGAAGGCGTTATATTAAATGATCCATGAAGGGTAGATATGTAAAAAGCGAGATGAAATTATATCACTTAAATACATAAATAACTTAAGAAGTGAGATAAGGTTATGAGAATAAGAATGCGATGAGTCAAGAATGTAAGAGAGAACGAGATGAGTATGCATGAGGTTAAGGTATTGTCTTAAAACCAATATATTACGGCTAAGGCGATTAGCAGTAATTATTAATAATGAATGCAAATGTTACAATGGCCGATATATGTAAAGTCTATAAGTAAAAGAGTTGAGTAGACTAACGTGTAATGTAAAAAGGTGGAAATGATTAACGCGGGTTAAAGAATGTAAGCTAGAGTGAAAAGTGTAACGACGTAGAAATTGTGTGAGTAACTAAAATGTACAAGAAGAATAAATGATGCTAATGAACGAATGAAGATTTACCTATGCAAGGTTTAAAAGTGGAAAGATTCGGGTAGACTAAAGGGTGAGGTAAGAAGGTGAAAATGATTAAAGCGGATGTGGAAAGTAAGATGATAAACACATAGAAGTGTGTACTTATAATAAGCATGCTCATATGCTCTATGCGCTTGCATTTACTAAAATAAATGGATGAGATAAGGTGTGTAGGATAAAATGTTAATGGCTTGGATCCGATGTTAGAATGTGAAAGTGGTAAAGTGATGAATGTTAATGATCCTTCGGGATGAATGTCAATGATCCTTCGGGATGAATGTTAAAGGTGGTATCCTTCGGGATGACCAAGTCAATGAATGATAAAGAATCCTTCGGGATATGTTAAAGATCCTTCGGGATAAGACGTATTGCCTTTACCGGCAAAGATTGCCTACATCCTTGGCATGTGTAAAAGTCCTTTCGGGGAAAATGTTAAATAAAAGTGGATCCAAGCTAGAAAATGGAAAAGTTTAAATAACGAGTGAAATATAAAATGAAAATGAAATGATAAAAGTTTAATTGGGAAATAGGAATAATAGTGTTATGTCGGGAGTACATAACCATGAGTTTATATTTCCTGATTTACATCGATTGGGACGCCTCTCCATGTAAATGAGGAATTATAAACGAGTGGGCTATGTGTTGCCGACACGGCACGAGTAGGGTTAGAGGAGTAGAAAGCGAAAGTCTAGAGTTAGTTAAAAGTTATAAGAACTAAGATAGGAGGATTAAGATTTGAGTACGCCTTTTAGAGAGAACTTACGAGAAACCTATGCTTGAGTGTTAAGTCCAAGTTGACGAAACTAAGGAATTGCAAAGATGTTTCAAAATGTTATCATACGTAATTGTGTCATGGTGCAAGGTATGAGTAATGGAAATAGTTGATGATAAATATCACGTGTAATGTGACGATAAATGTTAAAGTATGATGCTATGAAGCCATTCCATGTGATAGCCTTTGAGACTCGTAAGATAAGTGAAAATGACGTGAGGAAAGGAGAAGAATAAATGATAAAATTGTAGGGATGAAAGAGAAGTGATTAAATAGTATTAATAGAACGTGAAAGCATTAGCCAAATGTAATTATGTAAAGTCAAATAACACCAGTTCTTAAGTATCAAGTAGTAAAAGAATGAGAATAGAGGATAAAGCAAGTGAGAATGTGGTGCAACGGTAATAGAACGGACTAAAATAATAGCTAACTTTAGTGAGTGTGCCTCGTTTTGTGTAATAGACGAGGTAAGAGTTATATGGTTACAAAAGTAAGCGGAATGTAATGTGAATTAAGACCATGTGATGTGTTATAGTGTGTATGGAGTTGCAAGATCATTTAGATCGTTTCACTAAATAAACTAGGAGTTAAGGTATTTGGAATGAGATGAATTATGTGACTAAGTGTAGGATAGTAAAGAACGACAGATTTCGAGGACGAAATCTAAATAAGGGGGATAGAATTGTAACACCCGTTTCCCAGGTGTTGGGACCCCACCCTAGATGAAAGTGGATAAAGACCTTACGTGATTGGTTGGTCAACAAAGTTGCATGGAAGTCAAACCCGATAGTCAAACTAATAGTCAAAGTATGACTGATGTAGTAATAAAAAATGTGATGTATAAACTAGAAGGACCTAAGTTTCCAATTGTTAATTATGTGTTATAAGTTAGTTGTGGTTAAATAAGAAGGAATGAGACTTGAGGGACTAATTATGTCAAAGGGCCAAAGTGTCACCTAACTAGCTATATCTAGCTTGTTCTAGATAAGTCTTCCATTATTGAGGTGTGTGAGTAAGGTCCGGTTTAGAAGGGAGAAAAGGGAGGGAAGAAAAGCTAGTTGTTGGCTTAGGAGGAAGAAGATGAAGATCAATGTCTATAGTTCTTCCTAGCTATAATCCTCCACAAGTAAGTATCTTCATTTGATGATCAATAAGATTAAGAGTTATGAGTAAAGTGGGTTTTCACCATATGATCAAGATATGATCATATGATGATATAGGAAGAAAGATGAGTATGTTTTATGGGTTTTGATAACCCTTGTTTATGTATTTGATTATTATGTTATTAGGTTTTGATTATTATGAAGGATGATGATGTTGATGGATCATTGTGACGATGATGATGATGTTCTTGATGATAGTTAGCTTGGATGATCAAGGTAAGTAACTTAGATTTCTATGTGTTTAATATGAATGTTCTCATGTTATGTGTTAATGAATGGGTTGTTAGGATTAAGCCTTGGATTAGTAAGTTGGAATATTAGGAAGTGAGTTAATGAGTGAGGATCAAGAGATAGGGCAAGAGGTTGAAAGGTTAAAGGTAAGTTTATGTTTGTTGTATTTAATGTTATGATGTAAATGTGATGTGGTCATAATGTTGTGATGTAAATGGTAATGAGTTTGATTTGGTTATGAGCCAATGACTAAGTATGTTCTTGATGCATATAATGTGAATGGAAGTATTGATCATGTACTAATCTAGTTACTTACTAAGCGTAAGCTTATTCTTTTAGTTGTTAATGTTTTGTAGGTTCATGTGCGGCGGAAGGAAGGTTTATGGGTCATAGCATAAGGATTGGGAAGTGGATTTGGAAGATATTAAGTACTAGGAGCTAGGTAGAATACCGAGCTCGAGACAAGGCTGTGCCCCCGAGAGTCTTTCTCATGGTTTGTATAATGTGTGTCAAAGTCGTGTAACGGTTTGGGAGTCTAACGAGTTGTCAAGTGTGTTTTAAGTGTTTCTAGTAATTGTTTAAGGGGCGTTTGGATTTAAGTGTGTTTGTACCCATTTTGGGTTGTAAATGGGTCAAGTCTTGTTGAAACGTGTTGGTTATGTTAAATAAATGAAGTGGTTCAAGTTTGATGTAAAACGGAAGTCGTATGGATCGTTTACAGCGAAAACGGGATGAACACGAAGCGTATTTGGAAATTTGCAGGTCCATGCCGGGGGTTTGGAGGCCAAACCCACGGCATGGAAGGGTTGGGAAAACCCCATTTTTTACCAGAAGGACCATGCCGCCCGGTATGGCTTTATTCCGGCGGCATGGGAGGGTTTTTGGGGCCATGCCGCCGGTTTGGGGTCTCTGGCCGGCGGTATGGGCCAAATTTCAGATTTTGTCGATTTTCAAAAATTCATATCTTTTAATCCGTAAGTCAAAACGGGTCGTGCGACCTATCGTTTCGAAGGTAATTGAATGTACTTTCATTTAAAAATAGCCTCAAGGGCTGAATGTTTATAGGTTTTTGTCAGATGTCAAAAGAGTGTCCGTATTTCCATAAAAGTCAAGTGTTTTTGCGTAAAAAAGTTTTAAATTTTAGTCTAAAAGGGCACGGGGCGTTACACCCCCAACTAAAAAATCAGGCTTTCGATTTTTCAACCCTAAAAAAAAAAGTAAAATTAATCCAAATCCAAGATTCGATTTTTATGTGTTTCGGTAATTTAATTACATGTTAAAATGGCTTGTGATGCCACTGTTAGAATTTAATAATCATGACAAGTTCATATATATTAATCAAGTAATCATATTACTCATGCGGAAGCGTAGGATCTATTTTAACATATAAAGAACTAACCGAATATTAAAGTGGACGTACCTTTTGATTCTAGCAAAACAAGAATCAAACTTCAAATCTTCTTCAATCTTTATCAAGAATGGATTAACGAGATACCCCTTACCGTTTTATATCTCAATCCAAGATATTAACTATAATGAGTTAATACCACGTTCTTGTATACACGTACTAATACCAAATTAATGTAAATGCTAGTTTAATAAAACACAAAACGATTTGTTTTTGGAAAAACAAAAGTCGAACACCTCTTGAAGGTTTCGGCCTATTGAAACACAAGGAAAAGAGAAAAACACTTTTAGGGTTTAGTGTGTGTACAAAAGTTACAAAAATAATGAACCCTTGTGTTTGTTTATATAGGATGACAAAACTTTGGGAACAAGTTAGGGTTTGGGTTTGGGAAGCCCATTGCCAATCGGATCTCAACCCACAAAGGGGTTCTAGATCTTTCTTGTTCTCTATTTTCCATCCATAGTCCTTTCCTTTTATTATTTAACGACCGTTAGTCAAAACCCGCTAATTACTTAATGCTCGTTAGTCGTTTTGTGTTATTAATAATTAAATGTAACACCCCAACCCGATAAGGGTAGAAGTATTACATTATGGTGACATATAAAAGCAAACACAAGCATAAGACTTAAATAATACAATTGAAATTCAAAGGTTACAAAGGGAAAATCTGAAACTACAAGGTTACAAATGAGAACAATAACAAAATACTAAGTCTGAGATGCAAATCTCTTCTAGTCATCTCTAAATCCAGGATAGCAATCTAAGTATGGTCTTCTAAGCTCAAAGCACTCCACTCATAAGCCAGCTTCCAACTAAAACCTGTCGCAGGAAAAGAAATGCGGCTGAGCTTAAAAAGCCCAGTGAACAGATATATATAACATAACATAACGGTAAATGAGCATAAGCAACGAATGAATAAGAATACAAAAGGAAAGCATAATCATGAAAATCATACGAATTTTGAAAAGAACTAAGAATCAAGAATGAATAAGAATACAACATACAGTACATGCTTAAGATGAATACGATAATACCTTAGGTTGGAATTTGAGGAATAACAAGCACTGATCGAACACAGAACTTCCACAAATCACACGATCACTAAAAGGGCTGCAGTGAAGAGACACAAGGGCTGCTACACACTAACACCAAGGCTGCAACAAATCTTCTTCTTTCTTGATTTCTTCTTGAAATACAATTTAGTGTTTATTTATTTATCTTCAGGTTCGTTATTGAGAGAGACCAAGGAGAAAATATATACGGTTTGTGGATAGCTCAAAAAATGTATACGGTTTATAAAAAAAAATGGTTTTTCTAACATGTGCCCTCAAACACATGTTAAGCTATATTCATTGAACACGAACTTTCCTTTTACATCAGAAAATGTTTTTAATTCTCATTAAATATAGTTATTACTTACCATAATCACATGTAAATTTGAATTTAATAATCGCCGACTTTGGGTATGTTTGGCAAAACTAGCTGTAAGTTGTATGTTGTAAGCTGTAAATTGTATGCTATAAGCTGTAAGCTGCAAAGCTGTTAACATGAGCTACAAACTGTATCTTTTTTTTTTTTTTCTTTTTTTTTTTTTTAATAAAAGTGTTTGGTAAGTTAGCTGTTAAATGTAATTATAAGATGTAAAATGACATAAAAGGATCTATAATTGTAAACAAATGTTTGGAGGGTATATCAGTAATTTAAAGTTTTAACAGCTCCAAGATTTTCAAAAAGCTTCATGAATCAGCTTTTCATTTAGGAGCTATTTGTTTGAAATAAAAGCTTGAAGTTAATGTATCCAAACGGAGCTACATAGTTTAGATGAGATTATTTTCTAACAAAAAGTTAACAGCTCCCCCAAAAAGCCCCTACCAAACAGGCCCTTTACCTTTATATAAAACTCAAACGTATGCCCTCGGGGCACATTTTAGAAAATCCTCTAATTTAAAATCATATCATATAATCAATGGAATGATTCGCAGAAACATAATCACAGAAATCACTCCGACCAATATAAATTTGAAGCATAAAAAAAAAAAAAAAAAAAAAAAAAAAAAAAAATTAATTTCAAGGTTTCTCATCTTAGATCGTGTAAGTTAGGTGTGATTGACAATTTTTGCTTAGAAGTTTCTATTAATCGGAATAAAAAAAAATCTCATTTGCGATCTTAAACTAGGATTTTTTTTTTTATTGTGTCATTAGGGTGCAATTATGAATCCAAAAGAATGAGTTAATTCTCACAATAAAAAGTTTATGCTCGCGAGATGGATGCGAAGAGCGGATAGTAAATACCTCGTTACTGCAATAAGCCCCGATGACAATTAAACCGTACCCTGTAAACTTGTAGCATGTTTTGATACGATCAGTCATGCATGGTCAATAACGAAGTAATGAATATCATACTCTAAGCACGTTAAAAATATTAAAAGCCAGAGCCCACATCACGCGAATTATGCGAATTTAAGTCCATGCACAAACATCTTTCTACATATAACAAACATGCAGGATACGACTATACGAGTAATGATCAGATTGCACCAACATTCAACATATTGCAGAGAAAGGAAAAAAAAAAGAATGTTATAAATATAAAAGTAAGGATCATATATACATTTGTAGACTAAAACACTAAATATGAGAGTATTTAAATCTTAGCTTTAAATTTAAGTCCCGATAATGCTTCACAGCGTCCCTTAAATCTTCGTATTGATCACAACTCTTGAAAAAGCTATCCATCAGTTTCTTCAACTCATTATCTTGAAGATCATCAATAAACCGTTTGATGGGAATACCATTTTCTGGCTGCAACTTATACGATCTCGGTCTATCATCCACAATCACAACATTCTTCAAATCCCGTCCTAAATTAGATAAATCCTTAACATGCTTCCCATCGACCAATTTTCGTGAATTTCTATACAATCTGTGAAGAATAAATCCATTTGGGTCCAACCTATCCAACACGGGCGAAGCATACTCTTCTGAACCAGCTGTAAAAATCACAACCTCGAAATTCTTTTGGTTTAAATACTGTAGAAATTCATCAACAAACGGACGTTTTGTAACGTAAGCAACTTCTCGTCCAAACGTGACTAGGAAATCATAGTTTGTAGGAGGCGTTATTGCTATTGACGTATCGCGAAAGAGTGGAATGGATAAGAGTTTCATCAAGGTCTAGGACCACTGTCTTTTGATTTAAGGAGTTTGGTGGTAGTAGGGTCGAAAAGTAACCAGCTGAGTCACAGTTTGGTGGTAGCAGGAGATGGTTTCGGATATCATACTCGAAATCATAGCTTATAAAAGGCGGTAAAGTGGGATAACATACAGATGATTTAGGGTATATATCATCATCGTCTAGCAAGATCAGGGTTTTGTTTGGCGGTAGAAGATCGAGTTGACGAGTCTTGACAAGATTTTACTGATGTTTTAAGGGCAGGTTGTGGCAACAAGGGTGGTTTTATTCGCAGCGAGACTCTTCTTGCCGTTGCGAGAGTTGTTTCAGGATGAGTGGTTTTCTTGGTTTCGAAAATTTTCTTGCGATGGGGGTGGTTATCTGGTTATGGTTTGCGAGAGTACTGAGAGTCGACATAATTGTGTTGAATGAGTTTGATAATGTGAACCGAAAATAATACGTCGCTTTTATAAATTTATAGGATACAGTTATAATGCCCGCGCACGCGCAGGGTTTTTTATAAAAATTTTAATAATGTATTTTTATTTATTAAAAAACAAATAGCTTATTTTTTGTTTTTTGTTTTTATTATGTTTCTTAATTTTGTTTTATAATTATGCTAGTTATAATACTCGGGTTTTGACATCAAGTTTTTATTGTGTATTAATTTCGAATATATTGTTGAAGTTTACACTTTTTCATTTAATTTGTTAAAGAAGTATTTAATTAATTAGTAGTTTTGCTTTTATATATTATTATTTTCAATGTTTAATTTTATTTGTTTGTTATTAATGTTATTATTTGCTGGGAATATTTGTTTTGGTGAAGTTTTCGATGTTATGATAGGTTGTATGACACGCATTGAAGATTATGTCAACAATATCGTGTTTGGAAAGCAATGATTTTACTAAAAAAATGCATTGCCATATTGCATGGCATATAAGCTTGCCCTGAAGGGTGAGCATGACTTGTAATTATCGTTAGCATATTTTACTATAGCGAAAGAATGATGGTAAAAAATGGTTGAAAATTGTACATGTTGAAAGAAAGGGTTGTACATAAAAACTTTTAAATTTCTGTAAATAAATTATTAGATATTAGTGATCGAAGGCAAAATGAGCGCCAACATAATGGGATTTCATCCGTATTCCGATCAAAGAATCAAAGAAAGAACGTTTCAGTTACATATAGCAATCAAAGAAAGAAGGTTTCAGTTTCATATATTGTTTTTTATTGTTTGTAAATTTATTTTAATTTGTTGGTTTTATAATAAATTTGTTGTTGACTTTGAAGCGTGTTAGAATGTACAGATAATACTTAAAAATCATTCTATATGACATAAGTATTAAATTCACTGTTTTATTGCAATAAGATAGTTAACTGATATTTGACAACTTCACCATCAATAAGCTCGAGTTGATCATGAAATTTTACAGGATTATCTAACGAAACACTGATGGGCCGAAGCATCGTGAGTGAACCATGGCTGCATTTGGTATGTATAATATCATTGCATCAACTAAATACTTAAAATCCAAGGGTCCAATACATTTACCTTCAAATAACGAACAAAAATCCATGTTAACAATTCTAATGTTAATCTTATACATTTAAAACAATAATTCATGCTATCGTCGTAGTAGTACTTACACATATCCCTTCTTCATTAGTGCCAGCCAATGTTAATAAAAGACCTACAAACTAAACATTGCTACGATTAAGATATTCCAATTGGAGTATTGTCTGATATACATTTATAATTTATAAAGAAGCACAAACCTCGTAGTCCACCAGCAGTTTCAGACACGCGAAAGTTCAGCAAGATAGCAAGTCTATCATTAATTTTTCCACATCTGTTATCAAATCCATACCACCTTCCATGAGCTCGTAAGCATTCTACATGAAACAATCACAAAAACAATCAAATGCAAAAACACATATTGAGTAGTAACCGAGACTTAGGCGTAAAGCCTTATAAAGGATGCTATTGAGAGTGACGAAACGACATTATAACTTAATAAAAATGAAAGTTATATCCGAATTTGATTGGTAAAGAGCCATTTAATATGCTACTGTACCATTTTACCATTCATTAAAAATATGCATTTACTTTAAAAATATGCTATCATTTTATTTAAAAAATTAGTGAAAGAAATTGTTTTTGAGCATGATGTTGTTACATTATAACTTTTAACTCTTTTCCAAAACCAGTCTTACCCGTATTCCCTTAACGTGTCCACTTTGTCTCTTCTTGCTCTAGGATATGCAACAAAATAAGCTTGAGTTGTGATGTGAGGGTACTCATTCAAGGCATCACTGAAATACTTCTGCATAGATGGCTGCAACTTTAAAGTATTTCAGTGACCAACCAACATGATGAAGATTAAAGATTCGGTACTATCCGTTTATAAGCAAGCTTACCTCATCTCGATTACCAAATATCACAGAAGCATTAGAAGTAGGATTATTCAACATTCCTTCCTCTGTCAAAATGAGAAAAGAAACTTGATAACTCTATGAAAGGTGGTCATACTTGTTGGATGCGATAATAAAATTGTACGTTTTCAAATTCAGGTTTGTTGAGAACCAATTCAAGGACTGGTTTTTAGTTCACTCTGAAACAAATGTCCAGATCACATTTTTCGAAGACGAATGTCATCTCAAGTTGCTTTCCTTTCGACTAAGGTTATTGCATTCTATCCCAATCTGAAGAAAAAAAAAAAAAAAAAATTCAGAAAGAAATAAACCGTTAACAAAAATATTGAAGGAAAATGGTGGCGGAGGCGGTGGTGCAACAGACTCCAACAGTATAGATTTTGACAGCAGAGGCACAAAATGCGGTATATTCAGATGCCCTTCGATTGGTTGATTTTGATAAATGAACTTCTAAAAGGGCTGTTCGGGAATGCTTATTACTTGTCCATTTGTTATCTTTCTCAAATGTGAACCACCTCCAATGGAGGCACAAGCTTCTTTACTTTTCCAATCCAACTCTAGATATTTACATGTAAAAAAGCTTGTGCGTATTATCATGCCTTCTATAAAACAGCCTATTTGGCATAAATAAATCCAATAGCTTTACCCAAACACCCGCTAATACTTGACTTTAACTATGTAACAGATTTACCCCTATGACTTGATTAGATGTTTTTATAACCTGAAGGCTAGACTTTGTTTTTTATACTAAAAGTGGTAAATAAAAAAAAATGCGACTTAATACCTTGGGAAGACCAGGGGAACTGTATTTGAGGCATTACAATTGCCAACTAAGGATGACCAGTCGATGATATTTTTGGCATTCCATCTTCACCATCTACAGACACACACAACAAAAAAGAAAAACCAAAGTTCAGTTTTTAGCTAGTTTCGAGCTACTTAATATTTACCTAACATAGCAAGCTTAGGAAACTCATGCTTATTGGACGTGTGAACAGATGTAGGAGTACGGCCAGAATTTTTGGAATTTTCAATGCTGCACATATAAAACAATCATCACATTTCTTTCAGCAACTTTTAAAATATCATCTTCATTGTATATAACAGCAAACATTATTATCCTCGCTGCCACAACCTATTGAATCTCAGCATTGGCAATGGGTCAAAAAGGCTTCTGGATAAAATGAACCATAACGGCTGTCACATGGATAAGTAAAATTTCCACCTCCACCTGCAAGATATAAGATAAATCGAATTGAATTTTACCTGTCACATGTACTCCTCCCCGAAGCTCATGACCAACTCATGGTATACCAGTTCTGTTCTTATAACTCTTCATGTTGCAGACACCAGAATTAAATTTTGTCCTAGCGTTATTATGATACAACATTATCAGTAATAACAGTCCCTATAGCAATCAATTAGGAAATATCAATAATAGGAAGCATTTCTATAGTTTTTTTATGTTGAGACCATAATTCAAGGTTGGCTTGGCAATCCGACATTCTAATTATTGATCTCAGCAGCCTAAATTACGACTCTCTTGATCATTATTCTGTACAAACATTTATCAATATCGGTTTAAAGGTACCTAGCTTCTGTGCATTTTTTAATTCATCCGCAAACTTTGCATATCATGAAACACTTATCTATAAGTATGCATTAACTTGACAGTTTTATATGAAACAATATCGGTTTAAAGGTACCTAGCTTCCTAATCTTGTCATCGTTCTTTAATCGAGCCAATTCATGTTTAAGCAGAAGCAAGCTAAAAAGCTATTTAGTCTGGTTCTAAAACGGGTCGGAAGTAGTTACAGTAAGTAACTCACAAGCTACTAATAAAAAAATGTTTAATTCATGCGTATATCATAAACCGTTAGCTTATAAGACCCGTGGAATCCACGGGTTTTTAGAAGAGATATTGTATAAAGAATAAAAAAATAGTGTGTAAATAAAAGAAGTAAAAGAAATAAGTAAACAAAGTAAATCATTTATTCGCCACGAATATGAAGTAATAAAGTCAATGAAAGTATTGAGTACAATGCTTGTAACTAATAGTGTAATAAACGTCCATGCACGTAGCCTCTAATCATGATCGCGTTTACAAAACAAATGTATGTAGTTGGAAGTAAACTTGTGATAAGCCATGGAGCATTTCGTGACCACCTGATAAGGTATAAAAATAAGGTGTAAGTTAAAAATTTGTGTGATTGATAAAACATGTACAAAAGAACGGCATATCACATGATAAGAATATGCTTACATACCTCTTGAAACTTGATCATAGGCCGTGTAGAACCTCTTTGTAGACTACATTTGTAGTAGTCTTTGATAAATTACCATCGGCATCAGAAATGACAACCTTCAAACCCTTTTTGCTTTTGACGCGTGAAAGAGCCACATATAATTGTCCATGTGTGAAAACAGGACGTGGTAGGTATAAACCAACTTTCGAAAGTGATTGCCCTTGACTCTTGTTTATCGTCATGGCGAATGAAACTGACACAGGAAATTGCTTGCGCACGATCTTTAGGGGTAAACGTTTGTCCGACGGAGTAATTTTCAACCTTGGAAGGATAACCGAATTCCCAAAATGTGTTCCGTTAATTATTTTAGCTTGAATAGAAGTTCGTGTTAATTTAGTGACTTGAAGCCTTGTCCCATTACATAAACCTTGTGATTGATTAAGGTTTCTCAGCAACATTATTGGGACACCCACCTTCAATACAAGCCTATGGTTTGGAACACCCGAAAATTTTAATCCGTTGATAAATTCCGGTGAAAAAACGGATTGATCTATAGCACCACCACGTTCAGTTTTATCTATGTTGTCACAACTAAGATAAACCATTTCCTCACCAGGAAACGTCTTAAGCAAATGATCGTTAATAGTATCAACCACTTCATTTGTCGGAGCAAGAATGGCCTTTTCCTGGAAGTAGGACGGATCATCAATGTTATCCAAAAGTTTTGGGTAAGTGAAATCAATAACAGATTGTACCGAATCATCAGTTTCATGTATTAGAATATCGTCTGGTATATCTATCAAAACCTCTCCGTCATGTGGTCCTCCAATCTCTCCATCTCCTACTTTCAATATCCAATCCGCAAATTCCTTTATCTCAGTTACGTCTTCAGGCCGTGATCCAACAGTTAGGCGCATGTTGGCGGTTAATTTTAAGACGGTGCAATGATCCCACAAGTACGATTGTTTTAAAGATGCACTTACAATGTCTTGCCGGGAACCTTTTGGAATAACGGGAAGCACCTGCCTAAAATCACCGCCAAATACTACAGTCATGTTACCAAATGGCGTATCACAAGTGTCATACCTGTTCTTTCGCAAGACATCTCTCAAAGACCTATCCAAAGCCTCGAAACACAGCTTATTTGTCATGGGAGCCTCATCCCAAATAATAAGCTTGCATTTCTTCAACAACAGGCCCAGGTCACTTTATGGAGATATTGAGCACGTAGAAGTCTCATCAATATTTATGGGAATATGGAACCTCGAATGAGCGGTACGTCCACCTGACATCAATAAAGATGCAATACCACTTGACGCAACGTTTATGACTATGTCACCATGTCTTCTAATACCGGCAGCAAGCGTTTTCCATAAAAATGTCTTGCCAGTTCCTCCGTAGCCGTATACAAAGAAAGTACCTCCTCTTCCGTGTTGGACGGAACTCATGATGGTGTCATATACTTTTCACTGTTCCATGGTTAACGCGGCATATAGTGTTTCATATTCAGCATGTAACTCTGATGGGTTATAATCTCTCTCATCAAAGATTAGCCGGTTACCAAATTCAGACATGTATGTATCATCTGGATAAGGCAGTTCTGGAAATCGCTTCAAAGTGGTGCCTCTGGTCCGCATAAGTTGTTCAATAAAGAACAAACAAACATTCTTTTTCTCATCGTCAGACAGTCGCAAACCTGTATGAAATTATTTATATATGAGCGGTAGCATATGTATTCAAATAAGAGTTATAAAAAATAGCAAGTAGTGTACATATCATAAGAATCAGTACACTACTTTTTTTTATGTGCCTTTGTTGAAAATGGTCTTTTAACATGTTCCCTATTGCTGGTGTAATTACCAGTAGACTACTTCTTTTTATGCGCCTGATGTAATGGTAAAAAGGTGTAATGGTAAAAGGTTGTCTTTGATAATTTATCAAGAAAATGGTCTTACCATTACAGCAGCAAATGGTCTTTTACAAAACTTTTTACATACGACAACCTTTTTTATGCTACTCAATAGTATTTGATAAATTACCAGTACACTACTATTTTTAATGTGTCTTTCTTGATAAATTACAATCGGCATTAGTAGTCTTTGATATTTACCATTAATCTATAAATGTGCCTTTATTGACCTTTTTGTTATCATTAATCTATAAATGCATAAAATAACATAATAACAAATCTTGTTTAAAAAAGTCAAAACATACTACGAAAGTTTAGTTGGTGGTTATACTTGGAATTCCTAAAAGAATACTTCTCTTGTACTCGACGTCTTCTGAAAGCAAATGCCAAGTTTGTAACCAAACATTCAAAGGTGTGTCAAGTTCTTTTTGCGACAGTAATGTAACAAAAAGGTCCCGTAAATGTTCAGCGGAGGACCAATGGGCTGCTTCTTTAATACCCTCAATATACTCCTTGTCGTCATCTAAAAGGCCCGCTGCGTAGCAGGCTTCTTTGTAGGTAGGATAAACTATACCGTTTATTTTCCTTATTTCAGCGTGATTTCGACAACCTTTTTGGCTATTTAGTAGCATCCTACAATAGTAAGCTTCACCAGCCGAGATTGGAACATTATGAATTCTGCTAATTGCATATTTTTGCTTCCTATGTGTCCACATTCTTTTTGGAGCATTCTATACAAATTTCGTAGGAAACTCAGCATATGTTAAGTCCCTTGCTGGTGGATACGTTTCATTCATCTGCATCCAGGCTTCAAACATAGAAGCGCCAACTGTTGGTTTGTGAATAATAGTTTCAAGGTCAGAGTTCTCATCAAATACAACTGGCTGCTCGCCTTCGAGATGAAATGAGAGACGTTCAACAGATGGTGTTCTATAATGAATCTCAAAGCGAAATATCCTCCATGCGGCTTCGCAAGCCGATAGGTACCTGCAATCATAGAACGCTTTAATCTCGTCAACAGGTTTAGCATTTTCTTGACCGTCTTTCGTGGTTGTCGGTTCTTACAACTGTGCGGAAACTCTATCGGGACCTTTGTTTATGTATTTAAACAAATATTTTATTGAGCCCGTCTGATTGCACCATTAAACATTGATGTGGCATTGATAACGTTTCATTAGGGTCGCATTATACGGGATAACATAACCGTTGTGCAACTTATGTCCATTCTTAACAACATGGATTCCGTTATCACGTCTTCTATAAACAGGGTAGCCTTCCGAGTCAACAGAGCTGTGTTCTTTAAACTTTTTAGGGAAGTGTTTTGTACATTTCCCATCATCCATGCAAACCTGATTTGGCTCATCAACACCACATGGACCATGCATCATAAAATCAGAAACTAATTTGTGCAGATCCGGATCCTCATTTGGATCTGGTATCTCAGCAGATATGTGTTTGTCAATATGTTCAGCGTTTGGCACTTTGTCATCCTTATGTAAAAACAGACAAACATGTGCGTGGGGAAGGCCTCTTTTCTGAAATTCAACTGTGTATACCACTACAAATTATTGTTCAAGTTAACATGAAATCAGTTTAAATTATGATTATAGATATTGTGTTATAATACAACTCTTATGAATGTGAAATGTGGTATAAATAAAAAGCATACCTGCTTGAATACGTCCGAACAAACGCAACTCTTTGACGTCTTTTATCAACTGATCGAGTTTCATTTTAAAAACTCGACTTAGCACATCAGGCTTGTCTGTAGATGAAAGGTTATGCTCCCGCATATATCTTGCAATCTCTGGCCATTTAGGATTGCACGTGATCGTTATAAACAGATCTGGACAACCATACCACCTACACAATGCCATCGCATCCATATAATTTTGCTACATGTACCTTGGTCCACCAGTGAACGAAGAAGGCAAGATAATAGGCTTTCCAACTGTGGACGGGTCATTATTTCCAGATGCAACGTTTTGACGCACATTTGAGTACGTATCACACCTTAGCTTAGACTGTTTGGAACGATGGAAAAACATACGCTCTCTCTCAACCATAGCGAAACCATCCACAAGAAATTGTTGGAACAAACGACCTCCACGTACGAATAAATTCTCTTGATTCGGACGGTCCTGTATATGATAGGCAAACCACTCCCGCATACTAACTGTTTTGTCATTCTTTTCAGTAGCCGGTTGTCCCGATTTATTTCTATGTGGTATTCCTAAATAATACCCATCTTGCGCACGCGGCATCAACAAAGGGTATTGCAAAGGAAGGTACATAGGATGAAAAATATTGATACGCTGCAAACCTTCACCAAACTTTTCTATCACAATATCTCTATCTTCTGCGCATGCATCCAAGTCGCCAACAATAAGACCAGCAACCTCATCGGCAGTTGGAAGAGCGTATTGCCGTCCACTCTTGCCTCGCTTTGCTACCAGCTTTATTCTTATATTCTGCTCGTTGTCTTCTGTGTAGCGGTCACGTGCTCTTCTAAATGTTTTGACCAAATCACTTGATCCATCCAAAATATCTTTTACTTCATTGATAATGTTTCGATCAAGAGGTGTCTTTGAATTAGAATCACCAGACGAAGCAGAAGCAGAACCACTGGTTAATAGATTAAAGGGCACAAAAAAAAAATAAGTAAGATTGTAAATATACAAATTTTGTTCTCTAAATCTGTACACACAAGATTCAACAATGTAATGGACATTACCTTAATGCAGCTGCTCTATTATGGATTTCGTTCTGAGTGTCATATATATACAACTGTGCGAATTTTGGAGGAGCATTATTTTCCGGAAGTAAACTACCAATTTTATGGTACGTTTGACCATGTAAGCGGAAAACATACGGACCGCGTCCTTTCTTGTTGATTGAGTCATCAACCTTGCCACCCATTGAAGTAAAAGCGAACATGCTGTTGTACGTTCTAATGTTATTTTTGAAGTTTTGGCTTTTGGTGTCGTCATTCAAGAATAAATCAAGTAATGGTTTTGGAGCTGGAGGTGGTTGTGGAATAGAAACTTTTCCTTTGCCACAGCAGATGGAATAAGCTTTTCCAGACGGATTAGAATTTCCTGTTTTGGCTTCTGCTTCCCATAAGAGGGCATGACATTCTTTACATTCGAACGTAGGATCGCCATGGTCATAGTACTCTGCAAAAACGTAATAGAGTAGCTTTTAATTAAGTGTGATAACAAATATCAAAATTGTGCAATGATAGTCAAATAATATTCACTTATACCTTCAGATACACCGACGTATTTGTCGTATACTTTCCTGACGTGTCCATCATCATCAAGATTGAAAACAATGGGAGTGCGAGATTGTAACGTTGGTCTCTTAGACCTTTTTGTCCTTCTTGACGATTCTCCGACTTCATATGTTGATTTTTCTGTTGTTCACGCAGGAATGGCAGTTGTAAACCCAGACGATTGTGTATTTCTTGGGCGTGCATTAACTTTACTTAGCACGGGTGTTTGAAAAGTAACTGCCTATATAATATTAGGTCAAAAATAGTTATGTTTTGACAAAAACTCGTCGATTGTAAAAATCTTTTAATTTTGCAATCGTACCTGTTGAAACGTTACTAAGTGGAGTCTGTCGTTTGCGTAGTGCAGCAAGTGGTGTTACTTGAGGAGCATTTTTTGACACACAATTGGTACCTAATTATAAACAAATGATTCGAATAGTGTACTGAAAACATTTTTCAATAACAAACACTCTAACGTAAACAAAGAAAAAGTAATTGCAATAAAGTTAAGAAAGGATTTAGTCTGAGAATAATGCATAATATGTACCTAGGTTAATCGGAGAAAATGGTGAAGTGTTAGTATTTATTGGAGTAGTCGTAAGTCGTTGTGGTGTTATTTCAGTAGATGGTGTAACCTGAGATATAACTGTAACAGTTTGTGCATACAATGACTCAATAACTAATCAAATTACTTTAAATAATGAGACAGTAATGATTTTACTTATAGTTTACCATTGTGTAAAGGAATTGGGTCAAAATTGTAAGCCGATACGTTGCGTTTATTGTGACCACTGTTGCCTACATTTGACATTGAAATAGTATGTTAGTGAGACACGAAGAATTGAAGATGAAGAATTAAGCATGAAAAATATGAGTCACTATATAGTGACGGTTTCTGAGGTGTTCAATATGAATAATATGTACCTTCGTTATGCGTCCCAAATGGTGTAGTTTTAGTTTGCAAAGTATTGAATGGAGAAGTATAAGATTGTGCTGTTATTTCAATAGACGGCGCACCATGAAATGTGAGTGTAACAATATATATTTGTGCACAGTCACTAAATAAACAACTTAGTTAACTGCAAAAAAAGCACGTAAAGATATAATTTTATAAGTTACCATTTTGTAAAGGAGTTGGCTGAATATTGTAGGTCGACACGGTTCTTCTATTATAACCTGCGTTTCCTAAATTCAAATTGCAATTTGAATATTAATCAGCCATGAAGATTTACACTTGAAGAAAGTTAGACAACAAACAAACATACTTATATAATCAAAGTAAGCAAACCTTGATTAATGTTTAAAGGCAAACTTGTGGATGATATTTGATTAAGTAATGATGTATTTATTCGCTGTGGATGATCTGTGTCAAATAACAAATTGAGCTGTTTAGCATATTTGATATTGAACTAACTTCACAAGTAGTAGCAAACAAAATTGTGTTGTTGCATATTATTTAAAAGAAACTAACTATTAGTCACGTCGGATAGCGGCTGCCTCTGTTGATTAAACACTAAACGTGGTCTGCCTACTTTCTTTGGTTGTTGCATCTTGGTTGATGATGTTGGATGTGTATTGGAATTTGTCAATGGAAGGACATCTACATCTAGAGGATTATCTAATGCAAGCAGAATAAATAGTTAGAAAGGTAAAACAGGTAAGAAAGATAAGAAACAACGTGTAACGATTTATAAAAGATCAAACTTACAATTCAATAATTCTGTCAACGATACTCTTCGATCACTTGAACTGGAATCCACCAACATAGGTTGTGGAGAATTGCCAGTTGAATTTTGAGTTGCATCTTCAGACAATCTTAAATTCTTGTTGGACGTGGAAGGATTTTGTGCATTTATAGATTTCCTATTCATAAGCCTATTTGATGTACGTTTTCTGGTGATTGGTGGAGTATTTTCATCATCCATGATGATATTGGTAAACAATACGTTTTGTGGTTTCGAGAAATGATGTTGTTTTTAGGTTTTGCATAAAATGATATGCCAAAGAGAATTTTATGAAAATGTTGTTGAAAATTTTGAATTCAAATACGTATATGGAGTTTGCCAAAGACATATATTAGGTAATTATATGAAGAGTAATTGTTTTGAATGGTAACAGGTGCACAAATAATGAAAATGATTTAGTTGATTGTTGTAATATAGAAAATCTTAATTAACATTAAATAAGTTATTCCATTCAGTTGAAACATATCATTAACATATCATTAATTTCACATAATATTGTATCATTAATTAACATTAACATATCATTAATTTCACATAATATTGTATCATTTAATATGATGAATATTTGAAACCGAAAAGGATTAAATAGGTTTAATTGTACAATACAAAAAACTAAATTGCTGGAACCTTTTGAAATGAACATCCATTCAAAGCACACATCTGTTATTAATGAAACTCAATTATTCCAATGACATAACAAAATAGAAATTTGCATCAAATCAGACGATGCCTAACAACATTTCATTCGTTATCAAAGAAATTTAGGTCAACAACATAGTCGTCATCTATATCATGACCCATTGCACGTAGTTGATTGATTAAATCATTTGCCTTATCGATCTTTGTCTTCAAACTGTTTAGAAGTTTGTGACATGCTTCATCGTCTCCAACATTGAATCTTAGCCAGTCAATAATAGGAGTTGGGTCGAACTCATCTGATATGAACAACAACAAAAATAACAACATTTTAAAGAAAATAGTAAAGTATATCGTTTAAATAATAAAGTAGTACCTTCAGATTCTTTGGAAGATTCACCCTCCTCAAAAAGAGAAGAAACAAACGTATTATCATCAAATTTAATATTTGATGAGTCGTTTGCTTTAGCGGATTCCTTATGTAATCCAAACTTTTCTTCTGTTTCACCATCGACAACTTTACTGTCGACCTTGTCATTAGTTTTTAGCGGATCTGAGGTTGAGGATTTTTCCTTGGATTGTTTCAATACAATATTTTCAAACAGTTTTGCAAGGGCTTCTTCTTTAGACGATGCCATATAGAAGAAGAATTATAAACCGTGTGTTTGTGATGAATATGTTACTTTGCATGACTATTTATAGGAAAAATTGTATACACAACAATTTACATAGTTAATCCTTTCATAAAAAAATTGTTCGTTTGTGTATATGTATGTATTATTTAAAGTACATCTTAGAATGTTGCATAACCAAGTAAATACTTTTTTAGTTCATGGTAAATAATGTCAACGCAACAAAATAGATGGGTTGTAACATATATATTTCATTTAAAGATATGATACGTTTCAAGCAAATCAAATGGGCTAAGATTGGCCTTTATTAATGCTGAACTAAAAAGACGGGTCAAATAGGTATAATGAAGGAACCATTTTAATATGGAAAATATATTAAGCGTGTTGTTTTAAAAAGGTAATGATTGAAGAGCTTAAATTTTGCAAGTTCTATGTAAGAGCTACTAGTGAAACGGCGGAGACACAAAGTCTCATTCATTCATCATCAACAACTCCTCCAAAAAAACTGTGCCAAAAACAGGTAAATCATTTAAAACTATTAAAAAAAAAGATTTTTTGATTCTTCAAACATGTTTTCTGATCTGCATGTAACTAATTATCAACGATTTAATAGACGATAATACAGTTGCAATGTTTTAATAGGCTTACTGATGAACTCAAATAAGTACATTTTATTACTATCATTTATCCTATTAATTTGACTTGTTTTATTATGTTATGTATGAGGATT
Organism: Artemisia tridentata subsp. tridentata; assembly: GCA_021014915.2. Classification (NCBI taxonomy): domain Eukaryota; kingdom Viridiplantae; phylum Streptophyta; class Magnoliopsida; order Asterales; family Asteraceae; genus Artemisia; species Artemisia tridentata. The sequence goes on along the minus strand of CP139508.1, from coordinate 208,912,112 downwards.
GATACTTAATCGTTTACTTTTGTAATTCTCAGGTAAAAACAAGCATTTGGTGAAACTTAGCTATTTTGGACTAATAATGGAGCAAAACGTGCATAAAGTGAAAGTCTACTGACATGGACAAGATCAAGTCAATTCTGCTCCAGATGCGCCGCATCTCACTCTCGACATGCGCCGCATCTCTATCAAGATATCACCAGATACGATCCAAGATACAAGAGGACATGCGCCGCATCTAATCAAGGGTTACGCCGCATCTAATCAAGGGTTACGCCGCATCTTCTGGCGGTGTACGAATATTCCTGAATATTATAATCTTGGACCCCACGCGAAGTTAAGTACATGCGCCGCATCTACTTAGTAGATGCGCCGCATCTTCCCTCAGACAGAAACTATAAATACCCCGTAGACCAGACGAATTATAAGTTCCGAAACCCTAAAAACAGAAGACCGAACAGGAGGAACAAAGGACGAATTCAGTCAAGGAGGCAGCACAAGACACACCCAAATCAAAGATACAAGAGCTGTAAGAAGGTGCTGCATGTGTTTAATTCATTAAGTAGTTTTGTTTTATTGTGTTAGCAAACTTTAATTCATCAGGATTGGTGGCTTGTGTAATGTGACAACGAAAGATTGCACTCCCTTTAATACTTGCTTTCCCATCAATTAAAGTTTATATGATGATGTCTTTGGTTACTACTTATTAGTGCATTGATAACCTCTGTGTTTATTAGTGGCTTGCGGGCATTTGACTGCGGGACATAATGTGGCTCCCACGGTTGTTTCTAAATTGATCACTTAGGAATAACTTTTAGACATAAGTAATCATTAAGGGTTTACTCGCCGATAAGATTAGGACCAACGAGAAAGGGTTAACTACATACACTTCATATAAAGCTATCAATAAAACAAGTGACAATCTACTTAATCATAAGGACAGCCCTCTTATTGTCTCGAGTATTTATCTGTGTACGTGTGTGCTACTTGCTGATTCGTGCCTATTGGTTTATTTTATTATTTAATTGCAAACAAACCGTGCCAGTCTCTCAGGCTGAAACCCCCTTGCGTTAGGATATTAAAATACTGATTAGAATAACGAGATAATACGTTCCACTCTTAGTGATCGACACTCTACTTACCATTATCTTCATACTGACCGGGTACACTGCTCGTTAAGTGTGTGTGTTATTGATAAGTCGGCTAAATATAAATTTAAAACTTGAGTAGGCATTAAAACTGCTAAACCGCAACGACACATCACGCGCATCAAGTTTTTGGCGCCGCTGCCGGGGAGTGAATTGTTATTATCTGTTAATTTAATTAGTATTTTAATTAGGTTTTTTTCTTTTTATTAGATTAATTGCATCATTGTACTATTTTGCATATTTGTTGTATTGTGTGTTAATTGTTTTATTTTTATTTTTGTGTGTTTATTTTTGTTTGTGTGTTTAATTTTTGTTTTTATTTTTCGTATTTTTCTGTTCTGCTATCGTTGTACTGTGCTAAATCAAACGATACGGCGCATCTGATCTCTCAGATACGGCGTATTGCGTTTAATTTTTTTAATACAACGCGTTTAATTAATTCGATACGACGCATCTTTTCCCCAAGATACGGCGTATCTGTTTTTAATAAGAAAAATTTTTCTAAGCGATAAAGTAATACGACGCATCTGCTTTCGCAGATACGGCGTATCTATTATTTTAATTAAAAACAGTTTGCGAATTATTAAACAGATACGGCGTATCGATCTCTGTCGATACGGCGCATCTTACTGAATCAAAAATCTTTTATTTTTAAACGTAACGAAAATACGGCGCATTAACTTTCGTTAATACGACGCATTTAATTTTAATTAGATAAGTTGATTTTTGATTAATTAATTCGATACGGCGCATTCTTAAATTCTAAAGCGGCGTATCTATTTTCTGAATAAAGTCTGATTAAATTTTAACGATTATAAGATACGGCGTATCCAACTTTTTGGATACGGCGCATCGTCTGCAGATATCAGCTATTTTTATTCTTATATCCGTTTCTATATTCATTAATTTCTCTTCTTGCGAACAAATCCTACTGATGCTTTTCGTGATTGTTTCAGAAGGATAATGGAAGGATACGGAGAACTAATTGACTTCGACTTCGAAGCCAATTTTATGAATGAAGTATTAGTGCATGATAAATCACTCGAACGTTACGATGGGGACTACATTGAACTTAATGACCTTAATGGACCGTTGGAATCCAATGACCTGTTCATGGTTGATGCTGAATCTGAGTTAGAAGAAGGAGAAATTGTGGATAGTCCAAAAGTCAACGTTATTACTACTAGGAATTACGATGAATTTGAGGGATATGATGGTTCTTGGGATTACGGTAGAAGGATCCACGCCGATTGTGCTTACAATTTGCAATTCACATGCATGATTGGGTACAGGTGTATTGACGCCAATTTCTTTCCTATTTTACCAATCAATGTCATGTCAAGAAGGTTTTACAATTCCATTATGAGAAATAAAGTAGAGTATAAGGGAAAGAATGTAGTTGGTGCCTTCATTAATGTCCCGATATTCTTGGGACGCTTTACTATTGTAACTGAGTTCGCCGTTGTTGAAGACATGAATGCCTATTGTGACAGCAATATGGGTGACGTGATTGTTGGAAAACCATTTTGTAGGGAGATCACTATTAATGCAAAACGATTTGAAGGAAATATCACCTTTCAATATGGAAGCGACGTTATCACTTATATGATGCCCCGAACTCATCCTGGATTTAAACATGCTACTAGTAGGATCTGCTACAAATTTTCTCCATTCCTTTTTGTTAGTGATGATGACAATAAGAGAGGGATTGAGTACCCATACCAATTGATGGAAGGATTCTACAATGGAGTGTTGAAGTTGGGACCTGAATATATACATGACGAGTTAGTCGCTAAATGGATCCTACGTAAGCAATGTGGGAGTCAATGATTGATACTAAAGAGCTGAACGTGAGTCTAACTTGAAGACTCTGGAATAAAGACAAGTGCTTACCGGGAGACAACCCGGATTTATCTTTTATTATTCTGTTTTCTGTGTCGAGTCAGTCCAGGCCGCACGAAGATACGCGCATCTCAATTCTGAGATGCGACGCATCTCCTGCAATGGTCATATCTTATTTTATTTTTCTGCATTTTTATTTTCGACTTTAAAACTCTTTATCAGTTTATTTTTAATGCGGCGCATCCCTGGTTAAGGATGCGGCGCATCTTTATTCTGATCCGTATTAATTCCAGGCTCGATACGGCGTATCTTCTTCAATAAGATACGGCGCATCGACTGACCTGATGATTTTCAGTTTTAATTTTTAAGTTTTAATTTTCCTAACTACTAATGTATTATGCAAGTTTGAACCTTTCTTATCTTAGGTGTGTTTTAAAGCATTGGTGGTATTATAGTTTCCTGGATTTCCTGTGGATACATCAAGTATGAAGCTTTAACGTTCTAATCCACAAGCAGTTGATTTTTGCTCTTATACTAATGGAGGATCATACCGAGCAAATCTCAGGGGAGTTTTTCTGTTCTAATTCTTTTATTTTCCAGTTTTTAACCTTTTATACAAACAACGAGGACGTTGTTTAACTTAAGTGGGGGGATTGGAGAATTAGAACACTTAACAATTACTTGTCCTAAACTTTTTCAAAAATTATGCTTAAAATGTGCTTAATATATCAAACTTAAAAATTTTTTAGCATGTTTTTGTTTAAGATCTAAGTTGCATAACTGCACACATGACGTTATTTTCAAAAATTGTGATTTTTCAAAATTCACAAATCTATGAGTGTGCCGGTGACTTGTAAACTTTAGAACTTGGCTTGTATACTATTCGAGACCACCATAATGAGTATTATTTATATAATTGGAATGACTTGTCTAACTTGGTAAAATTCTAGGATTACACCCAAATAGCCTTTATATGTTATGTGTTATTAACTAACTACACTGGTTAGTTAACCCCCGTATAAACCCTTTTGTTACTCTCATTTTTAGAGTAAGATACCCCTAGAAAAACCCTCAGAGCCATTCCTTTCGTTTCTTACACCTATGTTTAAAATGTTTCGTTACACCCTTACACCTTAGCCTACCCTGTAGATTAGAATCCGTGGTTGGTTAATTGCTATAGGCAAAGTGTGTTTCCTTACATTACCTGTGTTCGCGTGCGTAATTCATTATCTATGGTTAGGTCGGGAAATTGCACAATGCAATTGGAGTGAAAGTAAATATTGTATATTTTGGAGTTTATTTTTCGTGTGTTTACTACTTTCACTATTACCATTATTTCTGAAGTATGAAAAGTATGAAAAAATTATCCGGAAAGAAAGTTATAGTGATGTGGTGAAATTTTACACATCTATGTTTATGTTTAAAAAAAAAAAAAAAAAAAAAAAAAAAAAAAAAAAAAAAAATAATAATAATAATAATTCGAAAAAATAAGAAAAAGAAAGAAAGAAAAGTTGGATGTTAGTTTTAACCAACTTATGTAAAGTTATGTAAGTGGTCGATATCACCACTATTTGTTGTACTATATCTATGGATTGAATGGGAATTGGCAGTTATGGGAACGCCAATTAAGGTTTATTCTTTGATTAAGATCTTGTTGAGTATAATTCGTGTCTACCTAAAGCGTGTGTTTCAAATGTTAAAGCGTGAGTTATTCGATGATATGAGTCTTATTCATGGGATGGTTGGGATAGTGATTAACCACACTTAGGATTTTAATTTATTTGTTTTGTTTATTTTTCATTTTACACCAATTTATATCCCAAATGTTATCCATACCCTTTATTATTCTTTATCCAACCAAACCTTTGATTTATTGAGATTAGGGATTTGAGCAATCTTAAGTATCGTAGTCGTGGATTCGACTATGTATTTATGATTTTGTCGCCCTTTTTGATATATTATTATTGGTGAAGTTTGGACCTATCTTTAGCTTATTCGAGTTAAGGATTTGAGCAATTGCAAGTATCGTGTTCGTGGATTCGATCATGTATTTGTGATTTTGTCGCCTTTTCTGGAATTTGAGATCGATAGTGATTAAGAATAATTAACCCTTAAGCCTAAAAACCCTTTTTACCGCTTTAGACTTGTTATTCCTTAGCTTTAGTGGTGGAGATGTGTATACTTGCCAAGCTTATGATAGAATATTCGTCGCGACTGGACAGTTAAACGATTAGATTTGATTTTATCGACTTATTTTATTTTACTTCTAATTCGTTAAGTGTTTAGTTGTGTGATTATGAAATAAACGAATACATGCTTAAATATAAAGATAAATCCTAACATCTTTTAGGATACATTTTCATAAAAGAAATTCTAAGGTTTACTTGGGGACAAGTAAAGTTCAAGTGGGGGGATATTTGATGAACTCAAATAAGTACATTTTATTACTATCATTTATCCTATTAATTTGACTTGTTTTATTATGTTATGTATGAGGATTGATACTTAATCGTTTACTTTTGTAATTCTCAGGTAAAAACAAGCATTTGGTGAAACTTAGCTATTTTGGACTAATAATGGAGCAAAACGTGCATAAAGTGAAAGTCTACTGACATGGACAAGATCAAGTCAATTCTGCTCCAGATGCGCCGCATCTCACTCTCGACATGCGCCGCATCTCTATCAAGATATCTCCAGATACGATCCAAGATACAAGAGGACATGCGCCGCATCTAATCAAGGGTTACGCCGCATCTAATCAAGGGTTACGCCGCATCTTCTGGCGGTGTACGAATATTCCTGAATATTATAATCTTGGACCCCACGCGAAGTTAAGTACATGCGCCGCATCTACTTAGTAGATGCGCCGCATCTACTTAGTAGATGCGCCGCATCTTCCCTCAGACAGAAACTATAAATACCCCGTAGACCAGACGAATTATAAGTTCCGAAACCCTAAAAACAGAAGACCGAACAGGAGGAACAAAGGACGAATTCAGTCAAGGAGGCAGCACAAGACACACCCAAATCAAAGATACAAGAGCTGTAAGAAGGTGCTGCATGTGTTTAATTCATTAAGTAGTTTTGTTTTATTGTGTTAGCAAACTTTAATTCATCAGGATTGGTGGCTTGTGTAATGTGACAACGAAAGATTGCACTCCCTTTAATACTTGCTTTCCCATCAATTAAAGTTTATATGATGATGTCTTTGGTTACTACTTATTAGTGCATTGATAACCTCTGTGTTTATTAGTGGCTTGCGGGCATTTGACTGCGGGACATAATGTGGCTCCCACGGTTGTTTCTAAATTGATCACTTAGGAATAACTTTTAGACATAAGTAATCATTAAGGGTTTACTCGCCGATAAGATTAGGACCAACGAGAAAGGGTTAACTACATACACTTCATATAAAGCTATCAATAAAACAAGTGACAATCTACTTAATCATAAGGACAGCCCTCTTATTGTCTCGAGTATTTATCTGTGTACGTGTGTGCTACTTGCTGATTTGTGCCTATTGGTTTATTTTATTATTTAATTGCAAACAAACCGTGCCAGTCTCTCAGGCTGAAACCCCCTTGCGTTAGGATATTAAAATACTGATTAGAATAACGAGATAATACGTTCCACTCTTAGTGATCGACACTCTACTTACCATTATCTTCATACTGACCGGGTACACTGCTCGTTAAGTGTGTGTGTTATTGATAAGTCGGCTAAATATAAATTTAAAACTTGAGTAGGCATTAAAACTGCTAAACCGCAACGACACATCACGCGCATCACTTACCAATAGATTAAGTATATTAATGTCTTTTAATGAAGTATATCCGTTAGGATTAATCATGTTTTCATATAGACTTGTTTGATTTTGTCTTTGGAAAAAAGCTTTTTACATGAGTTTGTTCTTAGATTGTTCATTTAACTTTGATCTGCATGTGCATAATTATCACACAATCATGTAAAGAAATGATTGATTAGATAAATTCAACAGCCTTACGATTATCATAGGTAGTTTCATGACTTTCTATTTAATTATATATGTTATGTTAGGTAGATTCCAAAGACGTAGGATTGTAATAAGTAAACATATGTTGATAGGGAGTTATACATAGATGTCTTTGTAAAACGGTTGTGAACATTATTTTATCAATTTTATAAAGTTTAGCTAAAAGAAGATGAAACATTAAACATTTTAGCTAACTATTAGTGTATGTATATCCGTTATTTGTAAATAAGTAACTTAATGTTGGTATACGGTTTTGTATAAAGTCATTGAGTTAGTCGTATTGTTAGGTAAATTCAATCTTTTGTGTATTTATGATAGTCGTTATGCGGATATTGCATTTCTAAAAAAGTTGTGTTATACATCGTTGAAGCATACTTATGAATGTATGTTTGTTTGTTAACTATAAATTAGTAATTATGCTAATATAGTGTTTATTTGAATGATTCTTTCACAGGATGAGTCTTCAATTCGTGTTTGCTGTGAACAAAGCAAAATTCCCGGAAAAACAGGTATGCAAATATGGTGATAATGTAAAAGTGCACTTGAGTTACTCGTGAAAATTTAAACATGGAGTGTAAGTAAAAGATGTTTATCGTTTGTGTTTTCAGCGTTTACCGCATCTGTTCACTGAAAGCTTCTACAATGGAACACCGTGGGTGTACTTAATACACAATCGAGCGACAAAGCATAAAGTTTGGATCAAACCGGTGAATTCCAGTGGAAAACTTTACAAATTGTATGGTGCTGAGTGGGCGAAATTTGTGAAAGACAGTAGGTACACAAATGTGGATGTTTTACACTTCATTCTTCAAGAAGAAGACACTTATTATGTAACTGCCTACGATGATGCTGGTTCTGAATATGGAGGCTACAACCACAGGGAGATAGGCACACGGCAAATGAGATGCTTCGTAACTATGGGTGCAATTATTGAACATTCTCCGGTAAGTTTATACGATATGAATTTTTTTTATACACGATTATTGAATTTGGTATGTGTATTTTTAAGTTGCTAACCTTATCATCCGGTAAAAAATGTATGTAGTTGCTTCCCGGAGATTTCCTGCAAGATATTATGACAAACGAATTCGATCTGAAGGTGGGTGGAATGGATTTAGCAATCGTTAGGCATCGTCGTGTTCATATTCAAGGAACAGCTAATCCAAAAAAATACGGAAACAGGTTCTATGGAGATGGATGGAACACAGTTGTTGAGAGTCAACACTTGGAACCCAGGAAAGGAATTGCTTTCACAAATCTTGGTGCTAATTGCGTGTCCTTGATTACATTTGCAAGGAATGGACTTGGTTTAGGCTTTGAAAACATTCCGAGAGCACCAGTGAATGAAGCGCTTCCAATCTGTCGAGGGCCATTGGATTCCAAAGGTACGTATAACTTCTTTAAAAGTATAACATCAATTACTATAAACTATTATAAGTATTACTCCATAAGCTAAACATATTGTGTTAATACATATCAAAACAGATAAAAGAATGTTTCACATATGTGACTGGGAAGGACATGATCAGCACAAAAACGAAGATGCTTGTTTTTATACTCCAATGCTGGCCTATGTATTAGATAGAAACCGTTTGGTGAGTAGTTTTAATTTTTGGTGGCTGTGAGTTACTTGTGTACTTAAAATGTGTTTTTAGTAATAGAGATGTAACCAAAAAAAAATTTGGTTCTATCTTGATGCCAGACTGTACCTGCCAAGTATGTTGATAAGACTGACTTGTTCACATATGACAATGCAATTGTTCGGTACGGTGGAATGGAGTTTCCGGTGGTGTTGGACTTGCAAAGGCACAAAAGGAAACGGGGGCGCAAGATTCAGGAAAACCATGTCACCATGATTGCAGAGGACAAATGGAAGCATATTAACAGGCAGTGCGGTTTCAGGAAAGACAAAATGATAAGGTTCCACTTGGTTGACTTGATGACAGATTTAGATGAGACGGTTGATCCTGAGTTTCCGGTGCTTATTCCAATATTTGATATGTGTTGATTCAGGCTGTTGAAGGAAAGACTCGTCTTTTGTTTAAAGGTTTAAAGGGTTTGTTTGTTTTCAGTAATAATTAAACTCAAGACTTATATACTTTGGTTATTTGTTAGGTTTGATCATGTCTTTATACATGATAATGGCTATATGCTTTGAATTCTCATAACATATTTATGGTGTCATCCATATGTTTTTTACTAAATGTTGATAATAAGTATGCTACTTGATAGTTCTTAAACACTTGTCTGATTGGATGAAGTATGTATAATTTTGATTATCGATACTGGTCGCTATGTAAAAGTGAAAATATGTCACATTTGTTTTGCCATGAAAATGAGTAACATTGTAGATGCTATTGTTATCATTCAAATATAGTTGGAAAGAAAATATGTTACAATATCTACTTTGGTTATGTGATAAGTTTGATCATGTCTTTATACATGATAATGGCTATATGCTTTGAATTCTCATAACATGTTTAAGGTGTCATCAATATGTTTCTTACCAAATGTTGATAATGACTATGCTACTTGATAATTCATATACACTTGTCTGTTACGATGAAGTTTAGGAATTTTGAAGCATGTCATAATGGTCGCTATGTAAAAGTGAAACGATGCAGATATTGTTTTGGCATGAAAATGAGTAACATTGTAGATGCTATTGTTATCATTCAAATATCGTTGGAAAGAAAATATGTTACAATAGAGAAACAATATTGAGTAACAAAACTGAGTAGTATTTAAAAAGGGAAACTGAATAAGAGAACGACTAAATTCTTATTAGGGTAATGATATAACTTATCGTGAGATTCACCTACTGGATGAAGAAAGAGATGTGAACGTGCTTTTAGGACAGGGATGGAATGTGTTAGTTCACGTTGAAAACCTCTTGGCTGGGAGGAAATTGCTTTTCACAAACTTGCTAAACAATCAAGTTTCCATGATGCCATTTGGTGAGACAGGAATGGAGATGCGTCATGATAGGGTAGAACGTATGCCACTGAACTTTAGAAAGCCGTTTATTAGAGTACGGGAAGACAAAGGTAATTTAAAATAGATTTGTCATACTTTATTGTATAATTATCATCCAATGAAATTTTTGGTAAAGTTTAAAATATTGACTTTTTGGTGTGAACGTTTACTGAGATTACATGTCTGGATTCATTAATGACTTTTAACTATAAGGCGAGATATTTGTTTATCATAAATTTCTTTCTGACTATAATTACTTTCATTTGTAATATTAATGCAGAACATACCTCATGAATTCACCAAGTCGCATGAGATGTGGAAGTACCACAATGCACTTTTGCAATACGAAGGAGGAATGGAGTTTTATGTCGATGTTGATCTGCAACCACACAGTGACAGGCCTAAGAGCAAGAACCATGTTACCATAAATTGCAGATGGACGGACATTGTTGAGGCCTGTGAATGGGAACCTAACAAAATGGTTAGGTTCAAGCTTGTTAAACTGTGAAAGACAACCGAGTTTCATTGCCGTCACGTAAGAAAGTTGAAATTCCTGTGTTTCACATGTGTTAAGCCATAGAATATGCAGCAAACTTGATGTCTTTGTTTATGAATCCATCTTTTATGATAAGACATGTTTAAGAATATGTATTAGGAATGTTTATGTTTTATATTTTGTGTTTTGTACTTCTCAATGTCTGTCCTAAGATGGCAATGAACATTATATAACGCTATGTTATTAAAGTTGCTAAGTTCAACTTGTTTTTGTATATTTTATTTACTTTTGTGACATGATTTAGATTACTGTTTAATTTATTGCCAAGGCAAGCATTTGATAAGGTATAACAATGAGTCCTTTCACATAAAGTATTCATTAGTACAAATAATACAATACATAAACAATGAAAACATGATATCATAAAGTATTCATTATTCCAAAATGTTAAAACATCATAAGTTGCTTTCTATCCAATATCAAAAAGATTTATAGATTTCATAAGACTACACATTTGATGTTTTTGGATACCAACTATCTACATAAAACATTATAATGCCAAAGTATGCTCATTCTTCGACTACACGTATCAAGGTTCATCAAGCCATCTGCTTGCACTCGAAAGTAACATAGAGAAACCTGCACAAATAAAATTCAAAACGAAAAATATGTTTCTTATTATGAAATATCTGATAAAGCCTGCAAACAAAATTGTTATTATGAATAGAAGTAGTCCATCATCAAAATAACCAACGTTTAAATCCACACCAAAACATTGTTTGTGCACCAAGTAGTGATGCATTATTCATAATAATTCAACCACACATATCAAAAGTTCAAACACCTTCGCAAACGCGATAAACCAAAATCCAAAAACAAAATAAGCAAACAGAAATGTATTTTTAAGTGGACTTGCATCCACATTTAAGCATCATGAAACTGGAGATGAAACTAATGCCACCCATTATTCAAGGTTTCTCAACTTTAATTTCCTTGTTGAGCACAATCTTTCCCTTTTTTGTTGCGCTATTTTCTTCGCCATGGAGCAAGTCAGACTTCTCAACTGAATCCGCCTTCCTCTTTTCATTTGGAGTCGTTTCAGAAGACGACTGGTCGACATTCGCAACACCAGTTTTTAGGACATTAACCGGTGTTGTGTTCTCATCGGTTTGGGACTCCAAATCCTGCAAATAATAATAAAGGAAAAAAACATACATAAGATGTTTATTTCAGACATGGCAACAAATATTTACACAATTACTTGAGTACTGTAATTAAATACTTAAGTATACTTACAAATGGCGTCACATCGGCAACCTTTGAGCTGGTGGCTTCATTATCAGGCTGATAGCCAAACTATAAAGAACAAAGAAAACCCTTTATTTGTTTAAGGTTCAGACAAATAATATGTTGGTTTAAAACTGTATAACATGTAAGTTGAAGGTATTACCTTGACGGGTGTAGCAGTTGCAGAGACAGACTGTATGATGTCTGGATCATCAGACAAATGTAACACATTGAACACAGGCATTAGCTTTTCTTTGTTTTTGGCATCAACTGACACCTTAAAGACAAATTTCTTATCAACCATTTCCATAATCTCCGTTGGGAAGACAACATCAGACTACATGACAACAAAGAAAGGCTTGTACAATTTAATGTATTCATTGTGTTTAGAAAAATATAAAACGTTAAACAATATAGACTACCTTGCCATATTTCTCCACCAACTGGTACGCAGTTACGTTATTAAGAATAGCCTGAACCTCATCGTTGAAGAGACAAACTGATACGGTGCCAGTTTCATCTTGAACCCTCATCTGCAAGCGGAACCTGAATACGCAGATTATAATTCAAGTGAGAAAATATTGATTGAAATATGTGATAACCGTTAAAAAATGTCTGAATAAGTTTCCATTTGCTTATTATAAAGAAAGCTGTAACTCACTGGGTTTTGATGGATGTAACATTAGCATTGCATTTGGAGCACCACCATTCATTAGGACCACCAGCCGGTTTTGGTGTGGTATCGGATTCAAGGTCAACGATATCTGCGGACTTGACCACCTTCTTTCTGCATGCCCTGCATCCCAGATACCACCACCCTTCCTCCTCTTGGATAGCACATATAGTGCCGAGAATAATGGACGGAACACCCTGCATCGATGTATAACAATGTTATGCATTACTATTACATACGGTTGGAGGTATATAGCAATAGACAAAGGTTGTCAATAAATAGTTATTATTTCTAAAAGATACAACAAAAGGTGCTCGAAGTATGTTTTTTACCTGAGCGACATCCAAAAGTTCCGCAACGTTTCGCAACTGAAATTTGGTGACGAAATCATCTTTCGTTGAATTCTTTGAAGCAGTCGAGATACGTGATGCAGTTTGTTGAGAATCATCAGGTTGTTGAGCAACAACCAAACTACAAAAAAGTTTTGTTGAGAATCATCAGTTTTCTTATGAAACAGTATATGTAAATGTACTGAAACATGCAAAAAGTTTGTTTTTATATACCTATTTCTAAAAGCATCTATATTTTGAAACTCAGCTCCGGAGATATTGTCCTTGCCATTAAAGAGGAACAACCTTGTGCCATTAAACCCATTTTGGACGCCCATTTTTCCTGTGTATGCATGTAGAAACAAATATCAAAAAGTAGTTTGATCATGGTGCATTACCTATTCATTAAATTTCACAAAAAAAATTAATTAGCAGTAATACTTCAATGAGGTGCTAAACGTACCATCCCATATTTTCATCATTCCCAGCTGCACAACAGCTATTATCTTAGCATGATCAGAGCACTTGTTCAAAAAGTCCGCAAATTGTTGAGCAAACGTACCCCACAAGGTACAACTAAGCTCAATGCCCCTATAAATAGCACGGTATTAAAATCTTTCTGCAACAATATATACAAAACATTTGTATATTAAAATCTAGTAAAATTGATTAGAATGACTTACTCAGCATCAATGAGCGTGATGGGCTTTTTCTTGCCAGCCTTACCGTTCTTGTCATAGTTATCAAGCTCTTCACACGCAATGACTTGCCCTATCACATCTGCATAATGTCCAGACACCATTATTGTCAATTGCTTTACTTCACATTTAAATATATTTCATAAAAGCATGTATAATAGATGTGATAATCATGATAATATTGTATAAAAACAACCCATTCAAATTAGGATATGCATACCAAACTGGCCAGTTTCTTCATTCTTTAGCGAAGTAATGGTTCCAAAGGGTCGAAAGTCAAACCCATACATAGAGCCTGTAAAGTCTTCGCACTTTCCGATTAAAGTATTTGAAAGGAAGCTAAGGCGGAGAGGTTTCGCAACGATACGGAACTTGGGTTGGATCTCCCCAAGACTATACCGTTGAAGGGTGACAGCATTGCCCTCTTGTAATTGATGTTTGAACCCATTCACCAAAGCCATCCTCACCGTTGCTTGCATCCTTGTATTCTGGGATACAAAAGATATTGATATTATGCACAACACAATTACAACATAAACATTATAAAGAACCATTCACCATAAAAATGCAATATTAATAATATAAGGAAGTTTGTTCAAGAATGATTACTTGCCTGTTCATCAAAAACAATCATCTCCATGTTGATGACGTGTGGCTTGCTAAACATTGGTTGCATCCAAGTACGAAGAATACGTACTCGTAGCTTGATGTTGTCCTTAACAGGTGATAAATCGTTGATGAACCCAGAAACGAATGTAGACATTGTTTGGTTTGATATTGAGCAATGAGATTAGTAATTGTGATGTGCACCTTTAGCACCAAGGCCATCCTCAATTTATAGTATGAAAGTTCCTAAAATTCATGTTCAGATTATTAGAAGGTTTTTAATATTTTGATTAGCTTCCAAGATTAAAATTGTTTCAAATATTCTTGATTAACTTAAAAAAATTACAACCGAATTATTGACAAAATCATGGAATATTAAAGATGCCCCAATTACAAACGAAAATAACAACTAAAATAAATAAATCAACAGCTGTAAAATCCCCCATCAATATTTTTTAGGGGTTTGTTGTTCTATTGTTCATACAACCATACCTAATTTAGTGAAAGCATGTTATAAACCTAAATTAAAAAGTTTCCCCCAATTTTTTTTATAGGGTTTTGATATATAATCAAATATTAAAAGTAAATAATAACAAAAACATCCAATCAATCAATAAAAACTAACAAATAATATTGAAGATCATTACCAAATTTCAGTGGAGGCAGCACACGATTTTGTATGATATTGATTGTGTTGTTGGAGAAAGTCAAATATAGGGTTTCAAAAACAAATAAGAGGTTTATTTTGGGAGATAATTGCAAAATGATTTTGGTTTACAACGCGTATTCATTAAATGATGATTTCAATTAGGACGCTCCTCTTTTGAAGATATCAGTTGAATGGTGGAAGAAAAAGTCAGCACATTTAATGGCCTTTCAATATTTACAAAAATAACATAAAAGAGGAGGTGTATAAAAAAGTATGCTTTGAGAAGTTGTACAAACCATGTTAAATAAGGAATGACACATCATCGAATTAAATTTTATTAGCTTAAAAGAGTGGTACAAAAGTGCATTATATTAGAATACACTAGCTTATAGACCCGTCAAATTGACGGGATTTTTAACGAAATTATTAATTAAGGAGTTACATATGTGAATAAAGTAACAAACAACAACGAACGTAAACATGTTCCTCTTTTTTTAAGAATAATGGCTAATAAGTCAATGATTCGATAAACAATTGTGTTAACATAATAAACGTCCATGCATTGTCCTCTCCAAATTTGATGGTCTTGAAGAGCAAATGTATGTAGTGAGCGTTAATCAAATGATAAGTCAATATCCATTCTATGAACACCTATTAAGTTTAAAAAAGCAAAAAGTGCAAATAAAAAGAGGTTGTGATTAATAAATTAACAAACAACAATGAACGTAAATAAGTTTCCTTATTTTCTAAAATGAATAATTAATAATATCTCAGTGATATGATAAAGAATTTGGTTTTTAACTATTAAAATCATAAACTTGTATGTTTCGTATTCCCCATCTGGCATAAAGTTATATAAGGACGCAATATGGTTTATTTCTTTGATGAAAGAAGATGGAAACTTATTGTTCTTGTCGAGTAGCCCCATCACCTGAAATTGCAGATTGCAACTTCATGAGCTAGGGTATAAAGAGGCTGTAAGACCCATGCATATTCTTATTATTACTATATATGGATAAGTATATATGGGTATTATACGTTTTAGCAAAGCTTATCTGGTGTGCTTAAACTTGTCTTTGATAAGTAGCGTATGGCTTATGATGAATAACCCATGAATAACATCCAAAAGTAGATAGCGCATTTATCTATTGTTATAAAATTTAATCAAATCATAAAACTTATATAGAGATAAGCATGATAGTCTAGTTTACAGAGTATTCGGCAAACAACTCTTGGATGTGTTCACGCCTCTTCGTGAGCTCTTTGAATGTTTCAGGAATTCTGAGTTTTAACAGATGCATGCTACGATAATGATTACAAAGGTTTAACCTACTAAGTGAAAAGGTAATTGATGACGATAACAACAGATGATCCTCATTAAATGATTCATGCAAAAGCATCATACGTAACAAAGTCTTACTAAACGAAACGGAAAAGAAAATGTTCAAAAGAAATCATCAACACCAAACATATCAAAAACAAAAGATTTCCGATGTGTGTCAGAATCCTGCTCTATCTTTAGGACAATCAACTTTTTCTTTCCCGAATATTTTTACGGTGGGCTTGTTGTACTGGTTTCTATTTCTAGAGTTCCGTTGTCATCAGGTACAAAAGCAAGATCCTAATACGACAATAAGGTAATGGTTAAAAAAACCGTAGCATTATATAAATGGAAATGACACATATTTGTAAAACTATAAAATATCGTCTTGGACTCAAGATCGGATACGGATTCTACGGAAACATTGATAACGATGTCAGTGATGGAGCCAGAAACTTTTAGCTGGATGGGCCAATACAAATTCAAAAAATGTCCAGGAAAATATATGTAGATTATTCAAATGTCGCGCAAATTTGTTATTTCATTTTATTCATATATGACATATAACAGCAATCAAAGTGAACAATAAAGCGTTGGTAAGATCTAAAAACATTCATAAATTTGAAAGAACACCCTATTGAAATGGTATGCCTGCGTGTAATACATACCTCACTTATACTTCATTAACCAAATGTTTTGCAGCCTCAATATTGTCAATGGACCCATCTATTTGTACAGCCCGTTCTGTTTCCAGGAGGTAAGTGCGGTGGTATCACCTGCAAATCGGTACAATCTTTTCAGGTAAACTTGTAAACTTGATAATGAATAGTAACATTTCCCAAAATGATGTGGAGGATACAATAATTAAATATTAGAGACCAATAAGATTATCAATGCATTTTTCCTCAAACAACACAATCACTTTATTCAAAAAAAACTTCCATGAAAATATAAGTTATGTTTTTTTTAACTGTAATTGGCCAAACGGGTACAATAAAGAGTTGCAACTGAATAGGTAGAAAGGTGCCCAATGCTTATATTAAATGTTACACAACTCTTAAAAGATTTGTTCAGGCTATTAGACAACTGAATGAGGTTTACTAAGTAACAATTTCACTTACCAGCGCTTCCACCATTGAGGTTTACTTAGTAATTTCAACACAAAGAAGCCAGTTTATTGGTACAGAGACATTCTTAAGCCTGCACAGATACTCTAATACTATTTGGAAACTTGGAAACCCAAAGAAGCAACATCTCCATTGTAACAGTCATGCCTTTTTGCAATTAATATCCGTTTTGGTGTATCTTTTTGTTGCTGATTAATGATCAAGTACAACACATGTCATTATTTTTCTCTTTTTTTGAAGGTTTTGGCTGCCTTTTTCACATAGATTTGGGGTTGCTTGAATAAACCTGTAACCCGACCAACCCGTAACCCGATAGGTCAGAACACGTCACACATGATTCTTTATAGTGTCGGGTCACGGTTTAGATTTTTAAATTTTTTAATCCTGAGGAAATTGACACGATAAGACCATAACCTCCACCCGGAAGACAACTGTAACACCCCCAGAATCGTCCCAGCGGAAGCTTACGTGTTGCTGGGGTGCTACTCAATCGGCATCACAACACAAGAATTAAAAAGGTTTTCATTTTATTTATTTAAAATAAAATTGTTTAACAAAATGTTAGAATATACATTAATAATGAAAGTGCGGAAGTAGGCTTTAAAATAGTTTGGTTGGTCCCATATGTTTATCAGAGTCTTCTATGACCATGCCATTGCCTCGCCAAGAGCCTCCAACAATTGCTTATACCTGAAAATACATGCTAAAACGGGTCAACACTAGGTTGGTGAGTTCATAGAGTTCGGTACTTGGAAAACAGTTGTAAAAAGGTCGTCCAGCAAGGGCATTATAAATCCACTCAGTTCCAAGCCCGTCCCATTCCAGGCTTGCAACCTATGTGTTTATAACCCGTTGCCAATAAGTTCATGTTCATGTTCAGTATTATGTATACATATGAAAATATATATATATATGAGTATATATGGACCATAAGAAATCATTAGCAGACAATATAACCAATACAATGTCACAGCTAAAATAGTAATGTCAGGAATACAATGCCAAAGCCCATGACCCCGAAGCTCGACGTACAGGCGTGCAATCAAGCACGTAAAATTGGCCCCTAATATAGTGTTTGCTAGGCACTCGGTATTGTTCCGAATGATATGCGTCCGTTAACTGGTTGGCGCTACCAACCCGGACGGGGGTGTCAACCCAAATAGATCTATCCATAACATCCGCGCTTATCTCTAATTAACGGTTCATGATTCGTAGGGGACTTTCGTAGCAGTTGGGTAACTAAGGCAAAGTAACAACGTAAGCACTTATGTCAATATATAAAGCATTAACTTGTATTATGAAAACACATCGTATTTGAGTAAAGCACATGTTCATAGGTAAAACCAGTAATAGTTTGCGTAAACAAGTATTGTAGTAATGAGCATGTATTCTCCCCCAAAACAGTTATAAAACGTATAAAAGGAGGGGCTATGAACTCACTTGGTATTCTTGAATTGTTCGTTGAATTGAAAGCTTGAAATAGATTCACACGTAACCTGAATAGTAATAACATTCATAATTCGTCATATACTTGTAACGAATGTGATGAGTAAATCGTACAACGATTTATTGCGTGACATGAGTGTGAATGGTTTAGAAGTCTTGGTGTCTTGAATAATATTCTAACAATATTATTCAGAAGTTTCAGTAGTTGTGGTCTCGAAATGAGCGGAACGAAATGTTGGTTCAAGGTTGTTATGTTCGGTAGGAATCGTGAACTTAGGTTTCGTACTCGGGTTTGGAATCATCACCAAAATGTGATGGTAAATAAGAAAAATCATTTTCTTTGATTTAGAATATGTTATTGACTTAATCAGACCTTAATGTTTCATAAAAGTTACACTTTATACCCTAACGGTGTAGGTTTTGCACCGTTAGTCCTTCGTTAATCAAAAGTTACATTTTTAACCTTGTACTTATTAAAAATGACATTTAAACACCTTGGGTTCATAAATATTCCATTTCTAACCTTAAGTTAGAGTTTTGACAGTTTTGGTACTTAGTTATAGGTATTTACACTTTTAGTCCCTTAACTTTGCAAAATGACACTTTTAGTCCCTATGAAATGTAAGCTTGACACTATTGTACTTACAATATTAAAATAATCACTTTTTCACCCTTAGTTTACTGAGTTTACTGTTTTCACACTTGTTTTTCCAGTTTGACAGTTTTAACCCTTATAGTTTGAAAGTTTTACAAAAATAGTCCTTATACTATTTACGTGTCTATTTCATGTCCAAATACCTCCAAATTTTTATAGTTGACTCAAAATGACTTATATTATCAGTTAGAACCTTAAACTTTCAGTTTTGACATTTTCAGACCCTTAATTCAGCTAGTTGTCAAAAACAGTCCCTCAAAGTTAACTTTGTTTGCAAAGCTAGTCCAAAACGTTTAAAAACTTATAGAAAAATTCTACAAAAATTCCAGTAGCTTATATTAGCTTATTATAGCTTAAGTCAACTCATAGTTTGACAAGAAAAATTAATTTGGACTAAATGGGCCGTGTAACGAGGCTAACTAAGGCTCGTTAAGAAAAATAGAGGCGAGGGCATGGAAATAGTTTTGGGCCTGGATTCTAAATATTTTTGTGAGTCTAAAAATATTGGGCTTGAGTCCGGAGGGCTTGTGGTTCGTTATGGCTTAATGGGCTTGTAAGTTAGCCCAAAACCGGATTTAATAAGTTTTTCTAAGTTAAATTTTCTAACTAAAACTTTCGATGGGAAGTTTGAAAAGGGCAATTCTAGGTGACGGGTTGGACTTAAAAGTTCGAAGTCAAAATACGAAAAGTGTAGTTTTACAGGTCATCTAAGAGATGGTGTAAAAATAATGGGTAGTTGTGTACACGAATTCGAAGAAATCAGACCATGAATTGGCCCAGTCGCAGGTTTTGGAAAAACTGGAAAGCTAAGATTTTTCGAAGTCTTTTACAGTTCCATGTAGCGTTTAAAATGGACGATTTTAATGACGTTAAAGAGTTTTTCACGAAATGTTCCAAAAGACAAAAATGTTCTATGACATGTATAAATTAGAAATATGTAAAAATACACACGCGTTAATCTTGGTTTTTCGAAATTAAGAGGTCATGAATATGGGGGTTGAGGCTGTTTTGCTAGGCCAAAGACTTGGAATTTTTCTAAGTCTTTTCATATGTGTAAAACGTGATTTTTGCAAAAACGAAATAAATTTTGTTTTCATGGTTTGCGATTGCATGGGAGGGTTTTAAGGGTTCATTTGTGATCTTTGGTGGCTAGAGAATTGTGTGGAATTTGGTTCGATCCTAGGGATTGGTTTGTACACGTGAAACTAATAGTAGAAAGTATACGTTCGAGCACAAATATGTGAAAATGAAATAGAATGAAATATAAATCGAAATGAATTTAGGCCAAGTCTAGGAGACTTACAATGCTCTAGAATGAAGTAGGAATGAGTTTGAGAGGACTTGAAATGCTTGAAACCTCTTGGTTCGTTCGAATGAGATATACACGATCACTAAATGTTTTCCAAATTTGCACTAGAGATCGAATGAGAGTATGTGATAGTTTTCTGGGATATGTGTGAGTTTAGAGAGTGTAAGAGCAGAATATGAGAAGTTATAACTCATTTGGATGAGAGGGAATCGGGTATAGGGACCTAGGGTGAATTTTCTATTCGAAAATAGAGTAATAATGTAGTGTTTCGGTATTGCAAATGTTTGCTGGATTCCTGGACGTTTTAGTCAACATATTTATGTTATTTTGGCAAGATGTGAGACTAGGGGTAGATATTAATCAAGGGGAATAAGTTTTTGGTTGTGTTTTATGGTTCGTTCGAACCTTTTTGGTTCGTATGAATTATTTTAACGTGTGATAGGGGTCAATGACACATGAAACACTTAAAATAACTTGCTTATGATGGATGAGGGACGTTGGGAATGGCTGTATTGGTCAATGGGTCGTTTTGAGAAAGTTGACTAAAAATAGTCGATACGCTTAGTTTGATTTTTGGACAACGGATGGGATTTATTTCAAGTATCAAACGATATCATTAGGACATGAAACTTGGCACTCTAGTAGATTGTCAGCTCGTCAAACGAGTGGTAAAAAGAAATGGATACATTGTGTATAAAAATCATGAAATACGAGGGCAATTAGAGGAGGTCGTGGGGCGTTTCAAGGCAAAACAAAGAAAAGAAAAAGTTAATCATGGACTGGGCTGAGCAGTTGGGCTCGTGGAACAGTAACGAAATCATGGGCTGGGTTAATTTTTAAAGTTTTAGATTTTTCGCGTTTGTTTCGTTCGTGAGTTCGTGACGTGAAAAATAAATTTTCGTGTCGAGTTAAAATTATATTAACGTCGTAATTGAAAATCTTACATTTACTCGGAAAAATAGTTTCGTGAACGTTAATTAAATATTATTTAATAATTAAACGTTATTAAATATTTAGGATTTTTCGCGAATTGTGACATTCTCCCCCCGTTAAGAAGCGACGTCCCGGCGCTTAATTTGTTTTAACGTTGTTATTATGGTTTACTTGTGAAGGAATTTGGTTCACTAGGTATATCTAGTCCTTCCGTCCTATACGTATTCGAGCTTCTCGCGTACTATCATACCACTCACCGCTCTTATCATATGCGGTGGATAAGTTTTGAGGTCCTTAGGTTTATGTTAGGATTGTCAGAATAAGTCTTAGTTTGGTCTCTATGTAATCCTTGTAATATTAGCACGTTCAATGTTAATTATGTTGCTATGTACTAATTTCCGCGGTTTCTAATAAAATCCTCGTTGTTTGTGTTTTCCTTAGTTCTTTGTAAATTCTTAAGGTTCTAATGTTCGTACTTTTGTCGATTTCCTATCGTAGGGGTACACATCGATTGTAGGTTGAGAATTTAAAACTCTTTCGTTTTGTTACAAGAACTTGTTTTCGTATGGAAGTTGTTAATAGAAGTTTTCGCAAAGATAATTGTTTCGTTCATGTCATTATTCCTCCTAATTTATACTTAGGCAGCTAGGCTATTAATGACCAATGATGTGACGCTTGATTCAGTCACATTTGGTATTATGTTCCTCAAAAGCTTAGATGGTTCAGTCATAGCATTGACTACTATCCAATCATTAGAAAATCTTTGTTCATCTTATGATGATGAGTTAGGGATTTCTAGGGTGATATTAAATTACCCTTGAGTTGAATCCTAAGGTTCATGTGAGAGTTCTTACAAGATGGTAATATCCTATTGTTCGGTCAGAAATACTGTTGACCAGGTCTCTTAAGCGATAATAGTGGATTGTTAAGTCACGTCTCGGTGTAGATAAGATAGGATAGGAGTTGAAATGGTCGTAGACTAAGATTGTCACGGGGTATTGTTGAGTCTTCCTACAGTAGAAAGTAGTGGTTGCACTTAGACTATTTCCGTCGTACCTAAGGTGAAATATAACTTAGGGTGTTTTGAGCTATGGCTCATTTATCTATAACATGAATTTATCTTCTGTTTAAACTTAGGTGTCATCCCTTGAGGTTATTAAGATCCTAAGGAGCTTCAAGTGATTTCATCAATCATTCCTTGTTCGTTTCTAGGAGTCGCGTTTTTCTTAGGAGGCATGTCCCATCTTAGAAAATCTTATTGATGTCAAAAGTATTCCGAATTTTTAGGATCGCAAATTTTGGAGAAAGAGAGATTGTACTCGAGGATCTTGGTTGAAGATTTGTCTATACGTCATGCGTTTGCATAGAAAATCACTTGGTACGTCATTAGAAGAGTGTAATGAGTATTGGTTTTGATCAGAAATGATCATGGTTCGATTTGGTTGATTTGACACAAAATGGTCAAAGCTGAAGTAGATGCTCGATAGTCAATTGTTTCATGTATCAAACGTTGATGCCATGAGATGATACTCAACATGCCAAAACTTAGACAGGTTGTGAATCGAGTGACAAAGAGAATCGTATGAATTGCTTGTAAGAGTCGATAGATATCAAGATCACAAGTTAGGGTTATGAGATCGAGTCTTAGAAGATCTCCAATATATAAGATTGGATTTGGACTGATTCGTTAGGTCGGATGGATAGTACTAGAATTGGGCTGAAATCCGTTAAGATTCGAGTCGTAGATTCATACTTATGTCGTATCGGATATAAACAAGCTCCTCATTTATAATTCGTTATTTACATAGAGAAGCGTCCCAATCGATGTAAATAAGGAAGTATAAACTGGTGATTCACGATTTCTTTATTTAAATAAAAAAGGCGTCCCAATCCATTTAAATAGAGACATTGTAAATCATCCTACTTGAAATGTCCAATAAAACACTCGTATGTGTGGAAGAGAAAGAATGATCCACATCGAGTTGTAATCATAGGCTTTTAGCAATGAAAGTCTCAGAAGAGAACTTCACGAATGTAGAGAAAGTTGCTGAACCTCAGCTTTCGTAGACGATGAGTCAATTTGTTACTCGGGAATTCTATATCGTTGATTTCTACCAGGGAAATCAATAGTTTGTGACATGTTTTATGTCAAATAGTATAAAGTCTTGAGGAGTCGGGAGGTCACCGTAATCATTTACAGTGTCTGAGAAATAATTGAGACCATTGTACAAATTTAGTATTGTATAAGTTCATGAAACCGAAGCCATAAGATTTCTATGTAGGCGTCTCCACACCCAAGCAATGTAGGTATCTCCATACCCAGAACATGTAGGTGTCTCTACACCCGAACAATGTAGGTATCTTCGTACCCAAAATATGTAGGTGACCACGCACCCAAGCAATGTAGGCAACAAAGTACCCAAGATATGTAGGTGACTACGCACCTGAATGTCGTCAGCAGGTAGAAATTTGTAGGCATCATTGATGCGTGGTATACGGATATGTACATAAGAGCTTATTTGTTCTAGTAGAGGTGGATTAGCAGTTTGTGCAGGTTGCACATATGGATCCTCAGTTGGTGGAGAGTCGGGTAGGACTACAGGAGTTAAAGAAGGAGTTGGAGCAGTTTCACCTTCCACGAAGGTTCAGTTTCATCGGTAGGGTACTTGGTATCAGGATGTTCGAGTTATTCTGAACCTAGTATGAGGTAACCGAAGTTAGGGAACTTCCAGATTCAGAATCTGAATCTGATGAAACACTATAGTTGTATAGTGTGGCCATGGTATTGTGGACGATCCGTAACCCGGAATCGTAAGAATTTAACAATAAGATTAAGTTGGGAATCCTAAAGAATGAAATACTTAATTCCTAGAGATTAATATAACTAATCTAGATAGGCAAAGTATTAAGCATAGAAGCAAGTATAATCTTATCAAGTATGTCAGCAACTAACCGTAATTGAGGCATCAGCTTGGCAGGCAGGCACGTGACGGTCATAGGTTTAAGTTTTCATGAAAATAGCTATAGTCTCGGTTTTAAAAACTTACCATTCTCTATAGCCGATGCTCTGATACCAATCTGTAACACCCCCAGAATCGGGTCCCAGCGGAAGCTTACGTGTTGCTGGGGTGCTACTCAATCGGCATCACAACACAAGAATTAAAAAGGTTTTCATTTTATTTATTTAAAATAAAATTGTTTAACAAAATGTTAGAATATACATTAATAATGAAAGTGCGGAAGTAGGCTTTAAAATAGTTTGGTTGGTCCCGTATGTTTATCAGAGTCTTCTATGACCATGCCATTGCCTCGCCAAGAGCCTCCAACAATTGCTTATACCTGAAAATACATGCTAAAACGGGTCAACACTAGGTTGGTGAGTTCATAGAGTTCGGTACTTGGAAAACAGTTGTAAAAAGGTCGTCCAGCAAGGGCATTATAAATCCACTCAGTTCCAAGCCCGTCCCATTCCAGGCTTGCAACCTGTGTGTTTATAACCCGTTGCCAATAAGTTCATGTTCATGTTCAGTATTATGTATACATATGAAAATATATATATATATGAGTATATATGGACCATAAGAAATCATTAGCAGACAATATAACCAATACAATGTCACAGCTAAAATAGTAATGTCAGGAATACAATGCCAAAGCTCATGACCCCGAAGCTCGACGTACAGGCGTGCAATCAAGCACGTAAAATTGGCCCCTAATATAGTGTTTGCTAGGCACTCGGTATTGTTCCGAATGATATGCGTCCGTTAACTGGTTGGCGCTACCAACCCGGACGGGGGTGTCAACCCAAATAGATCTATCCATAACATCCGCGCTTATCTCTAATTAACGGTTCATGATTCGTAGGGGACTTTCGTAGCAGTTGGGTAACTAAGGCAAAGTAACAACGTAAGCACTTATGTCCATATATAAAGCATTAACTTGTATTATGAAAACACATCGTATTTGAGTAAAGCACATGTTCATAGGTAAAACCAGTAATAGTTTGCGTAAACAAGTATTGTAGTAATGAGCATGTATTCTCCCCCAAAACAGTTATAAAACGTATAAAAGGAGGGGCTATGAACTCACTTGGTATTCTTGAATTTTTCGTTGAATTGAAAGCTTGAAATAGATTCACACGTAACCTGAATAGTAATAACATTCATAATTCGTCATATACTTGTAACGAATGTGATGAGTAAATCGTACAACGATTTATTGCGTGACATAAGTGTGAATGGTTTAGAAGTCTTGGTGTCTTGAATAATATTCTAACAATATTATTCAGAAGTTTCAGTAGTTGTGGTCTCGAAATGAGCGGAACGAAATGTTGGTTCAAGGTTGTTATGTTCGGTAGGAATCGTGAACTTAGGTTTCGTACTCGGGTTTGGAATCATCACCAAAATGTGATGGTAAATAAGAAAAATCATTTTCTTTGATTTAGAATATGTTATTGACTTAATCAGACCTTAATGTTTCATAAAAGTTACACTTTATACCCTAACGGTGTAGGTTTTGCACCGTTAGTCCTTCGTTAATCAAAAGTTACATTTTTAACCTTGTACTTATTAAAAATGACATTTAAACACCTTGGGTTCATAAATATTCCATTTCTAACCTTAAGTTATAGTTTTGACAGTTTTGGTACTTAGTTATAGGTATTTACACTTTTAGTCCTTTATCTTTGCAAAATGACACTTTTAGTCCCTATGAAATGTAAGCTTGACACTATTGTACTTACAATATTAAAATAATTACTTTTTCACCCTTAGTTTACTGAGTTTACTGTTTTCACACTTGTTTTTCCAGTTTGACAGTTTTAACCCTTATAGTTTGAAAGTTTTACAAAAATAGTCCTTATACTATTTACGTGTCTATTTCATGTCCAAATACCTCCAAATTTTTATAGTTGACTCAAAATGACTTATATTATCAGTTAGAACCTTAAACTTTCAGTTTTGACATTTTCAGACCCTTAATTCAGCTAGTTGTCAAAAACAGTCCCTCAAAGTTAACTTTGTTTGCAAAGCTAGTCCAAAACGTTTAAAAACTTATAGAAAAATTCTACAAAAATTCCAGTAGCTTATATTAGCTTATTATAGCTTAAGTCAACTCATAGTTTGACAAGAAAAATTAATTTGGACTAAATGGGCCTTGTAACGAGGCTAACTAAGGCTCGTTAAGAAAAATAGAGGCGAGGGCATGGAAATAGTTTTGGGCCTGGATTCTAAATATTTTTGTGAGTCTAAAAATATTGGGCTTGAGTCCGGAGGGCTTGTGGTTCGTTATGGCTTAATGGGCTTGTAAGTTAGCCCAAAACCGGATTTAATAAGTTTTTCTAAGTTAAATTTTCTAACTAAAACTTTCGATGGGAAGTTTGAAAAGGGCAATTCTAGGTGACGGGTTGGACTTAAAAGTTCGAAGTCAAAATACGAAAAGTGTAGTTTTACAGGTCATCTAAGAGATGGTGTAAAAATAATGGGTAGTTGTGTACACGAATTCGAAGAAATCAGACCATGAATTGGCCCAGTCGCAGGTTTTGGAAAAACTGGAAAGCTAAGATTTTTCGAAGTCTTTTACAGTTCCAAGTAGCGTTTAAAATGGACGATTTTAATGACGTTAAAGAGTTTTTCACGAAATGTTCCAAAAGACAAAAATGTTCTATGACATGTATAAATTAGAAATATGTAAAAATACACACGCGTTAATCTTGGTTTTTCGAAATTAAGAGGTCATGAATATGGGGGTTGAGGCTGTTTTGCTAGGCCAAAGACTTGGAATTTTTCTAAGTCTTTTCATATGTGTAAAACGTGATTTTTGCAAAAACGAAATAAATTTTGTTTTCATGGTTTGCGATTGCATGGGAGGGTTTTAAGGGTTCATTTGTGATCTTTGGTGGCTAGAGAATTGTGTGGAATTTGGTTCGATCCTAGGGATTGGTTTGTACACGTGAAACTAATAGTAGAAAGTATACGTTCGAGCACAAATATGTGAAAATGAAATAGAATGAAATATAAATCGAAATGAATTTAGGCCAAGTCTAGGAGACTTACAATGCTCTAGAATGAAGTAGGAATGAGTTTGAGAGGACTTGAAATGCTTGAAACCTCTTGGTTCGTTCGAATGAGATATACACGATCACTAAATGTTTTCCAAATTTGCACTAGAGATCGAATGAGAGTATGTGATAGTTTTCTGGGATATGTGTGAGTTTAGAGAGTGTAAGAGCAGAATATGAGAAGTTATAACTCATTTGGATGAGAGGGAATCGGGTATAGGGACCTAGGGTGAATTTTCTATTCGAAAATAGAGTAATAATGTAGTGTTTCGGTATTGCAAATGTTTGCTGGATTCCTGGACGTTTTAGTCAACATATTTATGTTATTTTGGCAAGATGTGAGACTAGGGGTAGATATTAATCAAGGGGAATAAGTTTTTGGTTGTGTTTTATGGTTCGTTCGAACCTTTTTGGTTCGTATGAATTATTTTAACATGTGATAGGGGTCAATGACACATGAAACACTTAAAATAACTTGCTTATGATGGATGAGGGACGTTGGGAATGGCTGTATTGGTCAATGGGTCGTTTTGAGAAAGTTGACTAAAAATAGTCAATACGCTTAGTTTGATTTTTGGACAACGGATGGGATTTATTTCAAGTATCAAACGATATCATTAGGACATGAAACTTGGCACTCTAGTAGATTGTCAGCTCGTCAAACGAGTGGTAAAAAGAAATGGATACATTGTGTATAAAAATCATGAAATACGAGGGCAATTAGAGGAGGTCGTGGGGCGTTTCAAGGCAAAACAAAGAAAAGAAAAAGTTAATCATGGACTGGGCTGGGCAGTTGGGCTCGTGGAACAGTAACGAAATCATGGGCTGGGTTAATTTTTAAAGTTTTAGATTTTTCGCGTTTGTTTCGTTCGTGAGTTCGTGACGTGAAAAATAAATTTTCGTGTCGAGTTAAAATTATATTAACGTCGTAATTGAAAATTTTACATTTACCCGGAAAAATAGTTTCGTGATCGTTAATTAAATATTATTTAATAATTAACCGTTATTAAATATTTAGGATTTTTCGCGAGTTGTGACAACAACCCACAATCAGTTGAGAATTGTTCAAACTACGCACAAAAAATTAGACAAATCAGGGATAATTAGGTACTTTTTACAATAGGTTATGAGCGTATGTGTGTGTAAAGGTACAGTGGTCAACGTTATGTCCATTGATCCATTTAAGTAGAAATTTCAATACCAACATGTTTGAATGATTTAAACAATCTTTATCTTAAATAATAGGCATAAAAATATAAGGTGCAAATGTATACGGTTTCACTTCATGTCGGATAAATTTCACTTGAAGTGGCAAATTTAAATGTAATGGGCTATATAGTCCTTTTTTAAATTATGTTCTACGCTTCTACCTAATGATCATTTAGCTTAGTAGTCCTTTTTTGAGTCACAATTCCATTCTTTCTTTAGATAGGGACAAAAGGGTCGACTTTTGTTACAACACCAATTACATCTGTGATTGAGAATGTCAAATATATTGAATGTCACAGAAGTGCATTTTTATTTAATAAACCTCCTAAATCAATCTATCCAAAATATAATTATTGATACTTTAATTACTTTACATGGAGAGACTCGACTTTCGACCCATTTAATTATGAATGAGTTGGTTTCAAAATGTTTTATATCAAACGGGTTGAAAAACAAAATAGATAGTCAAATGGGTTGAAAGTTGCTTAACGTAAGAAAAACGCCCATAGACAATAGTGACCATTTTTTGTATATAAAGTATAAGAGATAAAAGATTTACCTCTATTGACAGCAACCTATCGCTCTTTAAGTTCTTCCTAATATCTTTTATAGTACCTGTAAAAACACAAAAGAAAAAATAACTTATTGAAGTTTCAACTAATAATCGAAAAAAGAATATCAGCTGAAAAAAGTTATGTCGATCAAGGATGGATGATAACACTACAATATAAATAACAAAGCTATCGAATTTAATGTTATGCAGAGAGCAGAGACGAATGTATTACGTAACAAAAGAGTGTATATAAGAAATGGGCATTAGCAAGCGGTCTCATTTTCACCCTATCTTTATTAATGAAGTCCAAAGAGTTCTTAATATAGTTCCTAACCCAACTTTAGTAAAGTGAATAATCTCTTGTGCTGATAAAATAAGAGTTGCAACATACAGTAGAAAAAGAATTCAAGAGACTGTAAACATACAATCCTATATTTAAGAAAAGATTAATCTGCATAATGAATTACATGTCATTTTAGAGACTTAAGATGTAAACAAACACGATGTATAAGACTGCAGGAGAATACAAACTTAAACCCTGTTTATTTTTATTAAATGGGTCAAACTATCTTAAAACACATCGGATGGGTCATTTAATTCAAATGGATCAGTTGGTCGTTGGATTCAAACGGGTCAGATGGGTCAAACTATCTTAAAACACATCGGATGGCATATTCATAGTAAGAAAGTGGAGATCCGTCGTATTACCTATTTTACGGTGTGAAAATCATAAAACCAACGAAAACAATCGAACATAACTAAACATAATTGTAATATGGAACTGATAATTTGAAACATTAATATTATAATTAAATCACTTCGTATGGGTTTGCTTACAATCATCATTTAATTGTAATACTGGGTTTACATCATAAACATAAAAAAACAACAATAATATAAACCAAATCGATTCAATACAATTAAAACTTACCGAAATTATTGGGTGGAATTCAAGATCAGACATGGTGCTTTTGAAACTGAAACCGAGCAGCAACATTTACACCTTAACAAACAAAATCAAAGCAGATGAATCATCATTCAAACCGCATGATTCGTGTCAATTATAGTCCAAGGAATTGCACAAGAAATATGCAAGACCCGAGTCGTTTGTCCCGACGAAAATTGAATGGAATTGTGATTCGGGATCGCGATTCGTGAAGTGAATGAGTGAACGTGAAAGTGATTATTTTGTGATTTTTTTACACTAAAATATGGAAAATTAAAAACAATCTACGTTATCAAATAAAAGCACATATAAAATGTAAAAGAAATCAAATAACGCAAATCCCGGGCTATTCCCGAGACTTATAAAACTAATAGTGAAATTATCAAACTAAAATGCAAAAGTAAAAACCTAAGGGACTGAAAATGTAATATATTAAAACTAACTTTATAAAAGAAAATAAAGAAAACAAAAGTTTATAAAAGTTTAGGGACTAAAAGTGTAAAAAACTGAAACTTAGTTATACTTAAACAAAGACAGGGACTAAGATTGCCAAATAACAAACTGTTTTATAACTAAAAATAACCCTTGCACGATTTTAACTCAAACAGAAAGTTTAGGGACCAAAAGTGACAAAGCAGAAACTATTTATTTTCTTTTCCTTTTTTAATATTTAAAACTACTTTTAAACTAAGAAAATACAAATTAAATAGCAAAACAACTCAATTAAATCTGAGATTTTTTTGTAAAATCTAAAAAACTAATCTACTTTTTAAGAAAAATAACAACTACTACCAGATAAGCTAAAATAAGCAGAAAGAGCTTATTCTCAATAAGCCAAAAAGCATTTTTTTAAGCAAATAAGCAAAACTCAACACCAAAAGCTCAGAAATAATCAAGAAGCAACAAATAAGCAACCATAAACTCAATTAAGCAGATTTGAAACAGATTATAAGCAGATAAGCACTTGATCAGCTCAAATAAAACACAGATTTGGGACAGATAAATTAGCTCAAATAAGCTGATTAAATAAGCTCTATTTGGGAAACCAAAAGTTGAATCTTAGAGACAGCTGGTTTGAATAACTTTTGCCCCAAAAATATCTCCAAAAGCTCTACTAGAATGCTAGATAAAAGCTTGTAAAGTTGGGCTTATTCTGTGTGGCAGGTGAGATTTTGAGCAGACTAGTATTTTTAAGCTTAAATCTAAGTGGGCAAATAAGCTTCAAATTGAAATCTTCCTGTTGAACTTAAGAAACTAACCACCAATGAGCTCTAATCCACAATCCAAACTTAATTCCAACCACTAATGAACCCTAGAGATTAGTTTGAAAATCTGTCCAAATTATGCACTATACTAATTTGACTTTTTGAGATTTAAAGCTAATTTGACTAAATTCAAGTTTGATTGATCCTAGAGCACTTATTATGAAATATTATGCTGATATTAACCCAAATTATGCTAAAGTCAACTAAAATGCACCTATGATCAAGATTATACCTACTGCTACACTAGTTTCTATAACAGAATGTGAGTTTGAGATGAATGTTGACTTTTTAGGAAATAAACTATCAAAAACTTGATTGAACTATCCTATGTTACTCTATATGAGACTGATTATGCAGAGTTTAAGCTTAGAGAGCAAATCTAACCCCAATAAAAAACTAATACCAAACAGTCCTTAAACTAAGCCTAACACCACAAACTGCTTAACGAAGCTACTATTTTACTAACTAATGATGCAGTCTAATTTACCTAATGATATTAAAGCTTAATCAACCTAAAAAATCTACAAACTATAAGCAGAAACAAAGATGACAGATGCAAGCTTAAATATAACAGATAAGACAGAAGCATAAACCAAATGCAATAAGCTTAACCTATGATGCAATATACTAATCTACACTACACTAACCACTATTAGACAGAAATAAGCAAAAAGCAAGCAAATAAGATAATTTTAAGCTAAAAGGCAGAAAAGGACTTACACTTCTCACCCCCGACTAAGATGGAGGGCTTTCCAAAGTAGCCTATCTTTAGATAGGCTAGAATCTTCCCAATATCACTCTAGACTATCACCTTAACCTTCTGAATCAGCTCAGCTTATTTGATAAGCTAAGTTTGACTTTTACTTTGACTTTTAAGCAATAATAAAGAAATAAGAAGCTGATGCTTATAACCAACAAGTTATATCAAATCTATATTTAAGAAGCAGAAATATTCAAAAATAAGCACTTAACATGAAAATAAGCTGAGGAACAGTAGGTTTGACCAAAATTGACTTTCATTAAACATAAAGAAAACTGAGTACAAGAGTTACTGGAATTAAAATTACAATTTCAAATGAACAATTACACTACTAAAAACATTTAAATGACAGAAAATTAAAGTGGTAACAATTTTTTAAATACATAAAAATTGGACAAAATTGACTGAGAAGAGGAGAGGGCTATTTATAGCAATCCAAGGAACCTTCTGGTCTTTCCACTCTGGCAATCCGCGTGCACACGAGCTCATCACCACCCTTAGATCATCCTTGCTCTTCAATCTTTAATCTCTACCGTACGATCAGATGATATGACGTGGTTTGGCCAATCAACTACACCCACGTGTCATTCTTTTGGTGTCAGTAGCTTCTAGAAACCCCAATGATTGGGTAATTAATCTTAGGACGGGGTAATTGGGGGAGCAGTCATTCTAGGGTTCTTACAACAGTAATTTTTCTGGGTTTGTTGGTGAAAAGGGGCGCGTGTGTGAGGTGTGTGTAGTTATTTTATATTTATTTGACTGGTAGAATATAAATTTGACCATCGGGTTTGTGGGAGTTGGATATGGGTTATAGTCGGGTAATAAGGGTGGGCTCGGATTGTGATTAGTGGGCTTTTGGGTTGGTGGGGGTGTTATGCCAGTTGGGTTGTTTTTGGGTTTGGAATTAAGACTTGGGTTGGATTTGGATTATAAATGAAATCCGGGTAGTGTTTATAGTTAAAGATTTAACAATAAGGACCAATTGTGTAATTCGTGAAACTCAAAGGATTTTTTCTGCCATTTCTCTAAAATCTTATCCAAGGGCTTGTCTTGACAAATGGTGATTCTTTGAGGATCTGAATTTGACTTTAAACTTTCCGGCTACGGCTTTTGACACTCTTCCAAATCTCGTGCTCGTTTTCCCGGTTTTTGCTTGATTTTTTCCTTTTCTTCGATATCCGTGCCTGCATATGTAAAAACACAAAAACACAATATATTTGGCATTTTGGTCGGGTTTTTGGTCTATTTGGGTCCGGTTTTGGTCAAGAAAAGGTATGTGTTTAAGCACATACCACCGCACATCCTAACAACAACATTCAAACATCACAATTGTGTATTCATCCACGAATCCAAAACACTACCATAACTTCTACTTTCTAGTGTACTTAAAACAACCAAATCATACTTATCAAAGTAAAAAAAACACACATCCAAATTGCTATACTATGTGATTCAAATACAATCCCTAAATTGAATTTGAATATAAGCAATACTTACGGATTTTAAGGGTTGGACACCAAAAAACCCAATAGCATAGATCGACTTCTTGGGGATGTTGAATCTCTGAATAGAATATGTGTTTTCTTTTTTGAATCGATGAAATCATTGGATGATTTTTTGAATAGTTTAATAAAAGATACACGGACCAAAATGTAAGTTATTTTTGGATAATTTTTAGAACGCGTTTTCATTAATTGAATACGCGAAACTGCCGATTTGAGTGAAGAAGGGTTTGAAGAAGCGTACGCAAGAAGCTGTGGATGAAGAATGAAGAAGCAGTGTTGTACTTTCCTACTTTACCAGCCAATCGTATTTGTTACACGTCAGAGAATTAATTGCATTGGGTGCTTTATACACTGGTACAAAACTCTTGTTTATTATATTAGATAGATAGATCGTTTGCTTCCATCAAAACAATCAAGCAATTGTTTCACTTTCACAAATTAATACTCCATTCTGAAAGACCAACACGCATTCTCGGCTTATTGCATCAATTAATTCAAATTCGTAAACAACAATTCTAAAGGACCAACAGGCATTCTTAGCTTAACTGTCATTTCGCAGTAATTCGCTGATAATCGGGAAAATGAGTTCACAAACTAACCACGTGTCCGCGTCTGACTCATTTTCTGGATTATCGGAAAATTACTGCCAAATGACACATATAATTCTAACAAACACCAAAATCTAAACACAAACGTGCCACCTAAAACTTTACCTAATATAGAATCTTTAATAACAATCTGAAGGCTAAACGGGCATACTGGGCTAGAGTTAAT
The DNA here is from genome assembly GCA_021014915.2 of Artemisia tridentata subsp. tridentata. Taxonomy (NCBI): domain Eukaryota; kingdom Viridiplantae; phylum Streptophyta; class Magnoliopsida; order Asterales; family Asteraceae; genus Artemisia; species Artemisia tridentata. The sequence goes on along the minus strand of CP139508.1, from coordinate 208,877,541 downwards.
AACTAAAAAAATTCATCACTAAATTACCTAACATTATGTCAGATCTTGTTAAGAAATTGCATGAGCACATCAACAAATCACATAAAAAAACTCAACTGAATAAACAGATCACACGAATATAATCAACAACAAAAAAATTATAAATATAAAAACATAAATGTAAAAACAAAACTTACATAGAAGTAACTATAATGGCATTGTGAAATTAGTGCGACAATTATTCTACAAAGGGTTTTTGAGAGAATTTGGTTTTCTTTTTTTCTTCACATAGTAAATGTGTGTGTGAGAGAGAGAGAGAGATAGAGGGATAGGCTATCTGGTAGTGATTTGCCACAGTGGGAGGAGTATCTATCAGTTTCATCTCACCCTCAAATTTATATGAATGATAAATAACCACACAAATAAGTTGAGACCGTAACGCATCTATTATTCACAAATAATTTGGATTCTTTTTCTTATCAGAATGATGGCACGGTCGGAAGTCGTGTTGCAGGAAAGAACTACATGCTCAAATCTTTGACCAAGTAGAGGCATCACTCGACATTTAAGAGCAATTTCAACGAAAGGACACTCAAATCTTTGACAATAACCACCTTAATTCACGTAAACCATACACCTTTTTTTTAACCGCATCTATTCCCTTAGATTAAATAAAGAACCAATGATCAAGACTACATAAATGGTGCATTACAACCATAGACAACACATAATTTAACCCATGTCTAGATCAAAAGCCATTTAAATAACATAAAGAAATCAACAAAAATAATATAACCTACCAATTGCTACTTTTGTGAAGCCATTACTAACCCATTCATAGTCCATAGTATAAACGTAGTATATCATAAAGACTTACGGAATTGCAGCTATTTGAATCTTTGTAACAATTAGTCCCTTTTTTATGTGTTGTAAAATTATATATTTGCTTCTTGAGACGAATAAGTTATTGGGTCATGTTCCAGGTACCTTTTCCCGTTATGTTGAAGTAGTAAACATGAAAATTTGCTGCTTTTCCGAGTTTTACGCGGAACAACTATCTTGAATGTCTTGCCAATCTCACGTGTTGCAGTTGCTTAAGTAATAGCATGTATCAACCTTGACCAAAGAATCGAAGTAGCCTTTATCACTATAATTTTCTACAGCTTAGCATCTCACTGCAAAAATTATAATCATAAAAGTAGTACATAACAATCCAAAAGAAAATAGCAACAATACATCAAAGTGTTGGACTATCTTGCTATTTATCGTAAGTAGCTGGTGTATCCCTCAACAGTGTGAAATTAGTTCAATGTATGTCTATAATCTTGTTGATTCTCATGGCATAGCAAACTTAAACAAAAGGTAATTCAAAGTGATTATATATAAAATTAGTGGCCTATTAGTAACATGGACATTCTAAGACATAAACCCGAGTACTTGTATGGTCCTAACATTAGTGTTTGCCCTATCTCCAATCTAAACTACTGAAATTTGATCAGGAGGCAAGGGTTGTTCAATAGAAGTCTCCTGTTCAGTAAAAAAAAGACTAAGTAGTGTATTAACAATTGTATAAACACAAACCTCCAATTCGAATGAACTTTTAGCCATAATCATCAATAAATTTTGATTTATCCGCAAAACAACAACACCGATATACAAATCAAGTTCGAATTTATCATAGCTGCAAAAGAAAAACTAACAATAAGCACATCGCATTAGCGAATTAAGTCAATAAATGAATTGGAAAAAAAATCGGATTAGGGTTTCCATTAATTCGATTTAAAGCATTAAAACATTGCTGAAACTGAAAAGGTAAATTTGATAAATAGGAAAAAAAATCATACCATGATTGTTGAATTGAGTTATCAAAGAACATAAAGTCGATTGACAAGACTATGAAGATTCAAGTGAAGGTTTTGCGTTAGGAAGTGAAAGTGGGTGCTTTTCTAGCTTTGATTTTATAGACCCGCTTTTTTTTCTTTTCTTATCTTTTTTTTTTTTTTTTTTTTTTTTTTTTTTTTTTAATTTTCTGTTTAGTCCCTGTTTTTTAATAAATAACTTGCAAGTACATGTGTATTTTCTTTTTCTTTAGAGTAAACTCCAAAATACATCTCTGTGGTTTGGCCAATTTCGCACGATACATCCCTCTCGAAAAAATTGCAACATACACATCCCTCCGTTAGTAAAAGTCAAACACAATACATCCACGAGGACGAATGGTGCAAAGATTGTGTCGTTAAATTGGACACGTGGCAGTTATCTTTTTTTAAGAGAGGGTATTTTAGTCCTTTTAACACCCACACCTACTCACTTACTCTTCTTTTAATCATAAACACAAACACAAACACCACTCTTTTTAATAAACTTCTCAAACACAATTCTTTTAATACACTAGTCTCACCAGATTCAAAAAGCCAATGTTTTCAAGATCTAATGTTTTCAAGATTCAAAAAACTATCATACATAGGAGTATTTACTTTTACAAATTAAAAAAAAAAAAAAAAAAAAAAAAAAAAAAAAAAAAAAAAAAAAAAAAAAAACACTTTCAACAATAAAGAATCTAACAGTAACAAACTAAAACAATAGTCTAAAGAATTTGTTAATACAAATATCGTACTAAAAACGTTATTTATATTTTACGATCTTTGCTTAAGTTTTGTTCATGACAAACACAAAGTATATCCCTTAAGCAAATTATAAATACTAGTTAAAGTCTTTTTCAAAACACATCTTTCATTTAACATGATCACTAATATTATATTGCATATACATGTGTATTTCCTTAAATGGAAACTTTAATTTGAAAATTACAAAGTGACATCATGGTATACATCACAAATACAATCTTGGTAAGATTGTGTGATATCTTGATTAGATACTCAAGTTATATAGTTGACATTGGAAGATATTGATTTGACAACACAAAGATATGGAAAGATTTGAAGAGATTTCATGAGATACATTAGCTGTCAAATACACGGATCCAATTCTATACAAAGACGGATCCCTTCTGAGGGATCCGCCGGATCCGTGGGTTGTCTACCAGGTTTGCCTATAAATAGCAGACTTGGCATTTGAACTAATCATCCACTTAGAAAAGTAAAACACATACATTCACTTTAGTTACTAACCACAGTAGTTATATCTTTATCATTGATGTTTCTTTTGTAGCAAAGAAGATCAAGTTAACAAGCTTCAAATAAACAGGCTGTTTGCAAGTTGTAGTATAGGTTCTGTGTAAACACTTAAAGTGTTTCTTATCATTTGTATCAGTTAGATCAGTGAGTGTGGTTAGTGCTTTAGTCCTCAAAGCACAAAGAGAGTAGGGAGTGGTTGTACCCTTGTAAAGAACTCGACATCTAGCTTAGTGTTGGTAAAGTATTTAGGCGACGTCAGGTTGGTTCTACCTTGTGAAAGAACCCGTTGTTTAGCTTAGTACCGGAAAAGGAAGTAAGCGACGTGCAAAGGTTTTCTCCACCTTGAAGGGAGTTTGTTTCTTTGTGAAAAATATCTCTCGAGTAAGTAACTCGAGGAAGTGGAGTAGGGCAAGGATAAGGATCTCTTGCAAGCCGAACCACTATAAACACTTGTGTTATGTGGTTTGATCTTTCATCTCTTTACCTTTCGTTTATATTGTGTGATAACTTAATTTGTGATTGTTTCCTTTGAACTAACAAATAACAAAACAAATTCACATGAAAAACGGTGAAAACTATTCAACCCCCCTTCTAGTTTTCCACAATTGGCATCAGAGCGGGTCACTCAAGATTTTTAAAATAAATTGTATTTTAAAACTTGAAACGATCAAATCGATTTTGAAAACTTTAAAGAAGGGAAATCCTTGCAAAGATCACCAGCCTTTAAAAACAGTTTTATAGTTCGGAAAAACCATTTTGAAATGTCAAAAGACTCAGATCTAGATAGTACTTTAGCTAGACACAATATTTCACCTAAAGCTCTTGATGAATCCATTTCTAGTAAGTATTTTGACAGGAAAGATCTTGACCCAAAATGGAAAGCTAAAGCAACAAATATTGAAGATTCTAAGGATCATTCAAGGATGACACTGGACGAGCTCATAGGATACCTCAAAGCTCATCTAGCAACAATGGAAAAAGATTCGGAGATACCTAAAGGCAAAAAGGAGCTAATAGCCTCTAGCACTATAGCCGGATCTAGTTTCAACAGTGAAGGTAACAAAGATATGCTAAAAGACAACAAAGTGGATCTTATGGCTAACATAACAGAAAAGGTACCCTGTGACTCTTCATACATGTTTAAAGACTATGACACATTAGATATAGAACACAATAGATTGAGTAAGCTCATTATAAAAGTCATAAACAAAAATAAGATCTTGAAAACTAAAGAGGAATACTTGATAAATAAAATACATAAGCTGAAAGAAAAAGTTAAAAGTTTGGAAGACAATATGGAAACCAAATGTTGTGTATCATGTCAAGAAATAAAACTTGAATTAGAATTACATAAACTCACACTAAGCAAATACATAAAACAAAATCTCAGGTTTCAAAGATTCAATAAACACATAAACTGTGCAGATGACACTATGAGAATTCTTAAATCATCTCATGGTAGCTTCAAACCTGATTTCATGAAAGATGGTCAATTAAGTGATTTTGAGAGTCACACGATAAAAGAAAATAAAATCACATCAACTGAGTTGATAACCCACGGATCCCACGGATCCAAAACTTTGGATCCGCGTAGTATAAACAAAGGATCCGTGAGTACAGTAGAAAAACAGAAAAATCAACATTCAAGAAAGACTAATTCTAAAACGATCAAAGATAGGGATGTAGTTAAAACAACAGTAGAATCATCTTCATACATAGGAAATGAGCTTAGTAAACAAATACCATTTGACTGTCTCGGAGATATTAGTGAAACATGGTAATATGTTGTTTAACCCAAAAAAAAAAGGGACCCATGAGATATTGGGGACCAAACACTCAAGTTCTCTTTAGGTATGCTTAAAAGGATTTGGTCTTTATGATCTTACTTAATCCCAAGATACATTGATGAATACAAAGGTATCTTCTCTAATCACAAAAGTGCTCATCTCGATCAATAGCACTCTTGGTATTAATCATCAAAAAGGTATGAACTCACATAACTCTACTCATGATGATTATTCTCATAGATAATTCATGATTTCATAATTATTTCTTTGTGGTATAATTAAATATTACTACCTATGTGATAATAGAAATTCTATGTGTATAAGATAGTATGATTACTAGGAAAAGGTTTTTAAGCCTTTGCAAAAACCGGATTTATCACCTCAAGACAAGTGTTGTCTCATATTCTTGTGCTATATCTCAACACATAGGTAATACCCATACATGGATAAGTTCAAAAGAACTTGCAAGGACTCTGACCAAGATAAAATTTAACCAATACACTTGTGATGGTCACATCCATGAATGTTCCTAAGTAAGTTCTAACTTAACTATTCATAACCTTGAGATATATTGAAGTACTTGGAAGAAAATTAATTTTAGGATAATCTCACCATATTATAAAGGTTTATCTCTCCAAAAACTCATAAAGATAATACATAGGTCTAAAAAATATTGTTTGTAATAATGTTCAAACTAACCAATCCCATCCATTAGAAAACATTAAAGATTAATTTAGTTTTTTCTCTAGAACCTAAGTAAGCTTGATAATATAAGAACTCTAGAAATAAGAGCATAAATCAAAGCTATCTAATTTGAAAAATTAATTTACGAACATATAGGAAAAGCATATTCTCCTATTCCCGTACACACTAGCTTGAGCAAAACATCTTACAGTTATGGAAACACAAACGAACTTAGTAGAACCTCATCTCCTTATCAAGATATGCTATGATAAAAAAATCATGCATGATAAGTAAAACTTCATTCTAGATCTCCAAGTGCCAAACAACTAGGAATAAAGATGTTTTCACTCATCTCAATCATGCAAATTTAGGATAAAAATCATTCACATTAAGGATCAAAATAGTAAATTCATTAGATAACCTTAAAAGTAGTGATACATTAAGTAGAATATGCTAGAACACCAAACCCTGTGTATAACTACCCTTCTTAGATCATAAATAATGAAATCATAACAATTAGGTGGATCTCTAAACATGTTGTGTACCAATGTGAGACATTGTACCACAAGTCACTAAGAAACTAACGTTCCTTGATACTTAAGTGGTTAAGGCAAAGTGTGGAGAAAATACCCGTAGTTTATAACTTTAGTCTCTATTACCAATCTTCTCCTGTTTCGTCAACCTTGCAACCATTCATCTCAGCAAATACTTAGCTCGACTGTTTTTTTAAACAGTGGATACAATATGTTGTATTGAGAAAGTCTCTCAAAAAGGATTACAGTGCTAAATCCTCTTACAAACACCTCAAGAAAGAAATCTCCGTTCCTTATAAAACATACCAAAATTTAGAAGTAATCAAAACATTCGTCCAAATCTTAGTTTAACCAAAAACAAAAATATCATAACCTTGTTCTGATCCTGTGGATCCAATTAATAACAAGGGCGGAACCCTTTTTAAGGATCCGCCGAATCCGTGAATTGTAAAATCAGACTATGAATTACCAAACACTCCTTACTGCACTACACACTTAATTAAACTCTCAATATCTACTCATAGTCGACTCTCACCATCCCTAACTCAAAAATTAGGTCCTTCATCTTATATTAATTCGTGCTTGATCACTCACTGTAAGTTCACTAATCCATTTTAATTCACAATTAGGGTTCATGCATTTCAATAATACATGACAGATTATTATTCCTAATTAGACACTACAGATATTTTTATTCCTGTTAAAATTAATAGGAATTCCATCTTGTTAAACTCTTTAACAATTCAATAAAACCTAAGAAACCTCTGTCCAAATCTTCTAAATAAGTTTTCTTGCACATTGTATTAATTTAACGAAAACCCCATGAGAAATCTTTTCATGACTAGGTAAAATGAATTTCAAACATTGCTAATACAAAATCAAAAAAACATCAAACAGGAATGTTTGGGGTATAAAGTGTTTTGTCACAAAACGTGTATTTTCAAAACATCATAATGGATCAAAGATAACCACACCTCCTTATTTGTCCACATTTCATGTATCTTAGATTAGTGTAACTAAAATTATAAAATTGTTTATGACTAGGAAAATCATGTCTCCTGCCACTAATTACGATCACAAAAAAACTAAGAAGTACCTACCCAAACATCATCAAACAAAAGGACTCACAGAAGCGCAAGTCCAACTTTTCAAAGCTTTAATAAGTCGGTATGTTCATGTGGGCAGAACCGTAGACTCTTCATATTTAGAAGAAACAAACAATCGTGAACTAATGGCCACCATTCAATTTGACTCACTTCTCGACATAGATGAGCCTATCATTCCTCGATTCATTCTCGAATTTTATGCCTCAGTAAAACTTGTTTCTGATGACAATGGATCATTTAGCATCAACTTCAATGTGAACCAAAACTCCTACAATTTTCCTTTAGACCATTTCAGGAAAGTGTTACGCATCCCAAGTGAAGGAACATGCTTCTACTCTGACAAATGGTCCCTAACCATTCTTAATTCAAACCTAGGAAGGGAACATCCATATGACACTCCCCTAACTCCTAAAGAAATTATCCGAGATCATCTTTTCAAACCTAGAACCAATCCAATTAAGAAACTTCGGGGCAAAGATGTCAATCGAGATCCATTTGCCATGGAACTCAATGAGCTCAAACCCAAGTTTAAGAAACTTGAAGAAATTCTAAGATCAAATGTCATTAGTACTATTGGTAACAAAGATCACGTGAAAGCTGGATTATGTTATATGCTCTATTGTATTTCAACTGGTCAAAGGTTCAATCTTGCTTACTATATCGCCAAAAGGATGGTTGATATACGTGTCCTAGGGAAAACCACATTGCCATATGGAATGCTACTCACTCGTTTTGTTCAAAACTTTCACTCCTATCCTTCCAAATTCTGTTGGTTTTGTCCCAGATTACCCCGTAATCAAACACACCTTTGTCCCTCTTAGTGACCATAGAGTTGCAGTAGGAAAAGAGAAATGAGCTTACCTCTCAACTTCATCTTCATCATCTTCATCAGCTAGTGACGAAGATGGATTACCTAACTCAAAGCTCCCGCTACTGGACTACTTTAGTCAACTTCCATCTCTCAAAAATGAATCTGTGGAAAGCCGACAAACAAAGGGAGTTCTAAAATGTGCAGGACGATGGATGATGAAACTCCGAAAAGATCAAAAGAAAATACTCAAACTATTAAAAGACAAGCGAGAATAAATGAGCGTTTGAAACAGCTATCCTTTAGATCTTATATGGTCATATTTCTATGTTTGTTAAGACATGTCTTTAGTACTTTATGCTTATGTGTTTTAGCTCTACTTAAACTAATGATAACACACATGGTCATCAATTTTCCAGACTTGTGTCACTGTTTGGCATAACATCGTTCATGATGAAGTTTAATGATCAAGTTTATTTTTCATACATGGTTGTGTTTTATGTTGTGTATGTGAACTAACTGAATATTGCAGATTGATAACACTCGGGGTTATCAATTTTCCAAGTCTAAGTCTATGTTTGGCTTAACTCCTACTACGGTAAGTTTCTAAGAACGGATTAATCTATAATCAATCGTGTGTTAATATTATCACATTTAGCTGTTTTGCTATACATATTAGTTGTTAAATAAGTTCTAGGAGAATTTTCGGGTTTTCGTCGAAAAACGCGAAATATGATAAGTCTTCTGTTTAGTTTTAGTATTTGGGAGACGGATCTGGCGGATCCCTAGATATGGTTCCGCCAGGTGTTATCGTTGGTTCCGCCATCCGCCAACCTGCGGATTAGGCGGATCCCAAAATATGGCTCCGCATTTGATACAATTTGGATCCGCTGGTTACTCAGTAAAATTCTAAAACCTTTGACTATCCGACTTCGATCTTAGATTTTAATTTCTAGTACCATTTAGAATTCATCAACTGATCATAAATCATCTTAGAAGGATTTAGAAACTCTTAGAAAATTAAGAACAAAATTTCCCACCAAAATCTAATTTTTGAATTTTTGGTGTGAGTTACCAAACTAATACAAACAAGGAACCCTTTTTAGGGATCCGTCAAATCCGTGGAAACATCAAATCATAAAATTTTCCACTATCTCCTTGTATTTACTGCAAATCCCCAACACATTACTCAACCCAAGCTCAATGGATTGACTTCCTTGATATGACCTGCACAAATCTTTGTTCCAAACCATTAGAAACCATTATGAAATTCAAAGAATATTTCCCTGCATAATTTGATTTATCTGTTCTTTCCCATCACACACAGACTGCACTTACTCCTATTGAAATCTGTGAATCAATCACATTTAACCCTTTAAGTCATTTTTCTGCACACTCTTATGTCAACTCCATTTCTATGGTTTGACTTTGTCAATAGGACAAACTACTTTATCTTGTTTCAAGTCCTGGATATTCACACTCATTTAATCCAAACACTAATTTTCATACAATTAGGAAATATAAATTAGAACCTTAGAGATGATCATAGCACACTAAACCTCCACAAAATTCACATATCATCTCCGGGAAGTCTCCCAACCAACCTCACATGTCTAGACCATACAGACGAACGGCTAGAATTAGCGTCAGACCTTATTGGTATGCAAACCCACTTCGTAATGTAACCTTTCCTGTCATATCCACAGACACCACAACAACTCCTATTATGACTCCCATAGTCAACATATCCTCTTCTTCAAGATCAACTTCATCCGCTACTAATTCATCTAGTACAACAACATCACCCATACACAACACTTCATCTTCTAGAATCACATCAATTATCACCACACCAATTGCCACTTCACCAAGTGTCTCCACAACAATTGTCTCCTCACCACAATCATCACCACCTAAAGAAAGAATCTCCCCCTTAAGATTTTATCATCTCTAAAGAAACAAGCAAATTCCACTCCATAGAAGTTTGTAGTATCATCGCAATAATTACTCTTAAGATTTTATCGTCTCTAGGAACCTTCATGTGTAATCTTATGTTTGAGACTTTTGTCACAAACAAATTTTCAATGAATGATTATGCTTTAATATAATTAATAGTTATCTAATAGTATCTTGTTTTGACACTAAAATTGATTAATCATGACTCAAGCTTGCTTACATTTTTTAGGCATACAAGATGAACACCCTTGGTTTCATTAAGATTAGTCAATACTATCATCATAAATACTCATGCACAATACTTTTAAATCAAGAATCACTTCTACCACCACCACTACTCCTCCGCTCGGTCGTCTTTTCCATGATTTTAGCATGTGTGAAAGAACCGTCCACATAGCTCAAAGGACAAACATTTTTGGTGCACGAGCTCCAAAATGAAATGAGGTTCATTTTGAATCACATTCTTGAGCATCTAAACGTCATATATCATCGTCCTAAATATAAGCTTTCTAGATTAGTTATTTAGGACCTTTTACATTGTTGGTTTAGGACTTTTTAGGATGTCTTTCGGTACTTATAACATCATTGTGACTTTTTTGTCACAAAATTTTCAATATATATAAATATATTGAAAACCTTTGGTTATGAGTGATCAACATATTGCATATTATCATTATCCTTATATAGCTTGTTGTACTTAATATCATTGCTTTAGGTACAAATAATGATCAGACACTTACTTTGACTTTTTAAAGTCAAAACATATTGAAAGGCTTGTTTGGAAGAACACTTCACATGCATTCTACTTCTTCATTGAAGTTATTCATTACTAACACCTCATTTGCAGCATATCATACCCTTCATAAGTATACGTTGGTACTCGAATAATGAGGAGTATACATCGAGGGGGAGCATTTCATAAAAATTTCATATTCTAACCATTTGTTTTGTAGGTTCATGCATCATTTACTTGTTACTCCATTTAGGGGGAGTATAAAACAAGGGGGAGCTATTAAAGTTCTCAAAATCGCATTCCGCTACGCACCTCTTCTTTTTGTTTCGACAAAAGGGGGAGAAAGGAAAAAGGATTAAGTTTGCATAATTAGATTCATACTAAGTTATTCATAATAGTAATCAAAATTTGAATAACTCAAAACTTAATCTATATTTTTAAAAGGACTTAAACTATATTTACTTGTTTGCTTAAAAATATACTTTAGGTTTTGTCATCAACAAAAAGGGGGAGATTGTTAATACAAATATCGTACTAAAAACGTTATTTATATTTTACGATCTTTGCTTAAGTTTTGTTCATGACAAACACAAAGTATATTCCTTAAGCAAATTATAAATACTAGTTAAAGTCTTTTTCAAAACACATCTTTCATTTAACATGATCACTAATATTATTTCCTTAAATGGAAACTTTAATTTGAAAATTACAAAGTGACATCATGGTATACATCACAAATACAATCTTGGTAAGATTGTGTGATATCTTGATTAGATACTCAAGTTATATAGTTGACATTGGAAGATATTGATTTGACAACACAAAGATATGGAAAGATTTGAAGAGATTTCATGAGATACATTAGCTGTCAAATCCACGGATCCAATTCTATACAAAGACGGATCCCTTCTGAGGGATCCGCCGGATCCGTGGGTTGTCTACCAGGTTTGCCTATAAATAGCAGACTTGGCATTTGAACTAATCATCCACTTAGAAAAGAAAAACACATACATTCACTTTAGTTACTAACCACAGTAGTTATATCTTTATCATTGATGTTTCTTTTGTAGCAAAGAAGATCAAGTTAACAAGCTTCAAACAAACAGGCTGTTTGCAAGTTGTAGTATAGGCTCTGTGTAAACACTTAAAGTGTTTCTTATCATTTGTATCAGTTAGATCAGTGAGTGTGGTTAGTGCTTTAGTCCTCAAAGCACAAAGAGAGTAGGGAGTGGTTGTACTCTTGTAAAGAACTCGACATCTAGCTTAGTGTCGGTAAAGTATTTAGGCGACGTCAGGTTGGTTCTACCTTGTGAAAGAACCTGGTGTTTAGCTTAGTACCGGAAAAGGAAGTAAGCGACGTGTAAAGGTTTTCTCCACCTTGAAGGGAGTTTGTTTCTTAGTGAAAGTGTAACACCCCAACCCGATAAGGGTAGAAGTACTACGTTATGGTGACACATAAAAGCAAACCCAAGCATATGACTTAAATAATACAATAGAATTTCAAGGGTTACAAAGAAAATCTGAAACTACAAGGTTACAAATGAGAACTTCCAAAAACACTAAATCTAAAATATAATATCTTCTAGCCAACTCTAATCCAGAATAGCTATCAAGTCTTCTAAGTCCAAAGGTACACTCTCCACACATTCCCAGCTTCCTACTAAAACCTGCCGCAGGAAAAGAAATGCGGCTGAGCTTAAAAAGCTCAGTGAACAGATATAACAAAAACAAACAGTAATAGAGAATAGCACAGAATAACAGAAACAAAGGTCAAACAGATGTAATATGGTTCAAGGGATAAGTCAATGAATAAGTATAAAGGAAAGAGAAAAGGGATAGTAATCCACCACGAGCCCAGAAACAGATCATATCATATCGTAACCATAAATCTTCAAATCATATAGAGGGGAGACCTCTCAGATAATCAGATAATATGAGGGGTGTCCTCATTCTTCAAATGGAGTAGCTAGCTCCCAGATATATGTGAAAGGCATGTATTGCACACAGTACCAGTCACCAGACAAATCATATCAAATCATGTTAAATCCACTAAACAGAACAGATCTAGGATGCATCCATACGCCCCTACCCAATCACATGCAGATCAAAACAAAGGGACGGTGTGTAACATCACTCCAACACACTAGAGTCACGCCATCGGTGCATCAATGACATGGCCATGTTACCTTCATGGCTAGGGTCACAAATTTTGGCTCGGGTATCAAACTAAGAGTCAGATATCATATCAAATCAGAGTGTCATAACAGATGGCTCATAACAGATAGTTCATAACAGATGGTTTAATATCAGAAGGTCCAATATCAGGAGTTTATAATCAAAGTTCCATAGTAACAGTTTATTTAAAAAGGTTTCTATTTAAAAGTCCATTTGAGAAATCTTTCAATATTGGTTTTCCTAAAAATAATCTTTCAAAATAGTTTTCATAAATAATTAAAAAGGTTTTCTCAGCCAGTTATAAAATCAAGTGTATCAAGGTTCAAGTCAAGGTTTATGGCAAAGTCCAAAACAAAAGATCAAAGTAAGGGTTCAAAGCAAAAAGATCACATCAGAGGTTCACATCAGAAGGGAACATAGCAATGGCATAGGGAAGTCCTAATACGAATCAAATAAAAAGAAACGAAGGCACCTTACTGAGAAGGGCAGAATATCTGTACCTTATTAACCAAGTAAGCAGAATCACAAAACAAACACTGACAGGAAAATCAGTCACTCCCTCTTCGGACCTAGAGGAGTAAAAGACAGAATTACTAATGGTTCCAATTTACAGATTTCGTTATCTTTCCATTTTAAGTAGCTTTCCAGATTTAGCAAGTTTCCACTTTAAGTAAGTTTACTCATTTTAAGTGATTCTCCATATTTAGTAACTCTTGTCATTAAGATTCCCGTTTAATCAACTTAAAGTATTTAATGATGACCATTTTAGTAGTTTAAGGTTCATAAGATTATTTTCATACAATTAAGGTCATTCTGGTAGTTTTACAAATTTGAGGGTTTATTAAGTAATTATGATAAGTTTAAGGACCATTATGCAATTATCATCAAATTAGGGTATAAAGTGTAAAGTTACAGGTTCTTACAAGTTAAGTCCTTTAGTATTAGCAAAATAACAATTTAAACCCTTTGGTTTTGGAAATTAAACAAACAACACTTTTTTAAATGCCTTTTAACACTTTTATAATTTCTCACAGTTTTATATACGAAATTGTTAGGTTTTCTATAAATTATAAACCGTATAAGAACTCAGTAATAAAATTCCAAAAAATCCCCAGAGATGCTAAAATGTCTTAAGTATTTTATCAAATTTTTCCATATTTTATTAAGTGGCATAGCTATGGATTAAAATTCACTTAAACCAACTCGTCCAGAATTCTGATTAATTCTACTATACGAAAAGTTATTAATTAAAAACCTTTTAAGAAAAATTCAAAAAAATATAAAAAAATTCCAGGAAGTAATATACATCCTGAATATTGCCCAGTTCAAAGGACACCTCCTAATTCAACATGGTTTGGAAATTAAAATTCAAAAAACTGGACTGATTTTCCAGACTCACAAATCCGATCAGACACATAATTTTCCAAAAATCAAAAGGTAACCTTCCAGGCCTCTAAAAATTACAAACTAAATTTTCCCAGGTAGCCATTTCACTGAAATTAGTTTTAGACTCTTAAAACACCAAAATATACGTTCACATCAATTAGTTACAGCCGGTTAAAGTCGGACAAATTTTCAGGTCAGTAGCAGTTGTTCACAGAATCATGTATAACTTAGGGTTTTTGTTACTTCAATCATTAATCCTTAATACCAAACGATTATAGGTGAGTTTATGTCCTATTTAGGTCGATTATAATAGGTTTTAACATAATCAATTCAATTGAAATCATCATACACAACAGGATCGAATTTACATATTAAGTTTTTTTTTTTAGGGTTTACAAGTTCATGATTTTATGTGGACTTCTTAACATATTAATCGAATGGTCAAAACATATCGGATTAGGTTTACAATATGACGATTAGGTTTATGATGTGCTACTGATTTAGATTCTACAATTATGTGTGTGCGTCGAATGGATTAAGGGACAAAAGTTTTGGTGATACCTTGTTGTTATATGGCGCAAAGAAAAGGGAATAAGAACACAAGCATGAATTCAAGCCCACGAATCAACAACGCAGCAACAAATCCATTGCACTCTACGAATGAACACCAACAGCCACAAGCATACAATCACCACGAACACTCTCTTTTTGCTTTGTTTGGATCGAATGGATAAAGGGCAGTAGCAGCCGAATGAAGACCCTAACCAAAACAATCCCTCGAGCAGCCCATCACCCATGATCACCACACTACGAACTAGGAAGAAAGCACATCTAAGATCACACGAATACCTCCCTTATGGCTTGGTTGCTGATCGAACAGGAGGTGAAAGGAATGTGCAGCCGCCAGTTTTTTTGTTGGAAGGTATTTTAGGGTTTTCAAGTGGAACAAAAAAAAAAATATTCGGTGTATATAAAAAAAAAAAGAGGACCGATCATAGAGATGTGTGGATTTGGGCCATGGGTTTATTTGGTATCTTCAAGTGTTTAGGCCCAAGGTTTAGTGTTAGTATAATAAAAGAATTTCGGCCCAAGGAACACAAAAAAAAAAAAGTGTGGGCAAGTTTACCTTTTTCAGACTATAGAAACTTCTTAAACGTGCCATACTTCATATCATACAGTTCTTGTATCATATCGTATTTTTACTTTAGATTATATGTTCATATCGTATGGTTTCGAGTCATAACATGATATATGACTCAAGTTTTAATTTATAGCGTATTTATAAGTTCTTAAAAGTTCAAAATTAGAGGGTATTTTGGTCATTTCAGATTGAGTTAAATTTTGGGTTTTACAGAAAGATATCTCTCGAGTAAGTAACTCGAGGAAGTGGAGTAGGGCAAGGATAAGGATCTCTTGTAAGCCGAACCACTATAAACACTTGTGTTATGTGGTTTGATCTTTCATCTCTTTACCTTTCGTTTATATTGTGTGATGACTTAATTTGTGATTGTTTCCTTTATACTAACAAATAACAAAACAAATTCACATGAAAAACGGTGAAAACTATTCAACCCCCCTTCTAGTTTTCCACAGAATTTTTTAAAATAAAAAATTTAATGGTAAAATCGGAAAAGTAATGTAAACTTGATGGCCTGCAAAAGTTAGCAGCAGAGCTCGCTCCTTTCCAACTACAACTACAACCTAAAATTCTGACATCCATAAGTTTATGACGATCCCAATCCAGTTTTTTCTCACTTCAACCCATCAGAAACATAAATGAAAAACAGTCCTTCATGAGTCAAAAAATTTCATTTTCACATCTCATTTCAAGATCTTGAAGATCCACAAACCACAACCCAACAAATCCAATGTTTTCAAGATCTTGAAGATCCACAACAGTTTCATTTTCACATCTCATTTTCAAAATGGCCGGCGTGAATCGAACCGCCATGAAGAGGAGGAACAACAAGAGGATAACGAATCTGAGTTTTTGTGTTTTGGATTTTTGTTTGTGTTTTGGATTTTTATGTTCTGGATTTTTGTTTGTGTTTGATTCTGGGTTTTTGTTTGTGTTTGTGTTTGATTCTGCAACAACGTCAAAATCAATCCTTTGGTTTGAATCTATGAATAAACCACATTGATTCTGGGTTTTTGTTTATCTTTGATTTTTTGTTTGTGTTTGTGTTTGAAAATCAATACTCTTATCAATCAATACTTTTACAATCCTTTTGGTTTATCTTTGATTATGGGTTTTTGTTTGTGGATTTATTGATTTTGAGTTTTTGACTTTGGATATTTGAAAATGTGGATTTATTGACAGATAAGAGTAGTAAAAGAAGAGTAAGTGAGCAGGTGGGTGATAAAAGGACTAAAATACCCTTGCTTAAAAAGAGATAACTGACACGTGTTCAATTTAACGACACAATCTTTGCATCGTTCGTCCTCGTGGATGTATTGTGTTTGACTTTTACTAACGGAGGGATGTGTATGTTGCAACTTTTTCGGGAGGGATGTATCGTTCGAAATTGGCCAAACCACAGGGATGTATTTTGAAATGAGATCTTGATTTTTGATACTTCATTGTGTCATGTTAAAAATTTCATTTTCACATCTCATTTCAAGATCTTGATTTTTGATACTTCATTGTGCCATGTTAAAAATTGCAGTCTTGTATCTAAATTTGACTTTGTAAAGCTGTAATTAAGATTTTACGGTGAAATCAGCTTAGGATTGTCTTTTTTCCTCATACGAAAAGATATATTTAGAAATTTTATCATTTGCATTGCGAAAGCGTTTGAAATCGACAAGATATCTACAAGACTCAATTCGAGATCATTACAAAGGCATGAACCATCTTAGCTGAGTTTTACGTGCACACGCGACTAAATCACTCGCGTTCAATTCACATTTTATCCTCGAGGAATTCTATCCAGTTACATCAAAGTAAAACAAATTTGAGGCTATAATTTATTTCCAAAATGTTTTCTCAAAGTGCTGGTTCTTCGTTTTTCCGCAATAACGTTGTTTGAGAATAAAACAATTTCATCTTCAAGTTCAAGTCAAAACATCACATTTAAACTTCAAGAGTCACAGAACACGCTACCTTTTTCTCAAGGGTTTTCGGGCCTTAGTGATGAGTTATGTAGCTCTAAAATTCTCTTAGTAGAGGTACATTTCGAACTTATTCGGTTTGTTGTAATAATAAATAGCTAGCTCATTATCTTCTTTATCTCCAAATTGCGCTAAGGGATTGTAAACATCAAACCTCACTTTGGCTAAGATATCTAAAAAAACATGCCAACCTGTTGGTGGATACATTGTTCTCTTTCACCAAAGGGAAAAAAAAAATAAATAAATAAATAAATAATAATAATAATAATAATAATAATAATAATAATAATAATAAGAGTAAATTACATGGATCGTCCATATGGTTTGTCCAAAATCACTGGTTTAGTCCATCGAGTTTCAAAGTTGCGTGTATGGTCCCTCTGACAGCAAAAGAATAACACCTATGGTCCCTATCGCTAACTGACGTTATATATTCCGTTAGCAAGTTTCAACGTTAGTTCATTAACCAAACAAGCGTTTGCAACGTTAGTCCTTTTCCTTAACGGCCGTTTGCAACGTTAGTCATTTTTTGAAAAATATTCGAAAAAACTTATAAAAATTCGAAAAATTTATAAAAATTCAAAAAAGTTTAAAAATTCAAAAAATTTATAAAAATTCGAAAAAATTATAAAAATTCGAAAAAATTTTAAAAATTCGAAAAAACTTATAAAAATTCGAAAATTTTCTAAAAATTCAAAAAAATTTGAAAATTCAAAAAATTTATAAAAATTCGAAAAAACATATAAAAACTCGAAAACTTTCTAAAAATTCAAAAAATTTTAAAAATTCGAAAAAATTTATAAAAATCCGAAATATTTTAAAAAATTCGAAAAAAACATATACAAATTCAAAAAATTTATAAAAATTCAAAAAATTTTAAAAATTCAAAAAATTTATAAAAATTCGAAAAAATTTATAAAAATTCGAAAAATTTATAAAAATTCGAAAATTTTTTAAAAATTCGAAAAAACTTATAAAAAATCCAAAGATTTCTAAAAATTCAAAAAATTTTAAAAATTCGAAAAAATTAATAAAAATACGAAAAATTTATAAAAATTCAAAAAATTTATAAAAATTCGAAAAAACTTTTTAGAAAAAAAAATTTCGAATTTTTATAAATTTTTCGAATTTTTATAAGTTTTTTCGAATTTTTATAAAATTTTCGAATTTTTATAAATTTTTGAATTTTGATAAGTTTTTTCGAATTTTTATAAAATTTTCGAATTTTTATAAATTTTTCCTATTTTTATAAGTTTTTTTGAATTTTTAAAAATTTTTCGGATTTTTAAGATTTTTCGAATTTTTATAAATTTTTCGAATTTTTACAAATTTTTTCGAATTTTTAAAAATTTTTCGAATTTTTATAAATTTTTTCGAATTTTTATAAATTTTTGGAATTTTTTTGAATTTTTATAAGTTTTTTGGATTTTTATATGTTTTTTCGAATTTTTAAAATTTTTTCGGATTTTTATAAATTTTTTGAATTTTTAAAATTTTTTGAATTTTTATAAATTTTTCGAATTTTTATTAATTTTTTGAATTTTTATAAATTTTTTTGAATTTTTAAAAAATTTTCGGATTTTTAAAATTTTTCTAATTTTTATAAATTTTTCGAATTTTTACAAGTTTTTTCGAATTTTTATAAATTTTTGGAATTTTTTGAATTTTTATAAATTTTTGGAATTTTTATAAGTTTGTTCGAATTTTTAAAAAAATTTCGGAAATTTTATAAATTTTTTCGAATTTTTAAAATTTTTTGAATTTTTAAATTTTTTTAAAGTTTTATAAGTTTTTTCGAATTTTTAAAAATTTTTCAAATTTTTATAAATTTTTCGAATTTTTGTAAATTTTTTCGAATTTTTGGAATTTTTAAAATTTTTTGAATTTTTATAATTTTTTTCGAATTTTTTAAAATTTTATAAATTTTTTCGAATTTTTAAAATTTTTTGAATTTTTATAAATTTTTTGAATTTTTATAAATTTTTTCGAATTTTTAAAAATTTTTCGGATTTTTCTAAATTTTTAAAATTTTTCGAATTTTTATAAATTTTTCGAATTTTTATAAGTTTTTTCGAATTTTTAAAAATTTTTCGAATTTTTATAAATTTTTGGAATTTTTAAAATTTTTTGAATTTATATAAATTTTTTGAATTTTTATAAGTTTTTTCGAATTTTTAAAAATTTTTCGGATTTTTATAAATTTTTTCGAATTTTTAAAATTTTTTGAATTTTATAAATTTTTCGAATTTTTATAAGTTTTTTCGATGTATATATGGCAAAAGTTCCATGTAGATCTAAGATTTACCAAAGATCACATCCATTCATCTCGTCCGTCTATTTCTATTCCTCCCAGCCGTTAGATTAATTTTTTTTTAATAATAATGAAAGGGCAACGTGGTAATTTCCCAACCATACACTCTTTACACGGTCTCATTCTACCACACATCTCACTCTCACCCACACAATAACCGTCTCAATCAATCGCTCTCTCTCGCTCTCACCCACTCTAAACCATCTCATTCAATAACCGTCACATCATCACCATCAAATCCGCCGTGAACCGCCGTGAAATGGCATCGAGTAAGTATAAAACGAAGGCCTCTTCTCTCGTTTCTGTTAATTTCCTTCATATTACGGTTATTTTTTTCATATTTCGGTTATTGTTAGTTTGATTATCATTAGATATTGTGTAAATTTGCTTATCAGTTATTTTGTTGTTATTTTGTTACTAGTTATAACTGATTAGTTTTGTTAAGTGTAATTATGACTTATTAGCTGATTTCAGAAGTTAACTGTTTGTTATATGACCGGTTTAATTAGCTGTGTTAGTTAGTTAATTGTTTCAAATAGGTGTGTTTATGATTGTTAGTTACAGTTCTGATATGATGAAATGAAATGTGTTTTAGTGTTGTTATGTTTGTTAGTTACAGTTATGTGCTGTGGTGAGCGTTGCGAAACGTTTTATTTTGCGAGTTATAGTTATGTGAAGTTATGAGCTGATTTGAGGAGTTATTATAAGTTCATGTTATATATGTTAAATTAGTTTTTAGGCAAAAGTTCCATGTAGATCTAAGATTTACCAAAGATCACATCCATTCATCTCGTCTGTCCATTTCTATTCCTCCCAGCCGTTAGATTAAATTTTTTTTTTTTTTTTTTTTTTTTTTTTTTTTTTTTTTTTTTTTTAATAATAATGAAAGGGCAACGTGGTAATTTCCCAACTATACACTCTTTACACATCTCACTCTCACCCACACAATAACCGTCTCAATCAATCGCTCTCTCTCGCTCTCTCCCACTCTAAACCATCTCGTTCAATAACCGTCACATCATCACCATCAAATCCGTCGTTATCTCTCGCTCTCTCCCTCTCTCGTTCAATAACCGTCACATCATCACCATCAAATCCGCCGTGAACCGCCGTGAACCGCCGTGAAATGGCATCGAGTAAGTATAAAACGAAGGCCTCTTCTCTCGTTTCTGTTAATTTCCTTCATATTACGGTTATTTTTTTCATATTTCGGTTATTGTTAGTTTGATTATCATTAGATATTGTGTAAATTTGCTTATCAGTTATTTTGTTGTTATTTTGTTACTAGTTATAACTGATTAGTTTTGTTAAGTGTAATTATGACTTATTAGCTGATTTCAGAAGTTAACTGTTTGTTATATGACCGGTTTAATTAGCTGTGTTAGTTAGTTAATTGTTTCAAATAGGTGTGTTTATGATTGTTAGTTACAGTTCTGATATGATGAAATGAAATGTGTTTTAGTGTTGTTATGTTTGTTAGTTACAGTTATGTGCTGTGGTGAGCGTTGCGAAACGTTTTATTTTGAGAGTTATAGTTATGTGAAGTTATGAGCTGATTTGAGGAGTTATTATAAGTTCATGTTATATATGTTAAATTAGTTTTTATAGTTATGTTAGCTGATAATTACAGTTATGTGCTTCGGTGAGCGTTGCCGGTTATTAACGTTTATTTTCACGCGTTATAGTTATGTGTAATGATGAGCTGATTTCGTCTGATTTGGATAAATAGTAGTTTTATTAATAGTTGTTTTTATCTTACATTTGGTTGCTTGTCGCACTAACAGGGGGATACTTGAGCCTTTTCATAGCATCATATTAGCCTCTCTAGTGTAGCTTGTTGTTTTATTTTTTGCTGCTATTAATAGATCCTAGTACTAGCTTCTTATTTCTGTGCTTGTTTCTCTAATTTGAGCTTGTTTGCTTAGCTTAATTCTGTCTGCAAGTTACCTATTTAGTCAGTTGGATGTTATTGGGACTGTGCTGAGTGTATTTTTTAGAATCATATATGATTCACATAGAATCATATATGATTCTCATAAAATCATATATGATTCTCATAAAATCATATATGATTCTATGTGAATCATATATGATTCTATGTGAATCATATATGATTTTATGAGAATCATATATGATTCTATGTGAATCATATATGTTTCTATGTGAATCATATAATATATAATTGCGTTAGATTATTTTATAGTTATTAACATTTAAAAATTTTATGCAGGTCGATTAAAAAAGGTTTATCAGAAGGCTGAAGAGGATGAAGATGATAAGGAAAGTAGCGAAGGTGAAGAGGGTGAAGATGAGAAGGGAAGTGAGTCTGGTGAAGATGAGAAGGAAAGTAGCGAAGGTGAAGAGGATGAAGATGATGAAGGAGGTAAGTCTGAAGAGGGTGAAGATGAGAAGAAAAGTAGCGAAGGTGAAAGTAGTGATGATGAGGTACTTACAAATTATGTATCAAAGGTTGTATTAAAGAAACCGAAGGTTAAGAAAGCCGTTTGTAAGTCTGACAGCGATTCGAAAGAACAGAGGGCTAAAAAACAGAAGCGTGTTCCAACGAATAATAAACGGAAGCGTGTTTCTGAATCTGATTCTTTGGTTGAAGAAGAAAAGGTCTCAAAGCCTAAGATATCTATGAAGAAGGAGCGTGTTGTAAAGATAGAAGAGAAGTTTTCGAAGAAGGTTTTGAAGCCAAAGAAGGAGGTTTCGAAGAAGCGTAAGTCTGAACCAAATGAGAAAAAGAAGAAACCTCTTAGCGCCGAACAGATTGAGAAGATTGAGTATCTGAGCGAATTTCCGGCTTTGCTTTCTAGGACAGTTCTTGCGAGCTTGTTTTCTACTATCCGTGATGCAAGAGTTGATATGGAATCTTTCTTGGCGGATATTGGGTTTTCTTCACTGTACGGTGTTAATATAGAGACACTGCCTTCTCGTATAGCAAGGTTTGTGGTGGAAAATTTTGATAAAGAAACTTACAAGCTTTCGTTGGAGAAGGGGGAGAATCTTGTGACTCCTGAGAAGATCCATGAGATTTTAGGAGTTCCTCTTGGTGGTATTTCTTTTTTTGAGTTGGCCGAGAGATCTCTTGAGGACCCTTTTGTGATCATGTGGCTTAAGCAATTTTCTCCGAAGAAGTGGAAGGATATCCGTGCTAGTGATGTTGCTGGAAAATTGATCACTGCAACGCAAGTTGACTTTATGTTTAAAGTCAACTTCCTTACGCTATTTTCCAATGTTATGGCTAAAGCTCATACGATGAAGGCGCTTGTAGATTTGACAATTGTTAGGCGTATTAGTGAAGATACTATCATTGCAAACATTGATTGGTGTGGTTATATTTACGACCTTCTTAAAGACAGTGAAATACCTAATACGCCTAAAGGCTTCTACAATGGCGCTTTGTGCTTCTTGATTGTAAGTTTTCCCTTTTTTGTTTATAGATTTTGTGAATACTTTTTATGATCTCATTGTGTGTTATTTACTATTAACAGCTCCTGTATTTTGATTCCACAAAATTTGAGCGTTTTCCCGTTATTCGTTACCGTCCTGCTATCCGAAACTGGAGCTCAAGTTTGATGCATCAACGTCAGAAGCTTGAGATTGAACAAAAGGACATAGGTAAATTGGAATTGCACGGGAAGTGGAGTGAATCTGAAGTACAAGCTACTGAAGGTTTTTATGATCGTCATGTCAAAGTGAGCCAGGCTCGTAGTTCCCGTGTGCCTCCTACCGACAAACAGGTTTGATTATTTTCTGTACTGCATCTTTTTTGAATTTTGAATTTAGTAAAATCATATATGATTCTTGTGGAATCATATATGATTCTGTGTGAATCATATATGATTCATTGAAGAATCATATATGATTCATGCATGTCTTATCTGATTTTATTTATTTTTTATTTATTATTATTATTTTTTTTTTGCAGAGTTTTTGCACAATGATTAATGAAAAGCTTTCAAGCATATGTCGTGAGAAGGTTGAACTTGAAGATCTTCTGAAAAATGCTAATACTGTGTTCCCAAATAATGAGGATGTGCTTGAATTATACAAGAAATATGGAGCTGTTTTCAAGGAGACTGTAATTCTTGAAGAGGTTCATGTTGATGATTTTGATCCAGAAGATCAACAAGATGATGGTAGCAATGATTGTGGCAAGAAAGATGTTGGTGGTGCCAAGAAAGATGTCGGGGTAGATAAGGTGGTTCCCGATAATGTTGATGCTGCATCCAAAGATGTTGGTGGTGCCAAGAAAGATGGTGACAACGTTGAGGAAGGTGTTCAACTTGAAGGGTCTGATAACGATGTTAGTGAAGATCCAATATTGAGTCAAGAAAGTTATACGCAGTGGATCGAACATAACATTGACTGGGTTGGAGAGGTGATTGACTGCATATGCGATGCATACTATGATGTGTGTATCGGGCAGTTTTTTTAATTATTTTTCTTTTTATTAATCTTTGTAACTAAAAATTTGTTATGATGCAGGATGATTTCCCAAACTGGCCTCGGATTGTACAGCCGGTTAACAGTGATTGTCCTCAGACTCCTGAATGAGTTGCTACTCGTTCATCTCCAAAGAAAAGAATTGTTAAGCCATCTTCTTACCTGTCATCTCCATATGAAAATAAGCCGACGAAAGTTATTGCTATGGTTAAGAGGATTGAGTTTGAGTTGGGGAATAGTTTGTTTGCAATGCAGGGCGATAAGATGTAAGTTTACTTTTATTTTATTTTGTTTGTCTATGGCCTGATGTATAGGACTTTGTTAGAATCATATATGATTCTCATGGAATCATATATGATTCTCATGGAATCATATATGATTCACATAGATGAATCATATATGATTCACATAGAATCATATATAATGGCCTGAATGATATGTAATTTAAGTTTGCTTTAAGGATGTTTACTTTTAATATAAATGAGCTCCATTATTCTAATTCATTTTTTTTTGTTTTGTTTTTTTAATTTTATTTAGGGAAACAGTTTTTCAAACTCGTTCTGGTGACCATGAGGTATCAGCTGTTCGATTGAACATGGAGACTTTGGCACCAAGTTTGTGGATAGATAACAATGTTGTTGACTGTTGGGGAGCAGTATTGAATTATGAAGAATCTGCTAAAAAGGATCCATCACCAAAAAAGACTGCTAAAAAGGATCAACCACTAAAAAGGCATTTTTTTCCAACCGGATGTATCGTAAGTGTATTAATTTTTATTGATAATATATTTACTTTTATTGATAAATGTATTTATTTTTACACTTCTTGTTTACTACAGACAGAAGCTATGGTTGGAGGCAAAATTGGTAAAAATGAGCAGTGGGATATATTTTCAGCGGAGATTTTGGCACATTTAAAAAATGTCAATGCCTCTAAGTTTCTTGCAGAAATTGATTTGGTAATTTCTCATTTCATTTACATATATAATTTTTGGAAGTCTTAATTGGTTTTTTAAGTTTCATTTTTTTGTTTTAATAGGCGTTCTTCCCAATTCAAGTCTCCGGTCATTTTTATGTTGTTGTTTTCAACATTAGGAGTGGTACGTCAATGGTCATCCTTGATAATTCTCCACAGAATTATGCTGTAAAGTACAAGGGTGCTTGTGATATTCTGGTAAGTATTTTATAAGACAGAGCTTATGAATAATGTTCGTATGATTATGCTTGTGATCTGTTTTTCTGATTATTTTTTGTTTCTACTACAATCATATATGATTTTTCTAAAATCATATATGATTTTTTCTGAAATCATATATGATTCATCTAAAATCATATATGATTCTATGTGAATCATATATAATTTTAGAAAAATCACATATTCTACTAGGTTTATTAATACATTTAAAAAAAAAAGTAATCAACTTAAATAAGGTGGAATTAGCTTGTTTCAGTAGGGTGTTAAAGGTTTTTAGCTTATTCTAAGGTTATTAGCTCATAGGTGGAATATTGGAGGTGAAACTGCCTCAACAAGCTCAGCATAAGCTGAGCTTATTGGGACCCCTATTCTAACAGTTTTAAGTTGCTTTTAGGTGTGAAAGTTAGTATCTCAAAGCTGGTTTGCATTAGATTAGTTTTAAACTAGTTTGCGCCACTTTTCTTTCCTGCTGTCACAGAGTTAAACTAGTGTAACTTGTGCTTTTAGGTCTGCTGATCTCATGGAATTTCTAGCTTATCCAGATTAGTTTAGACCTCAATTTTTGGGTTGTACGTAGTTCATATAGTTGGCTTCATGTTTAATATCTGGTATCTGTAGTTTCAGCTTATTGAATAGCTTTTCCTAGGGCTTCAAATTCAGCATTTAAAACTGTCTGTTCTGCACTAAATTGCTACATCAGCTTTTGAGTTTTCTGGTATCTGATCTGGACTAAAAATAGAGTAGCAATTGAGCTTATATTTTGGGGCTTTTGCATTTTCTAGGTAGCTAGTAGTATAAGATAAGTTTTGCCCCCTTTAGTTTTAGATTTAGAGCTTATTAGACTGCTTATTTGATGGCTGCAAGTTGAGTAGAAAACCATGTTAAATCTGCTTTTGTCATTTATCTGTTCAGCTTATAATCTGCTTATTGTGTGTACTTATTTCATCCTTTTCAGTTCCTTTAAGCTTCCAGTAGTGTAATGCATTAGATTAGAGCTTTTGAGAATTTTTGGCTTATGATTGCTTATTTTTAGCTTTTTACCAAGTGCTTATTTCACTGTTTTAGCTTATTTAGACATAATCAGTTTCTAAAATTATTTTTATTGTTTTTCTTTTTTGTAGAGAGACTTTTTCGCCAAGATTCTATTCCAATATAGACATCCAAAAGCGGATGCTGTTTTGAATGCTAGAGCACGTGTTCTACAGTTAAAATGGAAGACCAAGAACAACCATGTTGACTGTGGGGTATTTGCAATGATTCACATGGAATCTTATGTTGGTGAAACTGCTGGAAAATGGGATGTGGGACTATGTAAAGAATCAGAGATGCAGGTTTCTTTGTTGAGGCGAATGAGGTTTAAAATTGCCACCAAGATCCTTTTGCATGAGTTGAATCTACATTCCCAAAAGATGTTTGATTTGGCCTTCAAGTTCCAGTCCGAGATAGACGAACAAACAAGGTTCTCAATTATTTTGAATGCAATTAAGAACAGGGCTGATCGTGATCCCCCAAAAGACGTTTGTAAAGAAAATGTGGTTAAGATTGATGATAAATAGATGGGTCCATTTGGTGGTTCTAGTTAACTGATGTATTTTGGTAAAATCTGATGTTAGTGTATTTGGCAAAATTTGATGGTAGTTAACTGATATATTTTGTAAACTGATGGTAGTATTGAATAAGTTCTGATTCGTAGTATATGACATGGTAAACTGATGGTTCTTTGATGTATGTTTTAAATTTTCTGATGGGTAGTATATGATTCACATAGAATCATATATGATGTATGTTTTAAATTTTCTTTGATGTATGGTTCTTTGATGTATGTTACAAAATCATATATGATTTTCATAAAATCATATATGATTCTATGTGAATCATATATGATTCTATGTGAATCATATATGATCCTTTGAGAATCATATATGATTCACATAGAATCATATATGATTTTATGTGAATCATATATGATTCTATGTGAATCATATATGATCCTATGAGAATCATATATGATCCTTTGAGAATCATACATGATTCTTTGTGAATCATATATGATTCACATAGAATCATATATGATTTTATGAAAATCATATATGATTCTATGAAAATCATATATTAAAAGAAAACATAGTTATCCTTTACATATATTCAGAATCACTTGTTAAATAAAAAAAATATATATATTCAATTAAAAATAGTTGAATTAAGATCCTTGTAATACTTTTCTAACAGTGCGACATCTAAATAGATAGATTCAATAATAATAAATAAATTTAAAGAAATTGATATTCAATAAGCGTTAGTTGCTTGTTCAGCTGCAACATTTCTCGTTGCTTGTTCACTTGCATCAGTTCCATCCTTTTGTGCAGCAGCTGTTCTTGCAAGTTTTGCAATATACTTTGGATTCAATGGACATGTCATCTTGGTGTGCTTGTTAGTCTTCTCACCACAAAATCCACATTTCCTTTCCCGCTTAGATGTTTCTTCAAGTGCTATTTCTCTTCCACTCTTTCTACGTGCTTCTTTAGACCAACCTTTGTTTGAAGCTTTGGATGGATTGTTGACATCTTGTTTTTCAGGTATCTTAACTGCATATACATCCTCAATCACATTTTCAATTTCTTTTTTCCGTGAAGGAGGTTTAGGCGCTTCATCCTCAATTCGTTTCTTGATTGATTTCAATTCTTCCACAAACTTTCCTAACTTGCCTTCATCTTTACCCAACAAATATAAACACTCGTCTACCACGAAAGTAGCCTCATTTGTTAATTTCTCAACTGGTACATTTTTTTCTCCATACCTGTTTGTGTTTCTTCTCAATGCAGGTGGTATTATATCTCTCCTCCAACGCCTCAAAATGTACTTTTCCGGGATCATTTTAACATAACGGTTCTTCAAAGCACAAAATGCGTGTCGACATAAGAACCCGAATCGAAGAAAGTGCCTACAAGTGCATTCTACTGACCCGTCTTCAGGAGTACGCAGAACCTTATTACAGAAAAGAAAGGGAAGAAAATTAGAACTTTTTTAGTTTTGGAATCATATATGATTTTCATGATTTTCTTAAGATTTACATGAAAATCATATATGATTTTAAATAGAATCATAAATGATTCCACAAGAATCATATATGATTCTCAAGAGAATCATATATGATTCCACAAGAATCATATAAGATTCTCAAGTGAATCATATATGATTCTCAATAGAATCATATATGATTTTTTATATACAATAATAACAGCTAAAATAATTTAATAATATTCAAGTAAATTTACCTTGTATTCTACTACTTTTTCAGATTCCTGCACCTCCTCTTCTCCTTTTTGTTTATTCAGAGTCCTATAAGAAGCCGCATTCCTATCTCTGACCCTAAGCATCTCACATCCCTCTTCTGTTCTAAACTCTTCTATTGTGCAATTCCAACAAGCTTCTTTAATTTCCTTTTGTACAAGCAGAAACATTGTTCTTGTATATACTTTAGATGCATGGCGTTCTATATTCAACTCTGTACAAAGTTTTGGAGCTGAGTTAAATGTGTTAAAGTCCATTCGTTCTTGCTGATACCTTTGCCTCTCCATTGCAGATTCGAAGCACATCATGAAATGAACCAATGTCGACCCGTGATTTGTGAAATGTCTAAAGAATGCATTTTCACTCTCAGACCTTGAAATAGTTCTCATTAATCCAAATAATGGTGAGTCAATAAAATACGCTGGTATCCACATTTCTCGAAGTCTAAACATCTTGTTCATCCATTTGTGGTTTTGCAATTCAAAATCTTCAACCAATTTTGTCCAATTTTCTTCAAACTTCAATGGTTCCATGAACATATTCCACACAATCTTGTTCAACCTCTCTTTGAAATCAGTTTCATCATAGATTTCTTTACAAATCTGAAAAAAAAAATAAAAAAAAAATGTTATCCCTGTGATTCTGAAAGAATCACATATGATTCTTTCAAGAATCACATATGATTCTTTCAAGAATCACATATGATTCTTTCAAGAATCACATATGATTCTGACAGAATCATATATGATTCTGACAGAATCATATATGATTCTGACAGAATCATATATGATTCTATGCGAATCATATATGATTATATCAGAATCATATATGATTCTTGAAAAAATCATATGTGATTCAACTGCTAACTTTTTAAAATATTATATAAATTGAAATACCTTTGCTGGAATTTTTTGGGAGATATGCCACATGCATAGTCTGTGTTTGGATTCAGTAAGAACAGATTCAATTGCTAACTTCATGGCTCCATCTTGATCCGTTACAATCATTTTTGGTTGTTTCCCATGTGCAGTCATGAATGATGTCAGTAGCCATTTGTATGCCTCTGCATCTTCTCTTAGAAGCATTCCCGCACCAAATGTCACAGACTTCTTGTGATTATCTATCCCAGTGAATGGAACAAACACCATGTCGTACCTGAATATCAAAAGTCACACAAAAATTTCAAAATTGAATCAAAAGTTTCACATGTTATTCTATGAGAATCATATATGATTCCACAAGAATCATGTATGATTCCACAAGAATCATATATGATTCTTGTGGAATCATATATGACACTACATCTCCAAATTTCTTATAGCTGCATCAAAGTTACTTACTTGTTTGTTCTGAATGTTGCATCAAATGACACTACATCTCCAAATTCCTTATAGTTGCATTTGGCAACTTCATCCGCCCAAAAAATTGCAACCAACTCACTTTTTTCAACCTTATAATGAAATGTAAAGTTCGGCACATATTTCTTTCGGTTTTCCATTTTGTTTATCAGCATTTGTGTAACACCCCGACCCGACAAGGGTAGAAGTGTCACAACACTGGTGACATATCAGAAATATACACAAGCATACATCTTCAATAATACAAAGGAATACAAAGGTTACAAGAATTTACAAGGAAATACAAAGTTTACAGAGGAGTAAATGCTAAGTCTGAAAATATAATTTCTTCAAGTCATCTCTATAACAAAATAACTATCACAGTGTAGTCTTCTAAGTCCAAAGGTACTCTCTGCTCATACCCAGCTTCCTACTAAAACCTGCCGCAGGAAAAGAAATGCGGCTGAGCTATGAGAGCTCAGTGAACAGATATAACGGTAACAAAGCAGTAATAAAGAATAGTGAACAGTAATTGAAATACGAATTAATCAGAGTTATGGCATAAGAAAAGGTAACAGTAATGAGAAGTACAAGGGTACAAGGTGTCGGAAACAGTAATCCTCTACGAGCCCAGTATCAGTAATCAGTAACAGTAATCAGTATAATCATGTAGAGGGGAGACCTCTCAGTAATCAGTAAATATGAGGGGATTCCTCAATAATGGGTGGAGTAGCTAGCTCCCAGAGTGTGAAAGACGTGTATCGCACACACCATCAGTCACCAGTAATACAGTAATCAGTAATCAGTAACAGTAACAGTTCTAGGATGCATCCATACGCCCCTGGTGGCCATAAACCTCCCAACACACCAAATAAAATACAGAAAAGGGACGGAACAGGTCATCACTCTCCTGCCCTAGAGTCATGCCATCGGTGCATCAATGACATGGTCATGAAACCCTCATGACTAGTTATGGCTCGTAGTATCAAACTGTGGGTCAGTGGTCAAGTATCAGTATTCAGTATTCAGTTTAGTTTCATAGGTCCATATCCATTTCAGTATATCAGAAAGTTCATATTAGATGGTTCAATAACAGAAGGGTCAATGACAGTAGGTTCAATATCAGAGAGGTTCAATATCAGTAGGTTCAGTATCAGTGGGTTTAGTACCAGAAAGATTCAATATCAGAAAGGTCAATATCAGAAAGTTTAGGCTCATAGAAAAGATCTTAATTCAAAGGTTTCATATTAAACTTATATTTACAAATAATCTTTCAGTGACTTTCTTAAATGATGTTTAGTAAAACCCTTTTTATAAAGATAGTCCTTAAAAGAGATTTTCATAAAATCTTTAGTGCAGTTTCAATGTAAAATTGGTATGACATTGTATTCAAAAGCTTTTCTCAAAAACATTTTCATATCATCAAGGGAAGTTCCAATTTCAGTTATAATGTCAAAATGAATCTTCAGGGTATTCAGGGGTTTGCATGATTCAGGTCATAAGATGAAGATCGGATCATGTCAGGTATCAAAGGTATTAAAACAGGGTTCAGTTTATCAAAGGAACTCAGAAATCAGGTATCATGTCAGGAAGGTTCAAGTAAAGGGGATCATAGCAGTGGCATTAATACAGAGACCGACAGATCAGAAAATAAAAGAGATCATGAGAAACCTGTGAGAAGGTTCAGAATATCTGTACCTTAGACCGCAAGTGGCAACACAACTAGAAACATAAAGATCAAAAGCAAACTCCATCTTCAGCGAATCTACACGAATTTATGACCGTCTTATTAATAACTTATCTTAAATCGAATTTCTCATTTTAGTCGGCTTTCCATTTTTAGTAACTTTCCTTTTATAGCAACTTTCCAAAAATAGTAAGTTTTCCGAATCCGTCACTTATACTTTAGGGTTAAAATGATAATTAAATAAGCTTAAAGGTTTAATAATGACGATTTCATAGCTTAGAGTTCATTATGCCAATTTAGTAGACTTTAGGGTTAAATGTGTAAATTACCAAGGTTTATGGTCTAAAGTGGAAATTTGGTTAAAATGCTTATTATTTAATTTGATCAATTAGGAAATACTTGTAGTAGTTTCAAAAATCTGCAGTAACTACCACACATTCGAAACAAAACGTGGATCCAACCCTAACATAATTCTCTAGACGCAAGCCGGCCCCCATCTTATCCTTGCGAACACACACATGCTAACACACTCAACACACTCTCGACATGCATGTTTACTAGATTAACCCGACACCGAAGTAACACATGGCCCTCGACCCCTTTTCTTTCGAATCAGTTTGTGCACATGCATAGACGTTTCTTGGCCACTTTATACTCCAATTCACATGTAACCCAAAACTGAGCCAACATGAAAAATAAAACTAAAACAATTCCAAGTCCTAGTAACTGCTTGTCTATTGTAACTAATATGAAGTTTGACTTATGCATCACATGATATAATATATTTAATCGTGTATCATTTTCTTATTATACTCTTTTTGGTCCAATTTCACATACCCTTATTATATGTATTTAAATCACACAGATACATCATGTCGACAGTGACAAAACTAAACCACGCACATGCAATACTAAAACCAGACGAAATCTGTCCTTACTCCTTTTTGACCCGACACACAGTACCACAATCAAATCCCTTATTCACGTCTTCAGCATGTATGCCCCATCTTTATTTCTTTGTTTAATTTGGTTTGATCACCCACTCATGCACATGTTTCACTCTTTGTTTATTAACCCTCAAGACACACCAACACACACATAAAATCACATCTCTTGACACCCAAAATCATGCTCGTGATACACACAAACGCCAACCATATTCGAGACACGCTCGACATCTAAATGAAGCATGCATACGTTCAAACCACAACCCTCGCGAGACATGTTCTTAATGAGACACAACATACGTAACCAAAATTAAACCACAACCCTCGCGAGACCAAAACAAGCTTAACGAGACACAACATGCGAGAGGGTACCATTTTAACGCGGCAACAATTACACCACACCTTAAACCCCTCGTTCCCACCATACTCGACACAAGACGCACACTCCGCGAGACATGACATGATCGACACACATATTTACACGACTCTATATCAATATAAGCGGCGTAATCTTATAACATGCATGATTAAAATGAGTAGTTTTACATGATTTTGGTTAGGTTTTGATTATAGCTTAGTCGTGTGATTATATGTGAGACAAGAAGAACATGAGGGTACCTTAGGGGCTGGTAATTTCCTTGTTATGTCGACACAGAAAAGAAACAGGTCAAAACCATTTAAAGCTCACATACCGACGCAAACCTCATAACCATATTAAAGGGGCGTTAGCCTTTTTATTATTTGTGTAATTTCATGTTACTGATATATAAGTTTTTTTTTTTTTTTTTTTTTTTTTTTTTCCGTGACATAGACCAGGTTACTATGTAAGTCGTATAGAACAAAGCTTAGAATGATATAAGTATTATAGGTACCTGAGGATGGGGTTAAGAGTAGTCGACAAGAAAAGAACACAACCAGAACTGAGTATTGAGTCTGTAACGAAAGAGACCCAAGGCTGCTACAACAAAACCAAGGCTGCAACAATGATTTACCCCACTTGTTCTCTTCTTCGTTTCTTCTTACTTGGCAGCCAACAAAAGAGATAAATGGTGTGTATTTTCTTGTTTCTGGTTCGGTGTGGAAAGGAGAACACAGGAGGGAATATATGGTTTATGTAGAGCGTGTTTTGTAATATGGAAAGGAGATCATGCAATTAAATGTATGATATTGATTGAGTCAATCATGGAGCTGAAATCATGGATTGTTAATTTTTTAAATTTTGTACCAATCTTGGCTACATTGGACCAAAGATGGGACGTGACACATAAAGAGCTAGGGAAAATACTTTGTAACTAGCATTATATTTATCATGTAGGACTTAAATTATAATGTAAGGTTTTATTTAGTGGCTCAATTCATTAGATAACTTAGAACATAAATCATTTTAGGTTAGGTACAATTAATGTTACTTATAAAATTTTATAAGTCTTAAAAGTTCAAATTTAGAGGGTATTTTGGTCTTTTCAGATTGTATTAATTTTGGGGTTTTACAACTCTTCCCCTCTTAAAAAGAAATTTTCGTCCTCGAAAATTGATGTCGCAAAGTTAAACGAGGTCGTAGCAAGTCGCAAAAGATCATCAACACATTCTCACGCCCGGGGAGGTTCATCCAAAAAGGATCTTCAGACAATTGGTTTCTCATGACTCGATCAACACAAAATGGGTTCAGATTTCCTCAGACAGAGACAAATTAGGTTGATTTCAGATCAGAAGGACCATACAATATAAAATGGATGATCGGTGAATCTTCCGAAAAGCTTGAACAGAATTTCAAATCAGATTAACTGCATTATCAGTAGAGAGCTTCTACAAGGAGTTCAAGGTTTATACTGAGGTCAACAGGATGCAAAACGAGAGTCAAAACTCATCCAGATATCTAGTGAATGGAAACAGAGTATACGCATAGGTCGAATGAACCTAGTGTCTCACTAATCACGGATAAACCAACGGAGATCAGATTCTAAACTTCTTAGGTACTCCCCCAAGATATCCTATGGCCACAATGAGTGCACGTTATATGGTGTAAGTATTATCACGTTGATCAGGCGTCATAATACCAGCACCACATAAATATGCCTTCATGATGATCATACTTTATCTCGAGTCGTGAGTATAACAACTTATCTTAATCCACCTAGTACTTCTACAGTCTCAGAGTCAACCAGATCAAAGTCATAGTCCAGAGAGAGATAAGACTATTCGCAAGAGTATCGGAATTTCCAGATCGCCTAGCAGAGTAAGGTAAGCCGTCACAAGCATCAGATTTTCCACAGTTCACCAAAATTCCTCATAACAAAGTCATCATCGAACATACGAAATAAGCACGGGGCTGAAATGCTTCTAGGAACTTAAATCATTAGCGGGTCTTATCACGATATAACGAAGCTTAAGGGAGTCAACGGAAACGAAAACTAATCGTCAATAACTTCGGTCTTCACAGAATCAATTTTTCCAAACATAAAAGATCTGTTTCAGAAATCCGTTCATTCAAAACATCAATTCTCTTCAAGTCCGATCAATATGTCTTCGTTTGCCCGTCAATCTGGAAGTGAAACAAAATCATGATCTTGTGTCTGGTTCGTCAAGCCTGCTGCAGTTTTTCTTAGAATGTGATGGAGTACTGTGAATTCCTGGCACGGTCTTTAAATCTCTTCATCATCCAGTCTGCTTCCGCTCTAAATTCATCTTAGTACAACCAAGAAGAATAGGGAAGTAAGACTGTACGTCTTCGTCAGCTTTCGGGTCGCCATCTTCCTTCTGTATCGCCAACACTTGTAAGGAATGTCTTCTCTCTTCAGGGTAGTCACCGCTGTTGTCAACTCCAGATCAGGTAGCGAAGTAATTCTTCTGATGCGTTTCTAGTTGTCTTGATGCATACGCAAAACCTTCTGTGTTGCAAGGGAGGATAACCGAGTCTCTTTCTGAAATGTCTCAAATTTTATTCCGTCCGAGGGTATGGAAACAAATTTTCTATTTCAGCTTTCCAAAACTCCGTTCTCAATCGGACTAAGTTGTTTCTCTCTGGTCACGAAATTTATCAAGGGTAACGCAAGTTGTAAACGTCTTCAGAATTCTGATGCAAGGTTCAAAAGATTTCAGTTTACCATTTTGTTATCGGTCTTGACCATTCGGTGATAGTTTCAAAATTTGCGGGATTTAAAAAGGGATATTCTCAATCAAGAAAAACCGTTGTCTTAACAGATATCAATCTCTCAGAATGCACAAATGATCGTCACTTTCTTACAAAGTGCAAAAATGATTTTCATGTTCTTCTTTGTCTCTAAATGTACTATTAAGTCATACAATGACCATTTGCCCAAGTACTCACGAGAACACATTCATTTATCAAATTTACAGAATAGTCGGAGCTTTAGCTAATACTATTAGCGTCACAAATCTTTATATCAGCCGTTACAAATGCGGACAGAGATCTCAAGAATAACCTCAATTCATATTTCCATCTGAAGGAAACTTCGCGCTCTGAAATTAAATAGATACAAAGTCGTTTCAGGGTGGAGAAATAGCAATACGGTTCAGCTTCCAGAATACATGTCTCCTGTCATCATTCTTCTTTATCACGAATAAAACTAAAATACGCCAATGAAATACACTTAAGCGAACTTACTTCTCACTCCGGTGGAAGATTTGGTGGTTCAATCAGAAATCGTGTTCAGAAAATTCAGGGTGCCAAGTATTTCTCAAGGTGAGGTTCATTCATGGGTGTACGAAATGGATTTAAGGAAAACTTCATAACCGCGAAAGTAACACACGAGTCTCCAGGGTAATAGCGATAGCAGAAAGTTTAACAATCGGTAATCGTGGTAGGGAGTTCAAAATTGTTTTAAACGTCAAAGGTGAGACATAGGAGGATAGTTATCAAACAACCAATCCTTTATCAGAATAACATTGGAGTTAACAGTCCACCGAAGGACAGATCAACAAGGCAAAACTTATCGTCCAAAATGAGAGGGAAACATTCTTATACTCGTGGTTTAGCACCACAAGACTCCTCATAGGAACAGAGATGGGTAATACGAAATCAAAGAGTGTCAGAAAAATTCATAGATGTTTCATCAAGAGCAAGAGACAGCTCACAGAATGTATCAAGCACGTCATCGCCATGGAGATTCTCAGAATGCCCAAAGAGGTATCAAAATGATTAGCAAAAGGATCAGAAGTCAGAGTCAGACTCTGCAGACAAGGATCAAATAGTGTCAGGCAATACTATGCAGTTCTCAATGCCTTCTAGATTTATTTAGGTTCAAAACTTAGATAGTGCAGAGCATAAGCTTTCAATTTCCAAAAGTGATCTTAATAGACTTTAATCAAAGGCAAGGCACGAATCAGAGTGATGCGGAAGCAAGGATGTTTAAACAAACGCCTTATAGTCTACCCATTTCCTCACTGGTCAAAACTTAAGTTCATATCAAGGAATCCTAAAGCAGGTTCTCAGAGTGTTCTCCTATGTTCTTACAGTGGCAGCCTAATGGTCCAGAACTCACAGGTCAAGGGTAAATGTATTACGAGTCGCAGCCTGTCTCTCTGATACCATAATTGTAACACCCCGATCCGACAAGGGTAGAAGTGTCACAACACTGGTGGCATATCAGAAATATACACAAGCATACATCTTCAATAATACAAAGGAATACAAAGGTTACAAGAATTTACAAGGAAATACAAAGTTTACAGAGGAGTAAATGCTAAGTCTGAAAATATAATTTCTTCAAGTCATCTCTATAACAAAATAACTATCACAGTGTAGTCTTCTAAGTCCAAAGGTACTCTCTGCTCATACCCAGCTTCCTACTAAAACCTGCCGCAGGAAAAGAAATGCGGCTGAGCTACGAGAGCTCAGTGAACAGATATAACGGTAACAAAGCAGTAATAAAGAATAGTGAACAGTAATTGAAATACGAATCAATCAGAGTTATGGCATAAGAAAAGGTAACAGTAATGAGAAGTACAAGGGTACAAGGTGTCGGAAACAGTAATCCTCTACGAGCCCAGTATCAGTAATCAGTAACAGTAATCAGTATAATCATGTAGAGGGGAGACCTCTCAGTAATCAGTAAATATGAGGGGATTCCTCAATAATGGGTGGAGTAGCTAGCTCCCAGAGTGTGAAAGACGTGTATCGCACACACCATCAGTCACCAGTAATACAGTAATCAGTAATCAGTAACAGTAACAGTTCTAGGATGCATCCATACGCCCCTGGTGGCCATAAACCTCCCAACAACCAAATAAAATACAGAAAAGGGACGGAACAGGTCATCACTCTCCTGCCCTAGAGTCATGCCATCGGTGCATCAATGACATGGTCATGAAACCCTCATGACTAGTTATGGCTCGTAGTATCAAACTGTGGGTCAGTGGTCAAGTATCAGTATTCAGTATTCAGTTTAGTTTCATAGGTCCATATCCATTTCAGTATTTCAGAAAGTTCATATTAGATGGTTCAATAACAGAAGGGTCAATGATAGTAGGTTCAATATCAGAGAGGTTCAATATCAGTAGGTTCAGTATCAGTGGGTTTAGTACCAGAAAGATTCAATATCAGAAAGGTCAATATCAGAAAGTTTAGGCTCATAGAAAAGATCTTAATTCAAAGGTTTCATATTAAACTTATATTTACAAATAATCTTTCAGTGACTTTCTTAAATGATGTTTAGTAAAACCCTTTTTATAAAGATAGTCCTTAAAAGAGATTTTCATAAAATCTTTAGTGCAGTTTCAATGTAAAATTGGTATGACATTGTATTTAAAAGCTTTTCTCAAAAACATTTTCATATCATCAAGGGAAGTTCCAATTTCAGTTATAATGTCAAAATGAATCTTCAGGGTATTCAGGGGTTTGCATGATTCAGGTCATAAGATGAAGATCGGATCATGTCAGGTATCAAAGGTATTAAAACAGGGTTCAGTTTATCAAAGGAACTCAGAAATCAGGTATCATGTCAGGAAGGTTCAAGTAAAGGGGATCATAGCAGTGGCATTAATACAGAGACCGACAGATCAGAAAATAAAAGAGATCATGAGAAACCTGTGAGAAGGTTCAGAATATCTGTACCTTAGACCGCAAGTGGCAACACAACTAGAAACATAAAGATCAAAAGCAAACTCCATCTTCAGCGAATCTACACGAATTTATGACCGTCTTATTAATAACTTATCTTAAATCGAATTTCTCATTTTAGTCGGCTTTCCATTTTTAGTAACTTTCCTTTTATAGCAACTTTCCAAAAATAGTAAGTTTTCCGAATCCGTCACTTATACTTTAGGGTTAAAATGATAATTAAATAAGCTTAAAGGTTTAATAATGACGATTTCATAGCTTAGAGTTCATTATGCCAATTTAGTAGACTTTAGGGTTAAATGTGTAAATTACCAAGGTTTATGGTCTAAAGTGGAAATTTGGTTAAAATGCTTATTATTTAATTTGATCAATTAGGAAATACTTGTAGTAGTTTCAAAAATCTGCAGTAACTACCACACATTCGAAACAAAACGTGGATCCAACCCTAACATAATTCTCTAGACGCAAGCCAGCCCCCATCTTATCCTTGCGAACACACACATGCTAACACACTCAACACACTCTCGACATGCATGTTTACTAGATTAACCCGACACCGAAGTAACACATGGCCCTCGACCCCTTTTCTTTCGAATCAGTTTGTGCACATGCATAGACGTTTCTTGGCCACTTTATACTCCAATTCACATGTAACCCAAAACTGAGCCAACATGAAAAATAAAACTAAAACAATTCCAAGTCCTAGTAACTGCTTGTCTATTGTAACTAATATGAAGTTTGACTTATGCATCACATGATATAATATATTTAATCGTGTATCATTTTCTTATTATACTCTTTTTGGTCCAATTTCACATACCCTTATTATATGTATTTAAATCACACAGATACATCATGTCGACAGTGACAAAACTAAACCACGCACATGCAATACTAAAACCAGACGAAATCTGTCCTTACTCCTTTTTGACCCGACACACAGTACCACAATCAAATCCCTTATTCACGTCTTCAGCATGTATGCCCCATCTTTATTTCTTTGTTTAATTTGGTTTGATCACCCACTCATGCACATGTTTCACTCTTTGTTTATTAACCCTCAAGACACACCAACACACACATAAAATCACATCTCTTGACACCCAAAATCATGCTCGTGATACACACAAACGCCAACCATATTCGAGACACGCTCGACATCTAAATGAAGCATGCATACGTTCAAACCACAACCCTCGCGAGACATGTTCTTAATGAGACACAACATACGTAACCAAAATTAAACCACAACCCTCGCGAGACCAAAACAAGCTTAACAAGACACAACATGCGAGAGGGTACCATTTTAACGCGGCAACAATTACACCACACCTTAAACCCCTCGTTCCCACCATACTCGACACAAGACGCACACTCCGCGAGACATGACATGATCGACACACATATTTACACGACTCTATATCAATATAAGCGGCGTAATCTTATAACATGCATGATTAAAACGAGTAGTTTTACATGATTTAGGTTAGGTTTTGATTATAGCTTAGTCGTGTGATTATATGTGAGACAAGAAGAACATGAGGGTACCTTAGGGGCCGGTAATTTCCTTGTTATGTCGACACAGAAAAGAAACAGGTCAAAACCATTTAAAACTCACATACCGACGCAAACCTCATAACCATATTAAAGGGGCGTTAGCCTTTTTATTATTTGTGTAATTTCATGTTACTGATATATATGTTTTTTTTTTTTTTTTTTTTTTTTTTTTTTTTTTTTTTTTTTTTTTCCGTGACATAGACCAGGTTACTATGTAAGTCGTATAGAACAAAGCTTAGAATGATATAAGTATTATAGGTACCTGAGGATGGGGTTAAGAGTAGTCGACAAGAAAAGAACACAACCAGAACTGAGTATTGAGTCTGTAACGAAAGAGACCCAAGGCTGCTACAACAAAACCAAGGCTGCAACAATGATTTACCCCACTTGTTCTCTTCTTCGTTTCTTCTTACTTGGCAGCCAACAAAAGAGATAAATGGTGTGTATTTTCTTGTTTCTGGTTCGGTGTGGAAAGGAGAACACAGGAGGGAATATATGGTTTATGTAGAGCGTGTTTTGTAATATGGAAAGGAGATCATGCAATTAAATGTATGATATTGATTGAGTCAATCATGGAGCTGAAATCATGGATTGTTAATTTTTTAAATTTTGTACCAATCTTGGCTACATTGGACCAAAGATGGGACGTGACACATAAAGAGCTAGGGAAAATACTTTGTAACTAGCATTATATTTATCATGTAGGACTTAAATTATAATGTAAGGTTTTATTTAGTGGCTCAATTCATTAGATAACTTAGAACATAAATCATTTTAGGTTAGGTACAATTAATGTTACTTATAAAATTTTATAAGTCTTAAAAGTTCAAATTTAGAGGGTATTTTGGTCTTTTCAGATTGTATTAATTTTGGGGTTTTACATTTTGTTTATCAGCATTTGCGCGTCACTTTCACCTATGCACACATTTATATCCCTTTGATGATTCTTGAAATCACTGCTTGTGCCATGAACATATTGATAACCACCTTTAATGCCACATAACAAACGGTGTGCCTTTGTCGCACCAAGTTTCATATTTGAAGTTTTCATAACGAACACCTTTTCCGCTTGAGTCATCTTCCTTTGTTTCTTTGTTAGATGCTGATACTCTTTCGGAATCATTAAATGATTGTGCTTAGAATTGAATTTATGTACTACATATTTTCCAGAAACATCATCCAAAGTTATTAATACCCGCGCCATACAACCTGTTACCCGTTGTCTTGTATTTCTTACTTGCTTATCACTGTTTTCTGGATCCAATGTGTTTATATTTATCTCTTTTGGAATCCCTTGCCTATTACACATAAGGTACTTACTTTTTACCAAACCACTTCTTGTATTTTTTTGGGCCGATTTTTTAACTTCAAATCCTGCTACTTCAGCATATTTGTTGTACATTTCAACACATTCCTCTATCGTATTAAACTTTTTCCCCTCAACAGGTAAATAAATATCATCAACAACAGGTTCCCAAGTAACAGATCCACCGGGAGTTTCTTCATGTGCGTATAAAGTCGGCCTTGGTGTCGTCACAGATGCTGAAATATAGTATTTTTCGTTAGAATCATATATGTTTCCACAAGAATCATATATGATTCACATAGAATCATATATGATTCTTGAGGAATCATATATGATTCTATGAGGAATCATATATGATTCGATGAGA
Organism: Artemisia tridentata subsp. tridentata; assembly: GCA_021014915.2. Classification (NCBI taxonomy): domain Eukaryota; kingdom Viridiplantae; phylum Streptophyta; class Magnoliopsida; order Asterales; family Asteraceae; genus Artemisia; species Artemisia tridentata. Next base: position 208,835,618 of record CP139508.1, on the reverse strand, counting down.
ATCATATATGATTCTTTGAGAATGAATCATATATGATTCACATAGAATCATATATGATTCTTGAGGAATAAATGGAAGAACATGATTCCACAAGAATCATATATGATTCTCATAGAATCATATATGATGGTTTTCTTCTTTGATTTACAGAATTTATAAAACAAAATATATGATAAAACAGAATCTATTAATAAGCTTAAAAAGCAAAAAAATAAGCTGAATCACATATGATTTACCTTTAATAACAGCAATATTTTCTTCTTCAACAACAGCATCCACCAACATCTCAGCTTCATCCATAACCTCATCATCCACCATAACGATCTGAGAATCTGTTTTTTTAGAAAATCACATGTGAGTTAAAACAGTAAACTAGAAAGAACAGAAGAATCATATATGATTTACCTTCTTCCACATCAGAAAAACAGAAACACAGAAGAATCATATATGATTTACCTTCTTCCACATCAGCATCCACCATTATCTCAGTTAAATTTTCTTCTTCCATAACGATGGCGTGATGACGGAATTTAAGGTTTCGACGGTTGGGGATGACGACGTTTTGGGGATGGCGACGGTTGAGGATGGCGACGGTTGAGGATGGCGACGGTTGGGGATGACGACGGTTGAGGATGACGACGGTTGGGGATGACGACGTTTTGGGGATGGCGACGGTGGAGGTGGACGGTTGATGTTGACGGTTGGGAGGTGGACGGTTGATGTTGACGGTGGATGAAGGTGACGGATTTGATGAAGGTTTTCCGGTAATGAAGGTTTTCCGGTGAGGGGGGCCGTGGTGATGAAGGTTTTCCGGTGAAGGTGGCGGTGGTGAAGGTGGCGGTTATTGGGGTTTTGTGTGTGTGTGTTTTTGCCCTAAATTTTTTGGGGAAAGAATGAGGTTATTGATTTTTTTTTTTATTATGTAATTGTCTTTTTTGCCCCTCAAGTGTAAATATTAGATTTAATCTAAGCCATTGGATCAAATTGGATTGTATGGTTAGGATTTATTGATTGGTTCTATGGCAAGGATGGGTTCTTCATGGATCTCAACTCATAGTTTTTATAGTTATGTTAGCTGATAATTACAGTTATGTGCTTCGGTGAGCGTTGCCGGTTATTAACGTTTATTTTCACGCGTTATAATTATGTGTAATGATGAGCTGATTTCGTCTGATTTGGATAAATAGTAGTTTTATTAATAGTTGTTTTTATCTTACATTTGGTTGCTTGTCGCACTAACAGGGGGATACTTGAGCCTTTTCATAGCATCATATTAGCCTCTCTAGTGTAGCTTGTTGCACTAATAGTGGGATACTTGAGCCTTTTCATAGCATCATATTAGCCTCTCTAGTGTAGCTTGTTGTTTTATTTTTTGCTTTTTGGTGTTTGATACAGCCTTTTATACCTCTGACTTTCAAATCCTTTGTTAAACTGGTCTAGTTAGTTTAAGAATTTCAAAACAACCTCATTAAGGGATGTTTGGTTTAATGATCATTCTCAGGTTCAAATTTGTTTTGGTCAATCAAGTCAAATTTAGTAAGCTATATTTTAGTCGTATAAGCAGTTTTTGAGTCAACTTCAGTAGTTTTATCAATTTTCTTAGCTTCTCTCTTGCTGTCCAAAATTTCATTTTCTAAAACTCTTTTGAACAGTTTTGTTTTGAATTGCTAGATTAAGTTTTTTTTAGTTGTTAGTTTTTGAGTCAATAGAGTCCTTTTTAGTATGTTTTGATGTTTTAAGTCATTGTCCAAAAGCTTGTTCAAATCTGTCTCTGCTATTTCACATCAGTGCAGACCTGCAATTTTTGTTGCTTTCCTCAGTTTTTAGCCTTATTATATATGCTATTTCCTTTGTTAGTCTTGCTTAAAATTTGGATTACTATGAGTTAGTAGTATCATATGTTAGGTTGTGAGCCTATTTTGCAATTAAGAGCTTATTTGCTGGCTTATTTCTGGCCTGCAATATTCCCCTTTCAGGTCTGCATAGAACTTGCACAGTCTAATTTCCCAAATCCCATCTGATCTAAGCTTAAATTAGGATTCAATTGGCTTGTAGAAATTGGGGATTTTGGTATTTCTGAGTAGACAGTAGTGCTATCTAGCTTTTGCCCCCATTAGGTTTTAGTTTAGGGCTTATTTAGACTGCTTAATTAGTGCTTCAAGAGGGCTGTTAAATCATCTTGAATCTGTCCCAACTTATTAGCTGTGCAGTAGCTTTTGTGTTTATTTCTTGGGTTTATTTTAGCTTTCTGAGATAATTTAAGTTTAAAATAGTTTGATTACTAGCTTCTTATTTCTGTGCTTGTTTCTCTAATTTGAGCTTGTTTGCTTAGCTTAATTCTGTCTGCAAGTTACCTATTTAGTCAGTTGGATGTTATTGGGACTGTGCTGAGTGTATTTTTTTAGAATCATATATGATTCACATAGAATCATATATGATTCTCATAAAATCATATATGATTCTCATAGAATCATATATGATTCTATGAGAATCATATATGATTTTATGAGAATCATATATGTTTCTATGTGAATCATATAATATATAATTGCGTTAGATTATTTTATAGTTATTAACATTTAAAATTTTTATGCAGGTCGATTAAAAACGGTTTATCAGAAGGCTGAAGAGGATGAAGATGATAAGGAAAGTAGCGAAGGTGAAGAGGGTGAAGATGAGAAGGGAAGTGAGTCTGGTGAAGATGAGAAGGAAAGTAGCGAAGGTGAAGAGGATGAAGATGATGAAGGAGGTAAGTCTGAAGAGGGTGAAGATGAGAAGAAAAGTAGCGAAGGTGAAAGAAGTGATGATGAGGTACTTACAAATTATGTATCAAAGGTTGTATTAAAGAAACCGAAGGTTAAGAAAGCCGTTTCTAAGTCTGACAGCGATTCGAAAGAACAGAGGGCTAAAAAACAGAAGCGTGTTCCAACGACTAATAAACGGAAGCGTGTTTCTGAATCTGATTCTTTGGTTGAAGAAGAAAAGGTCTCAAAGCCTAAGATATCTATGAAGAAGGAGCGTGTTGTAAAGAGAGAAGAGAAGGTTTCGAAGAAGGTTTTGAAGCCGAAGAAGGAGGTTTCGAAGAAGCGTAAGTCTGAACCAAATGAGAAAAAGAAGAAACCTCTTAGCGCCGAACAGATTGAGAAGATTGAGTATCTGAGCGAATTTCCGGCTTTGCTTTCTAGGACAGTTCCTGCGAGCTTGTTTTCTACTATCCGTGATGCAAGAGTTGATATGGAATCTTTCTTGGCGGATATTGGGTTTTCTTCACTGTACGGTGTTAATATAGAGACACTGCCTTCTCGTATAGCAAGGTTTGTGGTGGAAAATTTTGATAAAGAAACTTACAAGCTTTCGTTGGAGAAGGGGGAGATTCTTGTGACTCCTGAGAAGATCCATGAGATTTTAGGAGTTCCTCTTGGTGGAATTTCTTTTTTTGAGTTGGCCGAGAGATCTCTTGAGGACCCTTTTGTGATCATGTGGCTTAAGCAATTTTCTCCGAAGAAGTGGAAGGATATCCGTGCTAGTGATGTTGCTGGAAAATTGATCACCGCAACGCAAGTTGACTTTAAGTTTAAAGTCAACTTCCTTACGCTATTTTCCAATGTTATGGCTAAAGCTCATACGATGAAGGCGCTTGTAGATTTGACAATTGTTAGGCGTATTAGTGAAGATACTATCATTGCAAACATTGATTGGTGTGGTTATATTTACGACCTTCTTAAAGACAGTGAAATACCTAATACGCCTAAAGGCTTCTACAATGGCGCTTTGTGCTTCTTGATTGTAAGTTTTCCCTTTTTTGTTTATAGATTTTGTGAATACTTTTTATGATCTCATTGTGTGTTATTTACTATTAACAGCTCCTGTATTTTGATTCCACAAAATTTGAGCGTTTTCCCGTTATTCGTTACCGTCCTGCTATCCGAAACTGGAGCTCAAGTTTGATGCATCAACGTCAGAAGCTTGAGATTGAACAAAAGGACATAGGTAAATTGGAATTGCACGGGAAGTGGAGTGAATCTGAAGTACAAGCTACTGAAGGTTTTTATGATCGTCATGTCAAAGTGAGCCAGGCTCGTAGTTCCCGTGTGCCTCCTACCGACAAACAGGTTTGATTATTTTCTGTACTGCATCTTTTTTGAATTTTGAATTTAGTAAAATCATATATGATTCTGTGTGAATCATATATGATTCATTGAAGAATCATATATGATTCATGCATGTCTTATCTGATTTTATTTATTTTTTATTTATTTATTTATTTTTTTTTGCAGAGTTTTTGCACAATGATTAATGAAAAGCTTTCAAGCATATGTCGTGAGAAGGTTGAACTTGAAGATCTTCTGAAAAATGCTAATACTGTGTTCCCAAATGATGAGGATGTGCTTGAATTATACAAGAAATATGGAGCTGTTTTCAAGGAAACTGTAATTCTTGAAGAGGTTCATGTTGATGATTTTGATCCAGAAGATCAACAAGATGATGGTAGCAATGATCGTGGCAAGAAAGATGTTGGTGGTGCCAAGAAAGATGTCGGGGTAGATAAGGTGGTTCCCGATAATGTTGATGCTGCATCCAAAGATGTTGGTGGTGCCAAGAAAGATGGTGACAACGTTGAGGAAGGTGTTCAACTTGAAGGGTCTGATAACGATGTTAGTGAAGATCCAATATTGAGTGAAGAAAGTTATACGCAGTGGATCGAACATAACATTGACTGGGTTGGAGAGGTGATTGACTGCATATGCGATGCATACTATGATGTGTGTATCGGGCAGTTTTTTTAATTATTTTTCTTTTTATTAATCTTTGTAACTAAAAATTTGTTATGATGCAGGATGATTTCCCAAACTGGCCTCGGATTGTACAGCCGGTTAACAGTGATTGTCCTCAGACTCCTGAACGAGTTGCTACTCGTTCATCTCCAAAGAAAAGAATTGTTAAGCCATCTTCTTACCTGTCATCTCCATATGAAAATAAGCCGACGAAAGTTATTGCTATGGTTAAGAGGATTGAGTTTGAGTTGGGGAATAGTTTGTTTGCAATGCAGGGCGATAAGATGTAAGTTTACTTTTATTTTATTTTGTTTGTCTATGGCCTGATGTATAGGACTTTGTTAGAATCATATATGATTCTCATGGAATCATATATGATTCACATAGAATCATATATGATTCACATAAAATCATATATAATGGCCTGAATGATATGTAATTTAAGTTTGCTTTAAGGATGTTTACTTTTAATATAAATGAGCTCCATTATTCTAATTCATTTTTTTTTTGTTTTGTTTTTTTAATTTTATTTAGGGAAACAGTTTTTCAAACTCGTTCTGGCGACCATGAGGTATCAGCTGTTCGATTGAACATGGAGACTTTGGCACCAAGTTTGTGGATAGATAACAATGTTGTTGACTATTGGGGAGCAGTATTGAATTATGAAGAATCTGCTAAAAAGGATCCATCACCAAAAAAGAATGCTAAAAAGGATCAACCACTAAAAAGGCATTTTTTTCCAACCGGATGTATCGTAAGTGTATTAATTTTTATTGATAATATATTTACTTTTATTGATAAATGTATTTATTTTTACACTTCTTGTTTACTACAGACAGAAGCTATGGTTGAAGGCAAAATTGGTAAAAATGAGCAGTGGGATATATTTTCAGCGGAGATTTTGGCTCATTTAAAAAATGTCAATGCCTCTAAGTTTCTTGCAGAAATTGATTTGGTAATTTCTCATTTCATTTACATATATAATTTTTGGAAGTCTTAATTGGTTTTTTAAGTTTCATTTTTTTGTTTTTATAGGCGTTCTTCCCAATTCAAGTCTCCGGTCATTTTTATGTTGTTGTTTTCAACATTAGGAGTGGTACGTCAATGGTCATCCTTGATAATTCTCCACAGAATTATGCTGTAAAGTACAAGGGTGCTTGTGATATTCTGGTAAGTATTTTATAAGACAGAGCTTATGAATAATGTTCGTATGATTATGCTTGTGATCTGTTTTTCTGATTATTTTTTGTTTCTACTACAATCATATATGATTTTTCTAAGATCATATATGATTTTTTCTGAAATCATATATGATTCATCTAAAATCATATATGATTCATCTAAAATCATATATGATTCTATGTGAATCATATATAATTTTAGAAAAATCACATATTCTACTAGGTTTATTAATACATTTTTTGTTTTTCTTTTTTGTAGAGAGACTTTTTTGCCAAGATTCTATTCCAATATAGACATCCAAAAGCTGATGCTGTTTTGAATGCTAGAGCACGTGTTCTACAGATCAAATGGAAGACCAAGAACAACCATGTTGACTGTGGGGTATTTGCCATGATTCACATGGAATCTTATGTTGGTGAAACTGCTGGAAAATGGGATGTGGGTCTATGTAAAGAATCAGAGATGCAGGTTTCTTTGTTGAGGCGAATGAGGTTTAAAATTGCCACCAAGATCCTTTTGCATGAGTTGAATTTGCATTCCCAAAAGATGTTTGATTTGGCCTTCAAGTTCCAGTCCGAGATAGACGAACAAACAAGGTTCTCAATTATTTTGAATGCAATTAAGAACAGGGCTGATCGTGATCCCCCAAAAGACGTTTGTAAAGAAAATGTGGTTAAGATTGATGATAAATAGATGGGTCCATTTGGTGGTTCTAGTTAACTGATGTATTTTGGTAAAATCTGATGTTAGTGTATTTGGCAAAATTTGATGGTAGTTAACTGATATATTTTGTAAACTGATGGTAGTATTGAATAAGTTCTGATTCGTAGTATATGACATGGTAAACTGATGGTTCTTTGATGTATGTTTTAAATTTTCTGATGGGTAGTATATGTTTTCAGTTTATCTTTTATTTTGAATCACATGTGATTCTCGAGAATCAAATATGATTCTATGAGAATCATATATGATTCTATGTGAATCATATACGATTCTATGAGAATCATATATGATCCTTTGAGAATCATATATGATTCACATAGAATCATATATGATTTTATGTGAATCATATATGATTCTATGTGAATCATATATGATCCTATGAGAATCATATATGATCCTTTGAGAATCATATATGATCCTTTGAGAATCATACATGATTCTTTGTGAATCATATATGATTCACATAGAATCATATATGATTTTATGAAAATCATATATGATTCTATGAAAATCATATATTAAAAGAAAACATAGTTATCCTTTACATATATTCAGAATCACTTGTTAAATAAAAAAAAAAAATATTCAATTAAAAATAGTTGAATTAAGATCCTTGTAATACTTTTCCAACAGTGCGACATCTAAATAGATAGATTCAATAATAATATATAAATTTAAAGAAATTGATATTCAAGAAGCGTTAGTTGCTTGTTCAGCTGCAACATTTCTCGTTGCTTGTTCACTTGCATCAGTTCCATCCTTTTGTGCAGCAGCTGTTCTTGCAAGTTTTGCAATATACTTTGGATTCAATGGACATGTCATCTTGGTGTGCTTGTTAGTCTTCTCACCACAAAATCCACATTTCCTTTCCCGCTTAGATGTTTCTTCAAGTGCTATTTCTCTTCCACTCTTTCTACGTGCTTCTTTAGACCAACCTTTGTTTGAAGCTTTGGATGGATTGTTGACATCTTGTTTTTCAGGTATCTTAACTGCATATACATCCTCAATCACATTTTCAATTTCTTTTTTCCGTGAAGGAGGTTTAGGCGCTTCATCCTCAATTCGTTTCTTGATTGATTTCAATTCTTCCACAAACTTTCCTAACTTGCCTTCATCTTTACCCAACAAATATAAACACTCGTCTACCACGAAAGTAGCCTCATTTGTTAATTTCTCAAATGGTACATTTTTTTCTCCGTACCTGTTTGTGTTTCTTTTCAATGCAGGTGGTATTATATCTCTCCTCCAACGCCTCAAAATGTACTTTTCCGGGATCATTTTAACATCACGGTTCTTCAAAGCACAAAATGCGTGTCGACATAAGAACCCGAATCGAAGAAAGTGCCTACAAGTGCATTCTACTGACCCGTCTTCAGGAGTACGCAGAACCTTATTACAGAAAAGAAAGGGAAAAAAATTAGAACTTTTTTAGTTTTGGAATCATATATGATTTTCATGATTTTCTTATGATTTACATGAAAATCATATATGATTTTAAAGAGAATCATAAATGATTCCACAAGAATCATATATGATTCTCAAGAGAATCATATATGATTCCACAAGAATCATATAAGATTCTCAAGTGAATCATATATGATTCTCAATAGAATCATATATGATTTTTTATATACAATAATAACAGCTAAAATCATTTAATAATATTCAAGTAAAATTACCTTGTATTCTACTACTTTTTCAGATTCCTGCACCTCCTCTTCTCCTTTTTGTTTATTCAGAGTCCTATAAGAAGCCGCATTCCTATCTCTGACCCTAAGCATCTCACATCCCTCTTCTGTTCTAAACTCTTCTATTGTGCAATTCCAACAAGCTTCTTTAATTTCCTTTTGTAAAAGCAGAAACATTGTTCTTGTATATACTTTAGATGCATGGCGTTCTATATTCAACTCTGTACAAAGTTTTGGAGCTGAGTCAAATGTGTTAAAGTCCATTCGTTCTTGCTGATACCTTTGCCTCTCCATTGCAGATTCGAAGCACATCATGAAATGAACCAATGTCGACCCGTGATTTGTGAAATGTCTAAAGAATGCATTTTCACTCTCAGACCTTGAAGTAGTTCTCATTAATCCAAATAATGGTGAGTCAATAAAATACGCTGGTATCCACATTTCTCGAAGTCTAAACATCTTGTTCATCCATTTGTGGTTTTGCAATTCAAAATCTTCAACCAATTTTGTCCAATTTTCTTCAAACTTCAATGGTTCCATGAACATATTCCACACAATCTTGTTCAACCTCTCTTTGAAATCAGTTTCATCATAGATTTCTTTACAAATCTGAAAAAAAAAAAAAAAAAAATGTTATCCCTGTGATTCTGAAAGAATCACATATGATTCTTTCAAGAATCACATATGATTCTTTTAAGAATCATATATGATTCTGACAGAATCATATATGATTCTACGTGAATCATATATGATTCTATGTGAATCATATATGATTCTATGCGAATCATATATGATTATATCAGAATCATATATGATTCTTGAAAAAATCATATGTGATTCAACTGCTAACTTTTTAAAATATTATATAAATTGAAATACCTTTGCTGGAATTTTTTGGGAGATATGCCACATGCATAGTCTGTGTTTGGATTCAGTAAGTACAGATTCAATTGCTAACTTCATGGCTCCATCTTGATCCATTACAATCATTTTTGGTTGTTTCCCATGTGCAGTCATGAATGATGTCAGTAGCCATTTGTATGCCTCTGCATCTTCTCTTAGAAGCATTCCCGCACCAAATGTCACAAACTTCTTGTGATTATCTATCCCAGTGAATGGAACAAACACCATGTCGTACCTGAATATCAAAAGTCACACAAAAATTTCAAAATTGAATCAAAAGTTTCACATGTTATTCTATGAGAATCATATATGATTCCACAAGAATCATGTATGATTCCACAAGAATCATATATGATTCTTGTGGAATCATATATGACACTACATCTCCAAATTTCTTATAGCTGCATCAAAGTTACTTACTTGTTTGTTCTGAATGTTGCATCAAATGACACTACATCTCCAAATTCCTTATAGTTGCATTTGGCAACTTCATCCGCCCAAAAAATTGCAACCAACTCACTTTTTTCAACCTTATAATGAAATGTAAAGTTCGACACATATTTCTTTCGGTTTTCCATTTTGTTTATCAGCATTTGCGCATCACTTTCACCTATGCACACATTTATATCCCTTTGATGATTCTTGAAATCACTGCTTGTGCCATGAACATATTGATAACCACCTTTAATGCCACATAACAAACGGTGTGCCTTTGTCGCACCAAGTTTCATATTTAAAGTTTTCATAACGAACACCTTTTCCGCTTGAGTCATCTTCCTTTGTTTCTTTGTTAGATGCTGATACTCTTTCGGAATCATTAAATGATTGTGCTTAGAATTGAATTTATGTACTACATATTTTCCAGAAACATCATCCAAAGTTATTAATACCCGCGCCATACAACCTGTTACCCGTTGTCTTGTATTTCTTACTTGCTTATCACTGTTTTCTGGATCCAATGTGTTTATATTTATCTCTTTTGGAATCCCTTGCCTATTACACATAAGGTACTTACTTTTTACCAAACCACTTCTTGTATTTTTTTGGGCCGATTTTTTAACTTCAAATCCTGCTACTTCAGCATATTTGTTGTACATTTCAACACATTCCTCTATCGTATTAAACTTTTTCCCCTCAACAGGTAAATAAATATCATCAACAACAGGTTCCCAAGTAACAGATCCACCGGGAGTTTCTTCATGTGCGTATAAAGTCGGCCTTGGTGTCGTCACAGATGCTGAAATATAGTATTTTTCGTTAGAATCATATATGTTTCCACAAGAATCATATATGATTCACATAGAATCATATATATATGATTCTTGGAGAATCATATATGATTCCACAAGAATCATATATGATTCTCATGGAAACAAAGTTATTGCTATGGTTAGGATAAAACATGATTGTTTTCTTCTTTGATTTACAGAATTTATAAAACAAAATATATGATAAAACAGAATCTATTAATAAGCTTAAAAAGCAAAAAAATAAGCTGAATCACATATGATTTACCTTTAATAACAGCAATATTTTCTTCTTCAACAACAGCATCCACCAACATCTCAGCTTCATCCATAACCTCATCATCCACCATAACGATCTGAGAATCTGTTTTTTTAGAAAATCACATGTGAGTTAAAACAGTAAACTAGAAAGAACAGAAGAATCATATATGATTTACCTTCTTCCACATCAGAAAAACAGAAACACAGAAGAATCATATATGATTTACCTTCTTCCACATCAGAAAAACAGAAACACAGAAAAACAGAAACACAGAAGAATCATATATGATTTACCTTCTTCCACATCAGCATCCACCATTATCTCAGTTAAATTTTCTTCTTCCATAACGATGGCGTGATGACGGAATTTAAGGTTTCGACGGTTGGGGATGACGACGTTTTGGGGATGGCGACGGTTGAGGATGGCGACGGTTGAGGATGGCGACGGTTGGGGATGACGACGGTTGAGGATGACGACGGTTGGGGATGACGACGTTTTGGGGATGGCGACGGTGGAGGTGGACGGTTGATGTTGACGGTTGGGAGGTGGACGGTTGATGTTGACGGTGGATGAAGGTGACGGATTTGATGAAGGTTTTCCGGTGAGGGTGGCCGTGGTGATGAAGGTTTTCCGGTGAAGGTGGCGGTGGTGAAGGTGGCGGTTATTGGGGTTTTGTGTGTGTGTGTTTTTGCCCTAAATTTTTTGGGGAAAGAATGAGGTTATTGATTTTTTTTTTTTATTATGTAATTGTCTTTTTTGCCCCTCAAGTGTAAATATTAGATTTAATCTAAGCCATTGGATCAAATTGGATTGTATGGTTAGGATTTGTTGATTGGTTCTATGGCAAGGATGGGTTCTTCATGGATCTCAACTCTTTTTCGAATTTTTATAAATTTTTCGAATTTTTATAAATTTTTTGAATTTTTAAAATTTTTTGAATTTTTATAAATTTTTCGAATTTTTATAAGTTTTTTCGAATTTTTATAAATTTTTCGAATATTTTTCAAAAAAGGACTAACGTTTGGGACTAACGTTGCAAACGCTTGTTTGGTTAATAGATTAACGTTGAAACTTGCTAACAGAATATATAACGTCAGTTAGCGATAGGGACCATATGTGTTATTCTTTTGCTGTCAGAGGGACCATACACGCAATTTTGAAACTCGAGGGACTAAACCAGTGATTTTGAACAAACCACAGGGATGATCCGTGTAATTTACTCTAATAATAATTGTAGCGTACGTTACCAAGAATTAATCCGATTTATCTTTGGCAAGTCTGGATTAGATGGATAGACAAACCACCATTTTAAATGACCACCGGGTGAACTTCAATTATATATATTATACAAAACCCGTGACTTGGATGAATAGTAACTACATTATATATTATATATATTATACAAAACCCGTGACTTGGATGAATAGTAACTACAGTAAAACTACAGTAGCAGGCCAATTTTTTTTTAAGCAGCCCACTTTCTTATATGGAAGGCCCAAACCGCCAAACCGAACGATAAAAATCCTCTCCTATCCCACAAATTCGAGATCCCTCCAGACTTCACACGCATATCAAACACACATCTTGAAGCTTCTCTCCCAGTAACCCAAATCACAACAAACCACCAGTTAATCAGCGGCCAAAAAACGATTTGACTAACACAAGATTAGAAATCTAAGGTATTGTTCTAATTAAATTATCTATTTTCATTGTTCTTATATTTTCAAGGTTTTTTTTTTTTTCTTTCCGATTTTGGTTTTTGATTATGGGTTTCGCGCGATTACGGGGTTTATGATGGTGTGTTTGGATGTCTAAAATTTTATCTAAACATAGACATCCAAACACACCATCATAAACCCCGTAATCGCGCGAAACCCATAATCAAAAACCAAAATCGGAAAGAAAAAAAAAAAAACCTTGAAAATATAAGAACAATGAAAATAGATAATTTAATTAGAACAATACCTTAGATTTCTAATCTTGTGTTAGTCAAATCGTTTTTTGGCCGCTGATTAACTGGTGGTTTGTTGTGATTTGGGTTACTGGGAGAGAAGCTTCAAGATGTGTGTTTGATATGCGTGTGAAGTCTGGAGGGATCTCGAATTTGTGGGATAGGAGAGGATTTTTATCGTTCGGTTTGGCGGTTTGGGCCTTCCATATAAGAAAGTGGGCTGCTTAAAAAAAAATTGGCCTGCTACTGTAGTTTTACTGTAGTTACTATTCATCCAAGTCACGGGTTTTGTATAATATATATAATTTGATTTTGGTTATATCTTAAAAAAATTTGGGTGGGTTTGTGTTTATTTTTGTGGTTTTTGGAATTAGGGGTTATTGGTTTGGTAAAAATTGTTAGCTTTTGGAATTAGGGGTTACTGGTTTGGTGATTTTTTTTTTGTCATTCTTCGGCTTTGTTCTGCTGCTAAACCATACAAACCAAACCACATAAACACGACTGATGATACGTGGGTTATGTTTATCTTAGTTTTTTTAATGGTTCTTGCTTATTTGTGATTAAAATGATATGAGATGTTGATGGTGATTAGTATGTGTCATTGGGGAGTTTTATGTTTTTAGGTTTATGTGGTTATAATATATGAGTGTATTTGGGAATTGGGATTGCTAATAAATCTGGGTTCCCATGACTGTGAGGTTGTTTGTTTTTTGGAATTTCGATACGAAAATATTTTGGAAGTTGGATAGCTGGCTCTTAATGGCTCAATGTCTTATGGTAAGTTATTGCATTATAGTATGCAAAATCTGATGTAACGGATGTTAAAGAATTCATCTATTTGTGTTTTTGTTTGTCTTTGTTGATTTTCCCTATTGATTTTTACCTGATTATTAGTTAACTATCTGTAGGGTCGCAGGGAGTTCTTTGAGATGATAACAATCGTAAGCCATTGCCTTCCAGCTTCCTACACTGGTAAATATTCTTGCTCTCCTGTTTATGGGTAAATAGATTTTTGTTTAGGCTTATTGACTTTATTAGGTCATAAACTGAAATTGATAATATCGTTCAGTTCGTCCTACTGAATTTACAAAATCACTTTAATATTTACAGTTACGCATTGTGTGGATTTGCTAGGCTTTTAATGATTTGTTTGTTTTTTAAAATGTAGTTATAGCAAAAAGTGAACTGATGCTTCTACAAATGGAAAACCTACGAACACCCACAAATACAGTTTCATAATCTGTAAGTTTTTTTGCTTTTAATTGTTTTTTTCTTTTGATTTCGAACTTACGGGTTTGTCTTAAATTTGGGGTTTTCATAATTTAGTTGGTTAATAATTTTATGGGTTTATGTGGTTGCTGACGTTTAAGTAACTTCAAATCTAATGGGTTTAGGTTTTATCCTATTTGCTTTTGTAGGTTTTCAAACCAACTCCTGAACAAAGACGAGAAAGGTTTATATCCTTCTCCTTATTTATTACTGTATTTGTTAGATTTTATTCCGGTACTGGAGATGAAAAAAGCGAATATTGGAACAACGGAATCATAAATAACAGGTTTGATTTTTGTTTTTTGGAGTTAAGATTGTCATTTGTTTTTTTATAAAGTTTTTGGTCTTATGAGCTTATTATAGCTTGATATTGGAAAATAAGCTCATAAGCTGAAAAATACGTTAGAAAAAATAGGCTTATGAAATATCAAATTATCAGCCGAGTCAAATAAAGCTCATAAGCCACAAATTAAGCTTAAAAAAATAAGCTCATAAGCCCAAAATAAGCTAAATGAAGACTGACAAGATTTTGTTGGTATCATGGTTTTGCTTTTCATAAGAAAACAATGCAGGCAATGCAGCTGCAACTCTTATGGCTCAATTATATCCGAAAGCAAAGGTGTGAAATTAACCTTGAAATTTTTTGAATTTGACATTTGGAATTGTGTATTTGTTGATAGCGTCTTTGAATATGTGTTTATTGATTGTATATAAAGATTGTAAGAGATAGAAGATGGAACAAGGAAGATGCTGGAATTTTAAGACAGTATGCGCTGAAGTCGAATAGGTTAGAAGAGTCAAAAGTTGTCCAAAATGTATAATAATAATACATACAAACTGTAAATCATTTTTGTCTAAGAAATTTAGACTATTATTGCAATAACCTAATATTTAATTATAAAAAAATTTAAAAATTGGAAAACCATCTTTGCAGTCAACTCAACCTGTTTGAAGTTGACACATACCAATAACTACCATTTGACCCAAACCTGCCTCTAACTTTTCTCTTTTGCATTTGATGTTGGTAGCAAGGGTTTGATATTTGCTTTCTAATATATTTACTCAATTTGCTCATTTGCAATTAGGGCGAGGCTTTGTTCCAGACACATGAGAACTTGGAACATCTTGCTATGATGGAGACAGTTCTTGGGCCGCTACCTCAGCATATGATTATGAGAGCCGAGTAAGATATACTTTATTAGTAACAATAGTTATTTGGATGCATTTTTTTTTTCTTACATAGCCCTGAACCTTTGCAGTCGTCGGTTTGAAAAATATTTTAGAAGGGGTGCTCGATTAGATTGGCCTGAAGGTGCAACCTCAAGGGAAAGTATGAGTGCGGTGTGGAAACTCCCACGTCTGCAGGTAATTGAGAAGCCTTAACTTTAAGTGGTAGTTCAAAGTAATTATGTGGACATCATAGCAAGTTATTATTAGATTGGTCTGATACATTGTTGCACAGTCTCAATTCAAAATATTAGGAGGCACCTAAAAGCAAGGCATAAAAGCCATACCAAAACCATTCAAACATAAAACACACCTTAAATCAATATATTGCACTTTAGATGAGATATAGGGGTGTATATTTTTGTGTTCACTTTGTGGCGTAAATTTTTTTTCTTTCAAATGTAGAATCTGGTAATGCAGCATGTGGATCACTCGGCCGGAGTCCTGATCGATCTATTGCAGGGGCTCTTGCATCTAGATCAGGTAAACCATTTGTAAAGCCAAGTTTTCTTTTACCCATCATCACCATTGTTCTCAGGTTGGATCTTGACGGTATGGACAGGTGAAACGGACCCGTATCTTGGCAGGCCATCACCTTCAAAATGGTGTTTGCACCCATGACGGGTCAAATGACCTTCTACCTGCTCCGCAGTCGAATATCTGAGCCAAATAAGAAACTAACAGAGCAAGTTTCAGCCATGGCAGGTGTATCCTCTTTTCCTCGATTCACTCCTTATCTGAGCCCGTTTGAGAATATCAGCCATTGTGGCCTGTAGAAGCTCCGGCAGTGTAACCTTTGAAACATGAGGATGCTTAGAAACCTCAGGTACTGCGTATTTTGCAATTTCAAAAATCTTGAGCGATATGCAAATGCCCTTTAGCTTAGGATGGATTGAACCTCATGTATGATACTAATAATTTTTGAGGCGATAAAACTACCGCTCTTATAATGCTCATCATGAATTTAAATGCGAATTTTGTTGATAACTTATTTAACTTAATATGTCTTCGTCTCTTATATATGTAGGTTCTGATCCAATCTTCGCCCCCAAACTTGAAGAACAGCTTAACAGTATTGCATCAGCTTCCTGAAGGTCATGCAGGAATTTATTGGCTAGGACGTGCTCTATAGAAAACAACTACAATTCCAGGTTTGTTATAACTACAAAGACAACGGCTCAAAAGTCACCCTAACTTTAAGAAATTAATTTATCACTGAAAATTTAACTGAACAGTCTTGAATTTGTTTAATATCTCATTTGAATAATTGCCGAATCTAACTACTAGACTACGTAACAGACTCTGTACCAGCAATATTAGAATTGAAATTGTGCGAAAAATAGACAATTTCATTATGCCTTAGTAAAGATGGTTTTAAACACTTACAGAAATGAAAAAAATTTATTTGATATAGGTGTTTTTTTCTTTTTTCTTACGGTTTCAATGGGAATAAGCGACAAATGTGGTTAAAAAACTGATATTGATGGTAACAAATTAGTAGCAACAACTATGTTAATGAGTAATGGCAGTTTACAAGAGAAACATGGTCGAATTAGTTTATTAGCTCTAATTACATTACCTTTAAGCACACATCAGCTAAATATAAATCATTTTTGTGAGTTTATTAGCTCTAATTACATTACCTTTAATTATTTTTATAATTTTTTTTTATATGATCTCACTTATATTTTTTGATTAAGCATTGCTTTTTTGGGTTCAGGATAGTTTGGATGAAAAAGGCGCACTTTTGTTTCATCGAATGGACTAATCGAGGATGAAGCAACGACTCTACAAGCTTACGAAGCCATGAACCAAAATATTGGATTTTGAAGAGTGCAAATTCTGCTAGCTTAAAAAGGTAGCCTTCGTAGGTAGAAATAAGTATGCTTCATGTTCTAATTTTACTGGAAAGGGCCTGAGATTTAACGTTTCCTCTTTTTTTATGTTTATGCTATTTTTTTTTTCACAGAGAGCCTTAAGCAATATGCCGAACTTCCTTGAAGAACACCTAATGACTTAGAATGTGCATTGAGAGTGATTGATGAAGCCTTGCACATAAGCAGCTACTCAGAGCAATTGCTTCAAACCAAAGCAGATACACTAATCATGGTTTGTATTTAATTGATTCTACAAAACCCGATCGATAACTTTATATTCAAACATCCCGCGGCAACGCGCGGGTGCACCACCTCGTTATAACTAAAGTTTGTTTTTATGATCACAAACGGAAAACTCTACACACCCTAATTCTACACCAAATGTGTCAAACGAGACTTAAACCCTCAACCACACACTTTGATACTCCTAGACCCTTTGGTTTATTAAGATCATGTTTAAAATCACTTATGTATGAACTCAGAAACAAACTGTAACTTAAAAAAAGTTCACTGACGGAATTTCTTGCAGCAGAAAGATATTACAAAAGTAGAATATGCATCACGAATATATTACTTGAAAGATTCATCAGTACCATACAACCAGTTCGCTATAGAGCACCAAAAACACAAACAAAATATTAAAAAACATGTCTTTCTCCTGGATTTCAGCATATTAGCACATGAAAGAGGGCAGTCATTATTGTACTTGTTTCAACAAATATACTAATCAGAGTGGTAAACCTGGAGAAAATGGAACTGTACAGGGTTTACTGCATGATGGTATCACCTTTGTTCATTGCTATATGTTACACAGGCCTCTTATGGTGTACTTCATCTACTGTAAAAGTTGAACTGCTGCAATGGCAGGGATTTTTTCACGTAATTTCTGAGTTACAGCTACTCTTACTGTCATTACACTTGCTGCAGGGCCCGTAAGGCGTACTTTTACTATTGGCTCTTCTATAGACACAAATTCAAGTGTTCCACCTGCTGCTCCAATAAGATATGGCCTTATTTCTTCAAGAACCTAGAATAAGAAAATAAGCAATATATCTTAGTAACATTTTTTAACCATTTACATATGAATGGGTCAAAAAAATTGGTTGTGTTTCTATCTCAAATGGATCAAATGAAAAAATGGATAAAAGGGAAGGGGTCAAACTAGTTCTAATGCATACATGATACACCTATTTTATCTTGTAACTAACGACCCAACCAGGCCTGGACCGACCCATTACCCAAGTCGCCCGCCCTATCACCTCTACTATTCATGTACATGCTTTTTTTATTGCCACTATTTATGTACATGCTAATAGCAGATCATAACGAATAGTTTATTTATCATAACTATTCATGCTAGGTTACAAATACATAAATTATTAGATTCGTCCAAAATAAATTAAAAGCCTCTTTATGGTATATGAGAGCAGTAATGAGATACTCACTCATCGTTGTGTTCTTGTACACAAAAGTTATAGACCATACATTTAAACAACAATTCAGGAATTTTCATCACAATATACGTGCTTCCTAATGTTATGTTTGGTTGGATAAGAGTAATATGAATGTTGCTAATGCATGGAAGTGACATATTGTCCTTAACCAGACTCTGACTAATTTCTGAGGTTGTTTGAATGTTCGTGTTGGACAATCAAATTCAGATAACTGGTTTAAATCAAATGAGTTGTAACCTTGCAGAAGATGATATTTGCATGTGCTTCTGTTGTACGAACTTGTAATTTGGTTGTTTGAGTATTCGATATATTAATTATTTTGAGAAATTAATTGATAAAATGACCCAAAAAGACATTCTTGTGAAAAGACGTGTTAGATTAGGTTAGAAAAAAGAAATATACAAATTTTAAATTTGATAAACCGTTACTTTGACGCTAATTTGAAATTGATTATCCAAAATTTGGTTTGATGTCTACAATCACTATGAGAATGGGTTTAAAGCAGGATTGGATTTTGGATGGGTATGATAAGATGAAATTTCAATTTTCATACCTATACCCTCATACCAAAGACACTCAAATACTATATCCTTACCAAAACCCTTTCCTCAATCCCATACCAGCAAACCAAGCACACCCTGATTATTTGACCCCTAAATAACTAGATGACTGAAAGCAGGAACTGTATCCACGCACATACCTTCTCTATGTTTTCTTCATTCAGCTCAAGGCCTGTTTCTTCATCTGGTACTGGTTCAACAGCAACAATTTCAGGAATCTTCTCCATCAAACGTCGTTCAATACCCAATTTCATGGTGGTTACAGAGCTTGGGCATGAACCACAAGCTCCTTGTAGCTTTAAGCGTACAATGTTTCCATCAATTTCATGCAATGCCACATTACCACCATCCGCAATGAGATACGGTCTAACTTCATCCAGTACACTCTCAATGTTTTCCGCAGTAAGAGGCAACTCTACAGCCGATTCGGGAGTTGCAACAGCCTTTACAACTGCAACAGAAGACGATTGAAAAAGTGCAAAAGAAATGTTAAACCAATGCAGTATGTGTATGGTACAATTTATGGTAAGATAACTAATTTTTTCACTATCACAAACATCTTTGCTTGATTATACATAAATGTGACAAGATGGCTAATGAGGTGAAAGGTCAAAGCGGACTTGGGTTAAAACGGATCAATCTTAGTACGGTCATGATAGATTGATCCACTTTCAAAAACTTCTTCCTTTTCCTGCATGACTATAATCACGGAATAATTGATGGATGCACCACCAACTTTACCTAGTCATGATCCCAACCGACATCTAAAGACACATATATTCCGACTTGCACACACAGACCAAGTCATGTTATTTTCTACCGATTACACGCCAAGTTTTCTGACGACCCAACAACACAGATCGTCAGGTTATGCACACACAAATAAACCAATTAATACACACAATTTGCAACACTAATGGGTTGTCCTTGTGGGTGTCGTTTGCAATAACACACTAAATCAAACTCAAAAATACTCTGAATCACACACTAACATACCAAGAACACAAGTCGCAACCCGTATAAAGACACACGTAAAAACAGGAATAAGTAAGCGGCATAAAACATCATCTAAAATACACCTACATGCATTCTTTCATAACAGCATAATATTGAACCCAAACCAAAAACCTTTTTTATGACCCCAAAAAACTGAAATTGTAATCGCCAGTTTATAAACTAACACAAACACCCTAATGTGAGTTGACCGATATATCATAGTGCCTATACGCTAGTATTAAATTATAAACGCTAGTATTAAATTATAACAAAATTCCCTTACAATACTACTTACAGACACAATATACCAGTGCTTGGTCAGACATGGAAACTAAAACTGTCACATAGGTCCAGTTATAGCTTCGTTGGTGCAGAGTCAATCCACTATTCTAGGCTACTCTTATGAAAGGCACTACGAACTTCCGTCACCATGCAGGGGCGGAGCAAAAAAAATTAGGAGTGGGTTCAGAACTAAATTCTTTATGGAAATTTTTGTCTAGTGGGATCAATTGCACCAACTCATCCTTAAGTGGCTCCGCCAATGTCACCATAAAAGATGACCTCTACTCTCATCCAAACGATAACAGACAACAATACCCAACTCCACCAGGAGCGGAGTATGAAAGAGGTAGGATGTATCCAACGATAGCATACATCAGTGTCAAAGATGGTAACAGTATTAACTAGAAAAAACAATCCCTGTCTTAGAACAATATTTGTCATTGCAGATCCTTCCTACATCATCACTGTTTAATCTCATCTAATAATACCACAAGTGACCACAACTGAACCTAATTAGATGTTCTGCTCTTCTCCTCATATATGCTAAATAATATGCCTTTTTTATTCACCGCAATGCAATAGATTTTTCTATTCTACATTGTTTTTATGCTGTTAGGTGACTCATATTTGTCTTTCTAAAGTCTAACCTCAATCAGTTTCACATGTCACTTTAAGAAGTTGTCAAAGCTAGGTTATCTTTTCTCACAAGACATAGAATTACGAAAATATAATGTCTTATTCAATACATCTAAATATTCTCAACTACTTAAAACCATTAATACATAATAAGCATATAAATATCCTTTTTCATTACATAATCTCGCGATAATATCGGCGATATCTCGTCGAGATATCGGATATCGCCACTAGAAATTATATCGGATCAAAATATCGCCCCAAAATCTCAGATCCGATAATATCGGCGAGATTTGCCGATATTTTCCCGATATTTTGAATTCGGCGATATATTCGAGATTTTGGCGAGATTTTAAGAACTATTAATTTCCTGTGTTTTTTTTTTGCAGCCCAATTAACACTTATACCAACATAATAAAAGCCCAACTTTACAACAACAACAAACCCAATCCCACCGGGGCAGGGTATGGGGGAGGTAGACTGTAGACAGACTCTACCCCTACCCCAAGGTAAACCCGGGAGTAGAGAGGCTGCTTCCAAGGAGACCTCCGGCAGGTGCATGTGTGCGCATGAGAGAGCAAGAGAGGGAAAGCAACAGAAAAAAAAAGCAAAGCAAACAAGTGTTGTTCCCTTAGCACACCGAATAATAACAATTAAGTTAAACTAAGTGAGCTTATGACTGAGATCAATGCAAAGACTTATTTCTATCAGTTATAATATGCGAATATAAAAAACACAATATTTTTCAACGTTTAAATTCTTATTAGAAATAATTCCAAGAATCTATTACCCAAGTGTTTTGCGGAACAAACACTTGGGATTGAATAGACAAGGGTTTGTGTCTCCTATCGAAACTCAAGCTTTGCTTGAGTGTTAACAATATACCCACTGAGCTATCTCAGTGAGTTGTATACTCTTTGTAAGAGAGAAGTTACTTTGCAAAAGTTCTAAGCTTTCAATATACAAAGCACACATAACTTCTCTCCCGTCTGATCTATTTATACACATAAGGCTTGGTGTGCGTGGGTCTAGTTGCCTCTGGGTTTGGTTGCCTTGCTTTAGCTTTAGGCCCCGTGCGTTGCCCTGCTTTGCTTTGTTTGGTTGCTTTGCCTTAGCTTTAGGCCCCGTGCGTTGCTCTTTGCTTATTGTGTTTTTGTGTCTGCTTTGCTTTTGTTTTCTTGTTGTGCCTGCTCGTTGCCTGTTCGTTGGTGCTTTTCTTGGTGCTTTGCTCTTTGCTTTTGTGTTTTTGTGTCTGCTTTGTTTATTTGTTTTCTTGTTGTGCCTGCTCGTTGCCTGTTTCGTTTTCTTGGTTGCATTCCTGCTTTTGCTCTTTGCTTAGTGTGTTTAGTGTTTTTGTGTCTGCTTTGTTTATTTGTTTTCTTGTTGTGCCTGCTCGTTGCCTGTTTCGTTTTCTTGGTTGCATTCCTGCTTTTGCTCTCTCACGCGCACATATGCACTTGCCGGAGGTCTCTTTGGAAGCAGTCTCTCTACTCCCGGGTTTACCTTGGGGTAGGGGTAGGATCTGTCTACATTCTACCTCCCCCATACCCTGCCCCGGCGGGATTGGGTCGGTTGTTGTTGTTGTTGTTGTTGTTGTATCTAAGTATAAGTGATTAAACTATTACAAGTTGTTGAGGTTGCGTGTCTGACAATTACAAATAGTAATTGTCATTTCCAAGAACCAATAGGAACGCGCTAATAAAAGGATAAGAGTTGTTGGCTGACACTCTATGACTTTTAGCCGCAATAGGGAAGGTTGGTGTCTGACAAGATAAGAGTGTTTGGTCTGACACTCTTATCTTCTCAGATCCTTCCCTTTTGTTCCCGCCTATTCTTCAGGCGTTGGTTCCTCAGTCTTCAATCACTTTAATGTTGTTGAGGAGACTGGGGTTCAGTGAGCTCTTGTCCAATGCTCACTGAACAATCATCTTCTTCTTCGGCTTAAGTCCTACTCAGGAAGTGCCGCCTTCCTGAGTAGTGAGTCCTTCTTCTTGAACTCGCCTTAGGCATCCTGAAGATGACTCACTGAGAGGCTGTTCTCTCAGTGACTTGAATTGTTCTCGGTTTAGTAAACAATTGGCTTAATTTGTGTTCAAATCCTGTT
Organism: Artemisia tridentata subsp. tridentata; assembly: GCA_021014915.2. Lineage (NCBI taxonomy): Eukaryota > Viridiplantae > Streptophyta > Magnoliopsida > Asterales > Asteraceae > Artemisia > Artemisia tridentata. Next base: position 208,812,482 of record CP139508.1, on the reverse strand, counting down.
TAAGATAATTGGGTGTTTTACGAACCCAACAACAAGCAACACCAAAAACGCAAACACAAAAAACAGCAAAGGAACAAAAGCACAGAGCAAAGAACCACACAAGACAGGCAAACCTAAGGCAACAAGACAACGCACAACAGGGCAACGCACGGGGCCTAAAACTAAGGCAAAGCAACCTAACAAAGCAAAGCAAGGCAGGGCAACGCACGGGGCCTAAAGCTAAGGCAAAGCAATTAAGCAAAGTAAAGCCGGGCAACGCACAGGGCCTAAAGCTAAGGCAAAGAAACCCAACACACCTAACCTGAGCTACCCGCAAACCCTAATTCTATCTCTCCACGCCTTCCTATCTGAGGTCATGTCCTCGGACAAGAGTAGCTCCTTCATGTCGAGCTTAAGTCTATCCTCCCATCTGAGTTTGGGTCTACCCCTCCTTCTCACCCCGTCCACCACTAGCGCTTCGACTCTTCTAACGAGTGCTGATTGTGGCCTCCTCTTTACATGCCCGAACCACCTTAGCCTTCCTTCTCTCATCTTCGAGATAATAGACTCGACCTCGAGCTTAGCTCTGAAAACTCCGTTCGGGATCATGTCCATCAAGGTCTTACCGCATGTCCATCTTAACATTCTCAGTTCCGCCACATCGACCCTTTTAGCATGGGCTTTGGAGATAGGCCAGCACTACGACCCGTACAACATAGCCGGTCTAATCGCCACCTTATAAAATTTACCCTTTAGCTTTAATGAGACGTTCCTATCACAAAGGACTCCCGACGCCGCCCTCCATCTCACCCACCCAGCTCTAATCCGGTGGGTTACGTCCTCATCTATCCTCCCTGATTTATGGATCATCGATCCCAGATATCTAAAGGACTCCTTGGGTGGAAGGATCCGGTCACCGATACAGATATCCGTATCCTCGTGGTGGCCTACCTCGGTCCTCCCAAAATCGCATCTCATATACTCCGTCTTCTCTCTGCTCACTCGGAGACCATTATCCTCTAGGGCCTCCCTCCAGTGCTCAAGTATGATGTTTAGCCTTATCGCCGATTCTGCCACCACCACAATGTCGTCAGCGAAAATCATGCTCCACGGTATGCCATCTTGAATCCCTCGAGATAACTCATCAAGAATCAGTGCGAAGAGGTACGGGCTAATGGCAGATCCTTGGTGGAGTCCCACTTCCATAGAGAAAAACTCTGAGATCCCCACTGTGGACCGTACCCGGGTCTTAGCCCCCTCATACATATCTTTAATGACTATGACGTACCTCCTTGGGGTTCCTTTATCAATAAGAGTTCTCCAAATTAACTCTCTAGGCACACTATCATATGCCTTTTCGAGATCAAGGAACGCCATATGCAGGTCCTTTTGTCTTTCTCTATACTTCTCCATGAGACTTCTGAGAAGGTGGATAGCCTCAATCGATGACCTCCCTGGCATAAAACCAAATTGGTTCTCAGACACCCTCGTCTCTCTTCTCAATCTTCTCTCGATAAGTCTCTCCCAAAGCTTCATGGTGTGGCTAAGAAGCTTAATGCCCCTATAGTTGCTACACACTTGCACATCCCCCTTGTTCTTGTAAATGGGAATGACTTCACTGAGTCTCCATTCTTCTGGCATCTTATCACCGGAGAAAATCTTGTTGAAAAGGCAAGTCAACCATCCTACCCCCTCATCACCCAGACACTTCCAGGCTTCAATGGGGATTTGGTCCGGCCCTACTGCTTTGTTTCTCCCCATCTTCTGAATTGCTACCTTCACTTCTGGTTGGCTAATCCTCGAATAGTAGCACTCAGGAAGTTGGTTAGGGTTCACTCCTTCTCCTCTCTCTTCCGAATACCCTCCGTTGAAAAGAGATGAAAAATACTCTCGCCATCTTCTCCTAATATCCTCTTCGTTCACAATGGTTCGACCGCCTTCATCTTTGATATATTTAATGTTACCTAAATCCCTCCTTCTTCTCTCCCGGGATTTAGCAATCCTGAATATATCGTTAGCTCCCTCCTTGGAGTCCAATTTCTTATACAAATCTTCGTACGCTTTGTCCTTCGCCTGGGCTACTGCCTTTTTCGCTTCTTTTTTCGCAATTTTATACCTCTCCTCTGCGCTTGTAATATCAGTTTGGTGACCCTCTCGGCATGAAAGGAGCTCTTTGAACCTAGCTTGTTTCGCTGCAACTTTGGCTTGCACTTCCTCACAAAACCACCAAGATTCCCTGCTGCTGCGCAGCTTTGATCTCGCTACCCCGCTAGACACACCAAGGGAATCCTTAGCAGCGCCTCTTATTATGCCGGCCAGAGTGTTCCACATCTGGTCCGCGTCTCTAGTAGTCAGGTCCTCCGACCTAATTGAAAGTCCCTCTACGACTTTCCCTCTAAACGACTCCGCCGCCTCACTGTTCAAATTCTTCCATAGAATCCTCGGCAACCCGGGCGCTCCCCTCCTATGCCTTTGCCTCTCAAAAAGTGCATCCAGAGCTAACAATCTGTGTTGGGATGAGCATGCCTCGCCCGGGAAAACCCTGCAGTCTCTACATGTTCTAAGATCCCTTCTACGCACAAGCAGAAAGTCAATCTGGGAGTGGAGGCCCCCACTCTGGAAGGTGATCAAGTGAACATCTCTCTTCTTAAAGAAAGAGTTCGCTACTACCAAGTCGTGAGCCGTAGCAAACTCTAAAATCGAGCGGCCTTCGTCATTCCTAACTCCATAGCCAAACCCTCCGTGGACCCCCGCATACCCATCCGCTCCCGCTCCTATATGACCGTCCAAGTTGCCCCTTATAATCAATCGATGCTCCGACGGGCATTCCCTTACAAGCTCATCGAGCGAGTCCCAGAAGCTCTTCTTCTCTGTTTCACTCCGGCCCACCTGTGGGGCATAGGCGCTGATCACATTAACGGTCACTCCATTAATAACCAAAGTAATCGCCATGATCCTATCGCTACTCCTGATCACTTGCACTACATTATCCTTGAGACCCGCCGCCAAAATAACTCCAACTCCATTTCTCGCGGTCCTAGAGCCCGAGTACCAAAGCTTGTACCCGTTACCCTCCCTCGTGCTAGAACCCTTCCATTTAGTCTCCTGGAAGCACGCAATATCCACTTATGACTCCTCAACACACCGGTCAGCTCAAAGAGCTTACAGGTCAAAGTCCCCACATTCCAACTACCCACCCTAATTCTACGAGAGGCCGCTACCATAGCAAAACCCCTACCCACCTACCCCGCCTACCCTGTCTACCCCTCCTACCCCACCCAAGCCGGGACGACATGACCTCAGGTGACCATCAAAAACCAAGGCGTCTATACTAACCCAAGCAAACTACACCCAAAAGAAAGGCACACAAGCAAAGAGAAAAAAGCAGGACCGCACCAACGAAGCAGCGCAAAAGGAAGACTAAAAAAGACACTAGACAAACTAAAAGAAAGGCCTAACCTAATCAGAAAACAAAAAAGGGGGAGGCGCACACACACAAGCAAAACCAGAAAAACACCCGCCCCTAAACAAAGCCAGAAAAAGAACGACAGGCAAGCGGAAAAAACAAACAAGCAGCTAAAGGAAAAGCAAAAAGAAAAAAGGGCAGCCTAGCAAAAAGAAGACTAACAAAAGAAGATAGGGAAAAAACAAGGGAACAAGAACAAAGCACCAACAACTAGCACCACTGTTCAAAACAGAAAATAAATAAATAATCAGGTAAAAAAGATACTCCCTGGCCGGAAAAAAAATTCCGGTGGTCGGAAAGCGGTCGCCTCCGACGAAGTTGCTCGGACCAGCCTCGGAAAAAGGTGGGGAACCTCCACTCGCGGGGCGTGAAGGTCTTGGAAGCCGGAAGTTAGCCGGAGAGTCGCCGAAAAAAACAATAAAAACGCCACGTAGGGCGGCAAGTGGGGGCACGTGAGAGCTCCGGCGGAGGTCCGGTTTGTAGGGTTTAGATCGTGGTAGTGAGGTGAAGAAGATGGTAGTGTTTAATTTAGATTATAAGAGGAGATGATGGTGGTATTTGATATGTACGGAACCCAACTTTAATCCACTTAAAACCCTAATTAACTACATCGACATGATAGTATGATACAGATACAGATACAACTTCTTCTTAGTTCTTCCTTAATCAACCATTCTTTCTTCTTCTTCCTTATGCTATGAAATACTTTTATGCTCTATTATAGTGAACCCTTGGATTTTAAATACTATCTAATCACTTTTATGCTATGTTTTTTGTTTAATATTTTATGATTTTAATATATATATATATATATATATATATATATATATATATATATATATATATATATATATATATATATATATATATATATATATATATATATATATATCCGATATTTAAAAACCGATATCTCACCGCGAAAACCGCTATTTCAAATATCGGACCTTGAACGATACGAGATTTTTTACCGAGATAACTACATAGCCTATGAATAATTTACAGAAGGTTGAATCTATTTTATATTCGACTGAGGGACAAAAGAAACATTATATAGTGCTTTCATACTCCTATCATGAATACGACCAAATCTATTGTATGCATGTATACTTTACATAGCATGTTATAGATTGAAAATATTATGTTCTTATCTTACAACAATTCTTTTCAAAGTATATAGTGAAAGCGAATATACCGGTCTAGGACTCTAGGCCAGGTATGGCTACAGAGATTTTTTAGTCCAAATGAATTATAGATACTAGACTGTCATATAAAACAATACCAAGATTCCTTACGGTACTACTTTATAGACACCATATACCAGCGCTTGGTAAGACATGGAAACTAAATTTGTCATGTAGGTCCAGTTATAGCTTTGCTGGTGCAAAAAGTCATTCCATTATTCGAGGCTACTCTTATGAAAGGCACTACAATATTCCTTCACCATGCAGGAGCAGAGCCAGAAATTTCTAGGAGTGGGTTGGTAATTAAAACTAGCAGTGTTGCAAAAACAAGGGCTACAAGGACGAGTAATTGCCGATTACTCGCTACAAGTTCAATGACGGATTAATTGCCAATTACTCACTACAAGGTCAAAATCAAATCATATTTGGTCAAAACTCAAGTCAAATTTTGAGGTTAACTCAGACAAACTCGGCCAAAACTCGGTCAGAAGTATTTGAGCAATTTTGTTAATGTTTCTAAGCATATTTCTACGGTCCTATGTAAAATCTATGGTTCTATCAACAGGTCATACATCAAATTTCGAAATTTATATATAAAAATTCCAATCCGATTACTCCCCGCCTAGGCTGATTACAAGCTTAGAGGTAGTCAACCGCCAGACTAGCACCTAACGTTTTTTACAACCATGAAAACTAGCAACATTTATATACAAAATCAATAGGTTCAAAACTAAAAAGATACACAGCATCTTATTTAGCATATATGAAGAGAAAAGCAGAACTGCTTTTTCACAATTTAACTTCACATGTTGTATGAATGGACAAGATTGACCAGCAGCGAAGTTATACTAATACAATGCTAAATTTACAATCGAATTTTAGAGAAAGTATCTGTCTAGTAGGTTCAACAGCACACCAAGTCATTCTTATGTGGCTACGCCTGTCACCATGAAAGATGACCTCTACTCTCATCCAAACGGTAGCATACATAGTGTCAAAGATGTTAACGGTATTACCTAGATAAAATTAATCTTCTGATATCATCCCTATCTTCGAGCACTATCTGTCATTGCGCATCCCTCCTACTTCATTGCTGTTTAATCTCGTCCAATAATACCACAACTGAATCTAAACTACGATAAGGATGTTCTCCTTTTCTTTTCATACATTTAATCCCTTTTCACTTACACTATGTTCTCAAGTATGATTTTAGAGGGAAATGGAAGTAAATGAAATGGAAGTAAAGAAAATGATGTGAAATGGAAGTAAATGAAATGGAAGTAAAGAAAATAATGGGACCCACTCACTTTCCTTCACTTTCATCCCATATATGGGATGAAAGTTGCGACACAAAAAAACAAAGGGTGGCCCTCCCTTTTACTTCCATTTACTTTCATTTACTTCCGACCAAAAACTAGAGAACATGATTTTTTTTTGTTTACTTCCATTTACTTCCATTGAAAAACTGGAGAACATAGTGTTAATTCACCGCGCTGCAATAACATTTTATTTCATTGTTGTTTAGCTAAGTGACTCATGTTTATGTCTCTAAAGTCTAAAGACAATCGGTTTCACATGTTACTTTGAGAAGCTGTTAACACTACAATAATTTTTTCCCTCAATGTATATATAACGTTTTATCAATCATCTTCTAAACTACTCGTATTGCATTCTTCCTATCACAGTAGTTTATAAGTAGGTATATACTTCAAAAGAAACTCGTCTAAGGGGGTGTTTGTTTAAGCTTATATAGCGGGCTTATGGCTTATGTGGTTTTCGGCTTATGTTTCATAAGCTCACTTTTTTGGCTTATTTTGAAACTTTTTGGCTTATATAAGTTTATTATGACATGATAAGGTTATATAAGCCGAAAAGATTGAAAATAAGCCACAAAACGTGAGCTAATGAAATATAAGTTGAAAACCAAATAGCCCATAAGCCCGCTATATAAGCTTAAACAAACACCCCCTAATACTACCTATAGGCAGTTGGAGTCGGGTTCTATATTTTCAATTATATAATTTGACTACATAAAAACACATGAACAATAAACCTATAAAGAACCTCCATAAAGGTTCAATCCATATATTCTTAAAAATCAAAACAGTTACCTCCGCGACTATTCGCCCGCTGCGTAAATCGAGCTCTAGCCGAACCCCTAGCAACAGAAAGTCTAGTACCCAAGAATCCACCAGAAACCTAATAAAGAAACATGTTTCAAAACCAAACCAATCAACAATCATTAAATAATCAACAACACATCCTCAAACAACAACAAAAAAAATATATAAAAACCTTAAAGAATGGATTGATAGAGGAACATGAAGTTGAAGATGAAGAAGAAGAAGAATCAAAGGGTCTAGTGGTGACGTAAGATGATGAGGATGGAGTCAATATAACACCAGCAGTTTGCATCTTTAACCTTAAACGACAGTTGTAGGCACAAAGATTGAAGAGGGATTTCTGTTTAGGTTTTTATGTTTTTTTGTTTTTGTTTTTGAGTTTTGTTTAGAGAGCCCAAAGAAAAAGGAAAACAAAGGCGCCCAAATAGGAATATTAGAGCCAGCACTCCTTTGCTGATTTTTGTACCACACGTATTTTTTTCACAACAATTACGCTCTATTCTCGAGTTTTTTTCTTAAAGTAATGAAAGGGGATGAGAAGGGAAATCAAAAATAAGGGCGTTCTTGAGTTTTTTTAAGATGGAAAGGTAGGGGATGGGAAGGTGGGAGGGAGGGAAGGGATGGGATTTTGTGTGTAAATGTGTTCCGTCCAAAATTGGGAGGATCAGGAGGGGAAGGGAATAACTAACAACATGAGCCTTTGTTAAATTACTATTATATCCTCATGTTTAGCAAATCATTGATATCTAGATCCTCAAAAAGAAATGTGGTCTTCGATTGCTTCCCCTGCTACTACGTTTGATCATGTGAATTAACGGGTTTGTTAATGAGCCCCGGTGAGCATCAATGGTTAGGTAGGCATCCTTTTGATATCTGATATCGAGGAACTGAATGTCTCCTGCCTGAGATGCACTTACAATCTGAATCACAACACATCAGCACAAGATGAACGTGATAGTTAAACACACGATAATTTGTTGTATAAAGTAATTAAAATATAGTAAAGTACACAAACGGGCTGTTTGATTTGCTCAAAGTTATACAACTGGTCTCTCGTCGATACTAATTACGAATATGTAACACTATTTGCTTTCAGATTTGCTTTATTTGAAACCAAATTCTACAAAGTTCTTTCTAAAATGGGTCTTGAAAGCCTTGAGTTGTTAGATAGTGGTGAGATTGTATCATAGCTTTCGTTATGCAACTGACCACCTATTGGTGGTATCTATTATCCAAATTGGCTGACTTTTCAAGGGTATATTTGTAATTTTGTTATTATCTATGTTCTTTCCTTTCTACTTAAAATAAAGACTCAAGAACACAAAGTGCAATAACCACTTTCTTCACAATCTCCTCCCTTACTTTCCCCTTCTCATTCCACCCCCTTCCATTCTTTAAAATTTAAACTCTAGAACTGAGCATTAGGGTGGAGGGGTGGAGGGAAAGGTTTTACCGACACTAATCACCCTCCAACTGCTGACTCATTCATCTTTTCAATCCCAGCCTTCCACTTGGCTGCATCTTCTAAGAAAACCGACATACATTTTTCTTCTTATAAGTTCTACATATTCTTTCACATTTCATATCTAAAAATATTTCTTCATCAGGAAAAACACTAGAATCATGGAATCAGAGCAGCTAAGGAGAGAGAACAAGACTGATGAGCGAGAGGTTCATGTCGAGAAAGACCAAGTTTCCGAAATGAAAGATCATTTCGAGTCACTTGCGGATAAAGATTCAGGTGATCAAGGCGTAGGTCACCATGTTGCAGCTGGTGGAATAAGTGAAACACGTAAAGAAAATATCATTTCGTTAAATCTTGTTAATTTTTAGACCGTTGGTGTGGGACCTCATGTGAGAATTACTCCCCTTTCACAATCGGCAAGAGTCACCGATTTGCTTCCTTACCGATCTTCACCGAGGGGGTTGCGGTGGTGTTACCGATCGGTGCTGAGGTTCACCGATCCCACTCCCTCCAGCCTTATGGTGGTCTTTTTTTTTTTTTTTTTTTTTTTTTTTTTTTTTTTTTTTTTTTTTTTTAAATACTCCCTCTTTCTCGAAATTATCGTCCAGATTTCCATTTTGGGACGCTCAAAATAATTGTCTACTCTCATTTTTAAGTAAAAACTAGATAATATAGTAGGGGAATATTCTTTTTGAGTAGTTGAAAATAAAAGTGGCCCACTTTTATTAAACTTTGTGATTATTGTCTCCTGACAATAATTTTGAGACGGAGGGAGTACTTCCTAATTTAATTCATTCAGAGACTGTTTGAGTTTTGGTCTAGAAAGAATATTTTTCTCATGTTATTAAGAAGGGTATCCTTGTCTGGATGGCTCACGCCATTCTAGCAGCCCAAAACCTTTAACGGGGCAGCGTACCGACTCTTGCGTTTATGGACCTCGCGCCGTACATAACAGCCAGCGTCAAAGATTTGTTTTTTCCTTCTTTTTTTTTTAATCTGAATGTTGGAAAAAAAAGTGACAGTTGGACAACGTTTTGATAGTTGTTTTTTTGAATTTAATACCCCAAAAAATTCAAAATTTACCCCTTAAAAATCCTATAAATACGTTCTTATTATTTCATACTTCACACACACTTTCAATATATTTTATGACATACTATTCTCTACTTCTCTCATTTTTTCCCAAACAAAATGAATCGCAATTCATCATGGATTACCAATATGTTAACTGACCATTCGAACCAAATGACGGGCTCGTCTTCGAATGCGGCCAACAATCTAGGCTCGTCTTCGAATCCATACCCTCAAACGCCTTACTTTCCCACCATCCCAAACTCATATATGAATCCCTAAGAACAAATGCTATTTAGTCAATGGAAATTGCAACAACAATAATATACTCAATTTTCTCAACAACAACCAAACCAAGCCACCGCTTCCCAACCAAATTCCGACCAACAATCATTCCATCTACGAGACGAAGATGAAGATGAAGAAGAGGTGGTCCCGACCCCGACGTCGGAAAAAACCAAAAAAATGAAGAGTAAGGGGAAGACGAAGACGAAAAAAACCAAAGAACCGCAAGATGGTACCCGATCTCGTTGCCTTTGGAACCAAGACGAGGAGTTACTTTTGGCGGAGTGTTTCATTCAAATATTCGAGGATCCAAAAAGGGGTGCGGATCAACAAAAAGATACGTTTTGGTATAGAATTCTCGACGTATACAATATGAAAGCCGAGAAACACAAGCGGACTATTCATACTAAGACCATGTTGACGGGAAAGTGGACTACCAAGTGGAATCTGTTAGTGAATGAAATGAGTGTTATGAGTGGGGAGAACGATAAAGATTTTATGATGAGGGTGCATACATTGTATAAAACAGCGACGGGTTTAGACTTTAAACACATGAGCGCTTGGGGCTTTTTGAAAGACAAGCACAAGTGGAAAAATCCTGAATCGGCATTGGCAAGGCGAAATCGTCTTCGGGTTACGGACGAGGAACCCGAGCATTTTGGAGCAGACGCGTTGCCACGGCCAGACGGCATGTACCGAATTTCTAAGAGTCAACGTTCGTCAAACTCGACCGCTAGTTCCGGTTCAAACCCGTCAATATTTCAAGAAATGATGCAACAACAATACGAGTTAGACTGTAACACCCCCTAAATCTGGTTTAGCAGAAGAATACATGTCACTGGGTTGCTACTCAATTGGTATCACAACATAAGTATAAAGAACGGTTTTACTTAACCGTTTAAATTAGATTTCTTATTCAAAATGATTCGTTTACAACAATTCAAAAATAGTGCGGAGAAATAAGCCCATAAAAGATTTTAAGTGGTCACAATTTTATCAGAGTCTTCTATGACTATGCCATGCCGTGCCAAAAGTCTTCGCCACTAAATTATCGCCTTAAACCTGAAAATACATGCTAAAAAGGGTCAACACTAGGTTGGTGAGTTCATAGGTTTGATTAAAACAGATTATGTTACACAGATTATCATAGAGTTCAGTATTAAAGTTTGGTTAATCAGTACGCGCGCCATGACCAGTACGCCTGGTAATGGAACCATTTCGCCCGGTCCAGGTTGCCGGTACGCCCGGTGCTGTTCTGTACGCCTGATCTATGAACAAGTCATGTATACATATAAAGCATTCAAGTAAACCACTCTTATACATATCAGACCAGTACCCCTGGTCTATGTATATATCATGTATCCAAATAAGGCATTCAAGTAAACAGTCTAGCATATAACATCAATCGCATTTCAAGTAAAACCATCAATTTTAGATTTCATATACCAAATAAACAAGCATTGAATTTAGTTTAAAACAAGCATGTATTCTCCCCCAAAACAGTTATAAAACAAGTAAAAGTAGGGGCCATGAACTCACCTTTGATGGTCTGAACAGTGAATACTGTGAAATTAAGGAGTGCACGACACCAACATGCAACCTAGATTAAATAACCATGTCTTAGTTTCAAGTATTAAATTCAAGTCCTTTCAGATTTTAATCTCAATGTTTTAGTGTATCTATGTTGTTGTCACTTGTGTGGCGGCAAGTATGGTTACTAAGGTCTCTCTTAAGGAATTGTGATGTGTACTCTACAATGGACCTAAAGGTAGGGTAACGAGGGGCTGGGAATATCTAATGATCTAAGGTACAAATGAATTAATCTAGTTGTGATATGTATTTATATATTTATTGTTGGAGTTGGATAATTTGTTCGTTATGTCCAAGTATATAAAATTTTAAAGTATTATCTATTATATGTGACATTTATAGCCAGTTAAATATACGATTAGAGAAATTGAATACAATGTTAACTCTTAATAACTTGGTCAATTTAACTAGTTCCTCATTATAATTCATTTACACACTATTAGTTTAAAGTTTTAAGTTTCGACGAATTTATTCAAGTTAAGTTGATGACGTTCATTTTTATTTGATTTAGTTTTAAGAATAACATTGTAAGTGTTAACACATATATATCCCGTCATGTTTTATGGTCTACTTTTATCGTGAATTCGCTTTGTTATTCTTTTGAGTGCCACATTTTACTACTCAAGTATAGGTCGACATATATCTTTATTTTCCAAAGTATATGTATTATCATTTGTATAACAATGTCTATATATCTAATCTAGTTGTTTTAATCGTTTTCATCGCGTTTAGCATTTTGGCGATTCAAGTTTTTACTTACGTGTGTGCTAATGTAACTGAAATTATACTTGTTACTCGGCCATATAAGCTTTTATATATCTATATGTTGAATCATTCTCGTCAAGTATTACATTTTGTCTACACAAGTTTTATGCAAGGTTTAAATGAAATTTCATTTCTTTTTGTCTCTCGGCTATACAAGTTTTTATTTGTCTATATGTTAGTTAATACAATTTTATTTTCGTAGACGGCTCTTGTTCATTTCATTTGTTTGCGACAAGTTCCATAATAATGATAAATCCGAGTTTTTGCACCTTAATACTTAGTGGGCTGCGGCCCATTGAGTTCTAGGAGGGGGAGATAAGTTTGTTGATGGTTTGGGCTAAATCTTCTATTGTGCACACTAGTCTAGTGGGCCGAAAGGTGGGTTCACAGGCCCACTTCATGGGGTAGAACCAAAGGGTGCTTGTTGGGCTCAAGGGTGGGCTTTCTACCTGGGTCTTACTAGTAGACTTGGTCTGGTAACACAACACACATTTTTTATATTTCCAAGTCTTCACAGACTTGTATTTTCCTAAGGATCCCTTGGCCACAATCTCGGTTGTCACAAGGCGTTGGGGTAACTTGTGTCACGGTAGGAGTCTTGATTGAGTACTACTCACTTCGAACTCTAGAGGTCTTGGCTTGTGTCATTGTCGTGTCTCGTCAAATGATGCCTAGTCTCTAAGGTTAAGAGTGTTACAACACATCTACTTGTCGAAGTCCGTTATTCCCAAAAGGAAAGGTTCCCCATTCGAGGGTTGTCTGCCCTTGGTGGGTTAGCTTTTGCGGTGGATTTATGCTACCGCATTTGGGGAGTGAATACTTAGGTTCAAGAAGTCATTAGCCTAGCTTGAACCGAGGGTGTAACTCTCATGGTTTTGGGTCTAACCTGCTGTGAATTCACTAGCCCAAGACCTCCCCAACTTGAGGTGGTCTTCCAGTTAAAATTTTCTTACCAGTTAAAATTTTCTTACCAAAATGCGGCTAGGATTTGTCATGATGCTTATTCGGTTTTGTACACACTACTAACACAAAATGCATCATCCTAAGCTGTTCTTCTTTCCCTATTCGAATTCTAATATCAACTATCTCCAATTTCGAATTCATCATTTAAGTCTAAAGTTCCTGAGGTTGTTTCGAACACACTACAATCATGGGGACTATAGCCTAATTTACTCAACAATATTCCCAGGTTCAAATCCTGAACCTGGTTTTCCAGGTGGTTTCGAATACTTAACAAACATGAGTATTAACAACTTGAATCTATCAACCAAATTCCTACGCCACTCTAATGCCAACAACAAACAAATTTTTCTCAATAATCATCATTCTTATTGGAACGAACTAATCATCATATTACTTAAACTTTCCTCAAAATCTATATTGCTTCTGGTAATCAAATCGACATAACAACTAACAAATCAATATTCCAACTTAATCATTCATTCGACCTAGGACCTTTATTACGAATGGATAAAAAAAATTAAATCCGAATCTATATCTAAAGCTTACAATGATTTTTGTGGAATGAAACTTGAATGAGACTTCAAATCCGAGAAGCCTACTGCTCCAAACCGAATACCCCAATCTTCCAAATCGAATCACAACACCTCCACTCCTCACCTTTTTTTAAGAACTTCTCAGATCCCTGATGTGTTTTTGATGATTTGTGATTTGATAACTTTTGGAGGCGAGGCATAAATGGAGATTTCTGGAGAGTAGTTCCATTGGACTTTCGGATTTGGGGAAAATAGTCTTTCCCTCTACGTGCTATTTCTACTTCAATAGTTTTCTCCTAGGTTGACTTGTGTGGTATCCTATACTCGTGAAGAAGATGAGATTTTCTAGGTCAAAAGCTTGTATCAATTGTTGTGAAGGATAGGGATGGGTCGAAGGTTTATGGGGAAGAGATGGAGCGGACAAAACTAAAGTATTCCTAGGGTTACAGATTTTGGGAGTTGGTGTGAGTGGGTGAGGTTTGTTTTAATTTATGTATTTAGTGAATAAGTAGTTAAGGTGTGGTATTTTTATACCCGCGTTTCGTTAAACTGTGTCAGATTCGGATCCTTCCCGGAACCGTCTCAAATATGAGATAGTGTATCTTTAAATTTTTCTGAGTCCTTAATTATTCACTAACATTTTCTGAACCTCAAATTTATTTCTGGTTGGCGTGTGGTGTTAGTCTGTATGAAACTGGGATAACCTCCCATTCTCATTACAATATAGTGAGTAAATTATAATATGTTATTATTTCACTGTTCCTTGGTGGGATTTCCGGGTGTCAATATGTGGAGGTCTGTTTTTTCGTGTTAATCACATAATGGTCTAATCTGGTATTTTGTCATAATAAATGAATTGTTATAAATTAAATATTAGGGCAAATTTACCATTTGCCGCATCCTCCCCATCTTAGGAACGAAAACCGTCCTCGGTTCTCACTTAGAAATACCCGAAGGGGTTGGGGTTTTAAAGGCTCTAGTGTTTCACATTTCCATGTGAATTCAAGGTTTGGTGAGAAACGGTTGAACTTCGATGGTCGGGGCATGTATTGAAAGCTCTAGGGTAAGGGAATTTTCACGATGACTATTCCCAATATGGCATGATCCTCCCTAAACTAAACATAGGTGATCAGGCTATGCTTAGGTAAGGACTGATGCGATGCCGGGTTTAGTTACCATGGTATTGGGGTTCTATTGGTTCGGAATCACAACCATTTATCATAGGTGTACTAGTTAACGAACAATTTCAAAAGTGATGGAGATAGGAAAAGGGTTATCATAATATCTTGATCTCAAAAGTTAAGGAATTCATCACAGAGAGGTTCATACAAAACAACATTACAAAAGGTCTTTAAGAAGTACAAATACTCGGAGGAATACGATCTAATAGGATCTAGGCGTAGGTCTTTCTTTGTGGGGTTAAGCTAAACCATAAGTTTAAGCCCAGTAACAACTTGTTTTCAGCTTAATCTCACAACTCATCAAACAAGAACTGTCATGAGATTAAGCTAAGCAACAAGTTGGAACTAACCTTAAACTACGTAACAACTTGAATCTAACTTAACTTCACAACTCATCAAACAAAACTAGGAAACTCTCGTCTTAAGCATTGTCATCACCGGTGTCGTCGTTGAGGTCTTTCTTTGCGAAGTAGGAAACTCTCTTCTTAAGCATTGTCATTACCGGTGTCGACTTTGAGGTCCTGGCGAGCTTCTCCTCCTTTTATTGTGTATGCATTTTCACAAGTTCTTCCTTAATTCTGATTTCTCAGCTCCGGGCATTCACTCCTGAAGTGCCCTATCACTCCACACTCATAGCAGGTTATTGAGAGGTTCGGGTCCATCACGAGGGTGGGAGCCTTGCAATCCCTAGCTTTGTGTCCGATCTTTAGGCAGTTCCCACACTGAGCGGGGCAAGGTCCGTTGTGGTGGAATCGGCACTTGTTGCACTTGGGTAACTTTCCAGCATAACCTTTCTTCTCTCCAGCAGTATAGACCTTGGTGATTCTTTGTCACTTGTTCTGGTTGTCATTATCTCCGGAGTGATCATTCCATTTCCTTTTGTTATCTACCACCCCCTCAGCGGTAACCTCAATGACTTGGTCCATTAGCTAGTTAGCCACTTTCATAGTCTCATGGAGGTCAGTAGCCTTGAAGGTAGTGACATTACCCTTGATGGATGGGGGTAATCCTCCAACGTATCTCTCAAGTAAACGTGCTTCGGTTTGGACCATCTCGGGGCACAGTAAGGCCAACTCTTGAAAGCGTTGGTTGTATACAGCAATTTCGGTGCCTTGTACCTTGAGGTTCCAAAACTCCACCTCCAACATTTTAACTTCGTTGCGGGGGCAGTACTTCTTGAGCACCATTTCCTTGAAATTTTCCCATGGCATTGCGTATGCGGCATCAATGCCTGCAGACTTTAGATAGTTGTTATGTTGTTCCCTTAACACGTTTAGAGTTAACTATAGAGTTAATCTATTTGTGTTTATGGCTAATACAATGTATTGATTACTTCTAACAGTTAAAGAAACGTAAGTATAAAAACACAAGTTTTTCAACATTTAAATTCTTATTAGAAATGAATCAAAGAATCTATTACCCAAGTGTTTTGCGGAACAAACACTTGGGAATGAAAAGACAAGGTATGGTGTCTCCTATCTAAACTCAATGCTATGCTTGAGTGGTAACAATATGCCTCACTGAGCTATCTCAGGGACTGGTTACTCTTTGTAGGAGAGAAGTTGTTTTGCAAAAGTTTAAAAGTTTTTAATGTACAAAACACACACAACTTCTCTCCCATCTGTATGTATTTATACACAAGTAAAATTAGTAAAAGTGATTAAAAATAATACAAGTTGTTGAGGAAGCGTGTCTGACAATTACAACAGTAATTGTCATTTCCAAGAACCAATAGGAATGGGCTATGAAGTCTTTGGGAGTTGTTAGTCTGACACTCCATGACTTTAGCCGCATTTGGGAAGGTTGGTATCTGACAAGATAAGAGTGTTTGGTCTGACACTCTTATCTTCTCAAATCCTTCCCACCTATTCCCGCCTTTTCTTCAGGCGTTGGGTTCTTCAGTATTCGTCTTCATCCTTCAGTCTTCAATCACTTATTGTTTGTTGAGGAGACTGGGGTTCAGTGAGTTCTTGTCCAACACTCACTGAACCATCATCTTCTTCTTTGGCTTAAGTGCTACTCAGGGAGTACCGCCTTACTGAGTAGTGAATCCTTCTTATTGAATTCGCCTTAAGCATCCTGAAGATGACTCACTGAGTGACTGTTCACTCAGTGACTTGAATTGTTCTCGGTTTAATAACACTTAGTTAATTTGTGTCCAAATCCTGTTTTAATGACTCTTGGGTACTGATGGACCCAACAATCTCCCGTATTTGGATATAAATTATTCCTAAGTGTTTGATCAGTATTGAGTGAGCTAATGACTTCTTCTCATACTGAATGTACTAGAAAGTAAATAAGGACACTGATATAACAAAACATTCATCATTTTATTCATATCATTACAAGTCCTAACAAACTAAGTACAAAGATAGTGGTGTAGTTGGCTTCTTCTCAGTCAAGCCTAAGACCTAGAGCTGCAAGCTTTGGCTTCTTCGATTGTAGTTCATGTTGGTCAGGATGCTCTTGGATCTTTTTCTTCAGGTCTTGGCAGAACCTGACATTCTCTGGGCTTTTGAGAGGGGAGGCCAACATAAGGAAACCTAGCATGGCTTTGATCCCTGATAGATCAATGTCGTTCCATCTTTGAAAGGCTGGGTCTCCGAACTCATCAGTAAAGAAGAGTCCTCTCTCAGGCTGTTCAATGACCTTGTTGTTCAGGAATGTAACTCCTTCAGGGAGGGCTCGGTTGCATTCAAGGCCAGGAACTTTAATCTCAGGTTCAGACTCAATCTTCTTTCTTTTTCTTGTAGAAGACTGAGAGGGAGCAGACTGATCAGCTGGAGCAGGGAGAAGAGAGGGAATACCAAGTTCCTGAGGTGTTTCTGCAAGTTTTTCATACCTCAGACTAAGAGATTTCATCAGGTTTGGCACAACAACGTTTTGCTTCTTTTCTATAAGTGGACCCAATTCATTCAGTTCAGAGATCCCAAAGTCAGCGAATCTGAAGGGGTCATGAACCTGAAAGACTCTCTTGTCAGCACTTCTGTAGACAGTAAGAATAGCAGGTTTGGTATTTCTATGGATCTTGACGTCAGTGATTGGTTCAGGCCTCAACCTGTTTGTCATGACCCATTGGTACCTCTCAATCCTATTTTGCCTTATTTCCTCAGCCCTTTTTGCTCTTTCATCACTCTTCTGCCTGAGAGCTATCATCTCAGCAGACTGAGCCTTTACAAAGGTCTCACCACCCTTTCTTCCAGCAAGGGTTTTTGCCTCAAGACCAATTTTCTCAGCCTCTTCATGCACCACTTTAATGAGTGCAGCCTTACTCACCCTTTCCTCCTCAGCAGCTTTCTTAAGTTCCTCTTCTTTCTCCATATGAGCCTGAATTTCCTCATTGGTGAGAAGTAACATCACTCCATTGACCTCATAAGGGACCCTGACTGGTTCATCAGGGTCAGGTCTTCTTTCTGAAGAAGCAGGTACAAATACTGTTATAGGCTCAGGGTCAATGAGAATGCCTTTGCCTTGTTGAGGAGCAGCCTGAGATGGTATCTCCCCCTCAGTGTGAGAAGGAGGTTGGCTTGCCGAAGCTTCAGGGATTCTCTCCCCCTCAGCTGTTGCTGGAACGTCAGTGAGAGCAAGAGGTGGTGTGCTCACTGAAGCTGAGGGAGCAGCCTGACCTTTGAAGGCTTGATAGATCTCAGTCATCATAGATTTGATGTCTGAGGTGTCCTGCTGAAGAGTTGAGACCTTAGCCTCAAGTAAAGCCTGAGTGGTTTCCAAAGCAGTCATCCTAGGCCCAAGATTCCAGGTCAAGGAAGATGAAGAGTTAGCCATGTTTGCCAAGTGTTTTTCCATGAGACCCATAGAAGTTTTAATAGAGTCCACTCCACTGAAGAGCTGACATCCTGAAGATTGGAGGTGTTCAGCAGGTTGACCAACTGAGTGATTTGAGCAGATTGTTGCTGGTAAGTCTCAGAAGCCTGAAGGATTTTCTTGTTAAGCTCAGGATCATCTTTGACCGCCTCTTGAATGGTTGTAAGGCTCTTGGACATGTCTTTAAGAACCTCAATGAAGAGCTTAAGATTCTGTTCAAGAGTTGTCATGGAGTAAGACATACCAGAGTTCTGCTCATTTACATCATCATGATAGGATTCTACTGATGCCTTCAGATTGACATAGTGAACCGCTGCTTCAGTATGATGATCAAACATTTCATCAGAGAGACCCTGATAGAGAGCATTGTTGGTCTTTAGTAGGAATTTGACCAACTGTCTCTCAGTGAGAGGAAGGATGTTGTCAAACTTCCTGAGGTTTGGTGGGCAGGATGATTCAGAATCTGAAAAAGCCTGAGATTCCGATTCTGTTTCTTGTTGTGGGGAAGACTGATGCGATGTTTTAGTGGTTTGGACATTAGTCTCCATATCATCCCCTGCCTCAAAAACTTCCTCCTCACTTTCTTCTTTGAGCTCTTCATCAGACTCAAGAATAGCCTGAATATCCACCATAGACTCAAAAAGTTTATCCGGCTCCTCTTCATAAGAAGACTTGCCTTTGTTTTGGCCAGGTGGGTTTGGTCAGCCTGACTAGCCATAATAACTGGGGGGTTGTCCCAGCCTGGCTTTTGGGGGCAGTTCCTGAAAGAACGAAGCCGCCTGAGGTGGTTATGGGTTCCGTATCGGCGGGTGGTTTGTATCCCTCCGAGTCTTTGTCCCCCTTAGCGCCTTCAAGTCCTGACGGGTGTTTTTCAGAACTATCATGAGGCACTGATTGTGAATGTTGATGGACCCCCTTTCCCATCAGGATTGTACTGTCCTTTTGGGGATTTAGGGTCCTTGACTCCCTGAGACCCTGAGTGTGATTTCTCAGGGACGTTAGCAGGATGTGAATGGGTGTGGGTCCCCTTCTCAGTAGAGTAGTGCTGCCCTACTGAGGATGTAGAACCCTTTATACCCTCAGGCCCTGATTGTGATTTGTCAGTGCCTTCATCGGGATGTGAATGGGTTGAGGTTCCTGATCCCCTTGACTTGTGTATGTTAGAGGAAACATGGGAAAAGGGTTTGCCCGAGGACACTGAGGATGATTTCTCAGTGACCTCCGTTGGCGTTTGTTTTGAGGTCGAGATGGTCTCAGTGAGGGGTGTCTCAGAAGTCTCGGCCACATTTAACCTTTGTTTAAGGTTGAGTTGGTTCTGGGCATCAGTCTCAGTGGCGAGTGGTTTGGGTCTAACCACCTTACTGGGCTGTGCCCTTTTCTTCTTCTTCTTCTTCTTCTTCTTCTCCTTCTTGTCAGGAGAAGGTACTGGAGAGATAGCGTCAGCACCCTGAATGACCGTTAACATGTAGGTCGTCAGGGCTATGGGTTGTACCTCAGTGATGCCACTAGTGAAGTTGGACTTATGTAAGACGTCAGGTTTTGTACCTTCGACGTTAGGCCTCATATAGTCAGGACCAAGTAGGTCCTGAAGTACACAGGAAATAAACCTAGGATAAGACATGTGTCTTTGCCTAGATTTCCCTGAGAGCTTGGCAACAAGGTCACGGAAGATTATACCTCCGATATCTATCTTTTTACCCTCCAGGAGACTGAACAACATCAATTGTTGTGATGAGTTCAATTGCTCCGTGGAGGATTTATTCCCCCCAAGGACCTGAATGATGAAGGTCATCAGGATCCTCCAGACGGGGTGGAACCAGGTTTTGACTATTGGAGCCTTTTCCAATACGGCTCCATCGGACAACTCAGGACGTCTAGGGTCATGAGGTCCTAGGAATATCAATTCTCCCTTAACCTCTTGGTCAGTCGGGTTGGCCTCAAAAACCTCAGCAAAATCAAGACCAATGGCCTTGATGAAGGTTTTGTAATCCAGGGAGAGGGTCTTGCTCCCATTCATCACTGTGAATGTGATGATGGATTCTTTGGTGTCTTTAGGGCTTGTAGCCACTGCAGTACACCAGAATTCCATGAGATAGTCATGGTAGATGACTGAGGGAGTCTTGGCTAATGCCGTAGCAAGAAAGCAGTTTTGCAAGTACTTAACCACATTCTTGTACGCATGGTGTTGTTGTGGGTAGGAAAAGTTTCCAACCACATTGTTTTTGGTCAAGTCTACGTCCCCCAAGAGGAATTCCACATTAGGGGCATATGTAATAGCTTTAGATGAAACCATTTGTTTAGGTAGGTCGAGGTTAACAAATGATTCTGGGTTTCTAAAGGCTAAGAACATACACACACACACAGGCTTTTAGTTGAGAGGTGAAAGGGCAAGAGTTTTGCTAAGATTTCTAAAAAGCGTGTGTGTTTCTTTTTGTGTGGGGGTATTGTTGGGTCCATCAGTACCCAAGAATCATTAAAACATGATTTGGACACAAATTAACTAAGTGTTATTAAATCGAGAACAATTCAAGTCACTGAGAGAACAGCCTCTCAGTGAGTCATCTTCAGGATGCTTAAGAAGAATTCAAGAAGAAGGATTCACCTCTCAGGAAGACGGTACTCCCTGAGAAGGCTTAAGCGAAAGAAGAAAATGATGGTTCAGTGAGTATTGGACAAGAACTCACTGAACCCCAGTCTCCTCAACAACAATAAGTGATTGAAGACTGAAGAACCTTTAGCCTGAAAGAAGGGCGGGAAAGATAAGGAAAAGTCTTATCACATTAGAACCGTCATCTTTTAAGGCGGCTAAAAGTCAAGGAGTGTCAGACCAACAACTCCTAAAGACTTCATAGGCCATTCCTATTGGTTCTTGGAAATGACAATTACTGTTGTAATTGTCAGACACGCTTGCTTTGCAACTTGTATTATTTTAATCACTTTTACTTTTTTATACTTGTGTATAAATAGGTTCAAAAGGAGAGAAGTTGAGTGTGTTTTGTACATTGAAAGCTTTAGACTTTTGCAAAATAACTTCTCTCCTACAAAGAGTAACCAGTCCCTGAGATAGCTCAGTGAGGCATATTGTTACCACTCAAGCATAGCATTGAGTTTAGATAGGAGACACCATACCTTGTCTATTCAATCCCAAGTGTTTGTTCTGCAAAACACTTGGGTAATAGATTCTTTGATTCATTTCTAATAAGAATTTAAACGTTGAAAAACTTGTGTTTTTTATATTTACGTTTCTTTAACTGTTAGAAATAATCAATACATTACATTAGTCATAAACACAATAGATTAACATTCTAATCGTGTAAAGGGAACAACAAGTGGTATCAGAGCCTCTGGTTTATAAAATCTTTTCAAAACTAAGAGTGCTCAAGGTTTTTAAAACCAAGATCCTACTATGGCTGATAGTAATGTACCCCAGCTCGTAGATAAAAAGGGTGGCAGCTATTCTGCTGTTGCACCCAAACTTGAAGCTGGTAAATTTAGCAAATGGAAAAAATGAATGATTTGCTATTTAACTGGTATGGAACCATACTACATCACTTGTATCAGGGAAGGCCCATTTGTCCCTAAGACTGCTGAAGGGCTAAACAAGCCTGAAGTTCAATGGACCATTGATGAGAGAAGGGTGGTCAATCAAGACCAACGCCTGAAAAGCATCCTTATATCTTGTCTTCCTGACGATATAATGGAATCAGTCATCAACTGTTTAATAGCCAAGCAAACTTGGGATGACTTGGTAAATAGCTTTGAGGGTCCCTCAGATACCAAGGAAAACAGGTTCATGGACCTGAAACTTGAGTACAATACTTTCAGGGCAAAAGACTCTGAAAGTCTCTCTCAGACTTATACCAGATACAAGACTTTGATAAACGAGCTATCAAACGATGGTGTAGTTTTGTCTAAGCATGAGACAAATGTTGGCTTTGTCAACAGTCTCCCTGAGAAGTGGCTGAACTTCTCACAAGGCCTCAGGAATGCTAATCACATTCAGACCCTTGAGCTTCCTGAGATCTATGGGAAGTTTGTCTATGAAGACAACTTGATCTCTAGGAGATACCCTGACTCTAAAGCTCTTGAGACCAAAAAGGCCTTGACCTCATCACCCATTTCAACTGCATTTTATTCCAATGGTATTGTGCAGGACTTCCAAGAGGACTCTGAGGATGAGATTGATGAAAGAACTGGTGATGAATATCTGAGTGACCTCAACTTGGAATTCCAAGAGAGGGCACTCCTAGCCAATTCCAAACGTTTCATCAAAAGGAATCAGTCTAACTTTTCAAAAACAAAAGCAAATGAAACCACTGAGTGTTTCAAATGTGGCAAAAAGGGCCATTTTGCTAGAGACTGTTACTCCAAAACCATCTCAGAACCCTCTTATAGATTCTCAGGAAACAGTTCCTCAGGGACTAGCAAGTTTCAACCTAGAATGCTTCAGTCGACCCAAAACTTTCAAAATAATAATATTCAAAAGGGTCAAAAGGACTTTGAAGCTAAATATAGGCAAGCCAAAGCTAAACTTGCTATTCTTGAATCTAATCCATCTATGTCTCAGGCTGCTCAGACTTCCAAACCTGTTCAGACAAAGAACAAGGTTCTTATGGCAGAAGCATATGACTGGGATGATGAAGAGATCTCCTCAGAAGATGAGGAAATTAGAGTGAGTGCACTGATGGCTCTCTCTGAAGGTGATCAGGTGGCTGTTGGGAAAAGCCATGCAAGGAATGGAGAGTGGGTAAACATCACCATGAAGAAGGTAAACACTTTACTTTCTATGGATGATAATTCTGAATGCCAATCCTACATGAATTATATTTGTGTAGATCTTAAGTTTTTGGAAGAACAAAGGCTTAACTTGCTTTCAAAATTTAATAATCTTGTGCTAGAACTGAATAAGTGTAGAGATGAATTGCTTGTACTAAAACAAGCCAAGTTAGAAAATATCACACTACAAATTCAGAACTCTGAGATTTTGAAACAAAATCAAGCCCTTCAAAATGAACTTGCCAAAGAAAAGGCTGTTATCTTTCGCTGGACTCAAAAGAATCCTAAGGTCTTTGATACTGTGAGTCTCATTCCTAGTGAAAACAAGAACAGTGATAACAAAGATGGTTTAGGAATTGACCAACTCACTGAAAGCCTCAGTGAGTGTCACATAATGAAGCCTTTTATCCCAGCTGGAATATCTTTTCAGAAGGAAATGGAACCCAAGTCAAATGACTGGATTGTCAGGGACAACCCTGTCAGTAAGTTGCCAAACTTTGAGACTGGGAAAATCTTGCTTCCTGAAAGCCAAGTTCTGAAAAATATGCTTGGACTGACTGACCCACCCAGTAGCACTGAGTCACTCAATGAGCCTGAACCTGAATAAGTTACTCCTCTCCCTCCACTGAAAGTCCTTCAGGGATCTACCCCAAGCTCAGACCTCCCACCATTGGTCTACTCTCTACATTCTCCAAAGGAGAATCCAGGATTGGGAAGAACCATCCTGTAAAGGCTAACTCTTGATGTCTCAGTAAATACTGATGACTCCTCTACTTCAGTCCCCTCTGAAGTAAAAGCTGAGAGCCCTGATTCAAAAATTGATCAGTTGGTTGAAATGGTCAGGAAGCTTAGTGAGAAGATTGAATCTTCTGAGAAATCTTCTCAGTCTAAGAAGGAACCAAGCTCAGCTTCCTCAAGCACCACTAAACCCAAACCCAAATCCTCAAAACCTCTTCTAAAGTGTGAGCTGTGTCACTATACCAATCACTCATCTGATGATTGCTATAGAATCCTTTTCTGCAAGATATGCAAAAAGGAAGATCACAGGACCTCTGATCACTTATCATACACAGCCACACCAAAGATGGAAAACTTTAAAGCTCAAGCTCTTAAGTATCCATCTGATTCAAAGCAGAAACAGAAACAAAAGGCAAAGCCTTTTGCTCCTTGCCCTTATTGTGGGTTTAATGACCACCTCCCTGAGGATTGTCAAATTGACAACTGTTGTGATAGAGAACCCCCTCATAACACCTCAGGACATAAAGCTATACAAAATAGAAGAGGAGTCCCCAAATCATCCCCTCAGACAACTGAGCCTAACTCTGCTATGAAATGCAAAATCTGCAGCAGCTCAGGTCATTCAACCTCTAACCATGCATCAATAATTAAGGCCAATCAAGCAAAGTCCACCAAAAGGTGGTATCCTAGAAAGAACTAATTCAGTTTACTATTTGTGCAGAAACATGCCAAGGAGCCTATATGGCATCTAGATAGTGGATGTTCAAGGAGCATGACTGGTGTAAAACAGTACCTGCACAAATATGTAGAAGAACCAGGACCCAAGGTGATATTTGCTGATAACTCATCATGTCTCACTGAAGGTTATGGCTCAGTAAACTGTAATGGAATAGTCTTTACTAGGATAGCTTATGTAAATGGCCTTAAATACAACTTGATCAGTGTTAGTCAACTATGTGATGCCAAATACATAGTTCAGTTTGATGATAAGCAAGGGACCATCTTCAATGCCAATAAGGAAGTTGTCCTTATTGCTCCAAGAAGGCAAGATGTGTATGTATTAGACATGTCCAGTCTAACTCAGAATGGAACTTATCTCTTTGCTAAGGCCACTGAAACCCTCAACTGGCTTTGGCATAAGAGACTCTCCCACCTGAACTTCAAAAACATAAACAATCTTGCTAAACAAAACAAGGTCCTTGGCTTACCATCACTTGTGTTTTCAAAGGATAAACCATGCTTAGCCTGTGAAAAAGGGAAACATCATAGAGCATCCTTTAAAACCAAAACAAACTTCTCCATCAGGAACTACCTTCACCTTCTCCATATGGACCTCTTTGGACCCATCAGTCTTAGATCCATTAACCATGAGAAGTATCATCTGGTCATTGTGGATGAGTACTCAAGATACACTTGGGTATACTTCCTGATCAAAAAGAGTCAGGCAGCTGAAACAATCATATCCTTTGTCAGGAACATTGAAAATCAAAATGACATTAAAGTCAAACAAATTAGGACTGACAATGGGACTGAGTTCAAGAACCTTGAACTTGAATGTTTCTGTGATGAGAAAGGAATTTCCCAAAAATTTTCCTCACCTTACACACCTGAACAAAATGGTGTGGCTGAAAGGAAAAATAGAACACTCATTGAGGCTGCAAGGACAATGCTAAATGGTTCAGTCCTCTCCAAACACTTTTGGACTGATGCAGTCAAAACTGCCTGCTATACACAAAACAGATCCATCATTGTCAAGAGACATGGGAAAACCCCATATGAGTTATTCAAAGGAAGGATCCCTGACATCAGCTACTTTCATGTCTTTGGGTGTCCTGTGTTTATTCACAATCACAAGGATCACTTAGGCAAGTTTGATGCCAAAGCTGATGATGGATACTTCCTAGGATACTCACTTGTCTCAAAGGCCTCCAGGGTGTTCAACACTAGGACACAGCAGACTGAGGAAATATTTCATGTTACCTTTGATGAGAGCACTGAA
The DNA here is from genome assembly GCA_021014915.2 of Artemisia tridentata subsp. tridentata. Lineage (NCBI taxonomy): Eukaryota > Viridiplantae > Streptophyta > Magnoliopsida > Asterales > Asteraceae > Artemisia > Artemisia tridentata. Next base: position 208,786,542 of record CP139508.1, on the reverse strand, counting down.
GCAATCAGGTTCTCAACTACCTCAGTGGAAGAGATTGGAATAGATAATTCATCAAGATATCCTCCTGATGAATTTCTTCCTGAGAACAATCCTTCCACTTAGTATCAAGCAAATGCTGATATCTCCTACTATATAATTCCACACAACCTTCCTAACCCAACTATCACTGAGTTCATTGATGCACAAACCAATATTGATGCAATCATTCAGTCTGAACAAGGTGCTCAGGAACCAATCAATCTCAGTGATCTTCCAACCCAATTTGACACCCAAGATCCTGATAATCTTCAGGTATCTGAACCAGATCCTACCCCTCCAACCCATCAGGCCTCCACAAGTTCAAATCATTATCCAAGACCTCAGGACAGTTGGACTAGGTCTTAAGATATAGAACTTGTCAATATAATTGGAGAGCCCAATGAAGGCATGCTCACCAGAAGCATGGATGCTAGTTTAAGAGCAGCCTCAGCCAATGAATGCCTATTTGTGGACTTCATCTCCACAATTGAACCCAAGAGTGTCAAAGAAGCACTTACACATCCAAGCTGGGTTCAGGCCATGCATGATGAACTGGAACAATTTGACAGAAACAAGGTAATGACCTTGGTCCAGTGTCCTGGAGATGTTTCAGTCATTGGCATGAAATGGGTGTTCAAAAATAAATCTGATGAAAATGGCACAGTCATTAAAAACAAAGCCAGACTTGTAGCCAAAGGCTATAATCAACAAGAAGGCATTGACTATGAAGAAACATTTGCACTAGTGGCAAGGATGGAAGCCATCAGGATCTTCCTTGCATTTGCAACCTACATGAACTTCAAGGTGTACCAAATGGATGTCAAAAGTGCATTCTTAAATGGCTCACTGAAAGAAGAAGTTTATGTTCAACAACCCCTTGGATTTAAAAGTCATGAGTTTCCTGACCATGTCTGCAAGCTTAACAAAGCCCTTTATGGACTGAAGCAAGCTCCCAGGGCATGGTATGAAACTCTCTCAGCCTTCCTGATCCAAAACAAATTCGTCAAAGGCAAGATAGATAACACATTGTTTATCTACAAGACGAATACTGATGTCATACTTGTCCAAGTATATGTTGATGACATCATCTGTTGGGAATTTTGGAAGTTCCTGCTGATAGAGATCTACTGACAGGTTCCTGCTGAAGCTATAGATGGTTTCTGCTGATGACATGGTTCCTGCTGAAGACTTGTTTCTATGGATATAGTGAATCCGTATCTTTAGTATTTGTTTGTTAGGATATGCATGAGCTATTTTAGGTAGTGATATGCACTGATATTTTTATTTATTATTGTATTAGTGTTCCTTGTGTATAAAAGGAACATATAGGCTATGTATTTGGTACGCATTCTAAAACAGTTCTCACCAAAAAAGAAAAACACCTTTAGTGTGTGTAATAGAGATCCATAGAGGATCATTGTTCTTGTTATTAGAAAAACCTTGTTAAGAAACTTTGATTGTGTTCTTGTTCTTATTCCGCTGTGCATATAATCAGTGTTTCTATAATCCTAGAAGAGTTAGATCTTGGATTTTACAATTGGTATCAGAGATCTAACTCTTCGAGGATTATAGAAACAATGATTATATGCACAGCGGAATAAGAACAAGAACACAATCAAAGTTTCTTAACAAGGTTTTTCTAATAACAAGAACAATGATCCTCTATGGATCTCTATTACACACACTAAAGGTGTTTTTCTTTTTTGGTGAGAACTGTTTTAGAATGCGTACGAAATACATAGCCTATATGTTCCTTTTATACACAAGGAACACTAATACAGTAATAAATAAAAATATCAGTGCATATCACTACCTAAAATAGCTCATGCATATCCTAACAAACAAATACTAAAGATACGGATTCACTATATCCATAGAAACAAGTCTTCAGCAGGAACCATGTCATCAGCAGAAACCATCTATAGCTTCAGTAGGAACCTGTCAGTAGATCTCTTTCAGCAGGAACTTCCAAAATTCCCAACAATCCTCCCCTAATCTTGAATTTGACATGGTTAAGTTCAAGATTCTTGATAGATCTTTAACACTTCAGAAAAAGAGGATTAAATTCGAACATCAGCAGCAAAGAATCAAATCAGCCACATCTCTATGGACGACAAAACTTTAAACTTCAGTTCTTTGCAGAAACAAATGACAAAGTGTACATCAAAACATATTAGTTTCATACTATTCTCATCACATCCAGGTGTGTTAACACCTGTGAGAGGTGAATCATTGAAAATAATGGATTTGATGTCTCTTTACCAATAGCCATCACTACTGGAGTAGCCAAATGTTTAAGTTCGAAAACTATGGTACACTGATAACCATATGATTTTTAGCAAATCATCAGCTATAAACGGATTTGAGATGTCTTTACCTGTAGCCGTTTGCTCAGGACTAGCCAATCCTTTGGTTACCCAATAGGGCAGCAACCATGGTGAATTGATGACCATTTCAACTCTCAGCAATGAAGCATGGGTGAGTTGAGTACCCTATGATTTTGAGCAAACCATTACAGCTATCAACGGATTTGATTATCACACCAGAGCCGTACCCTCATGGTGAGTCAACTCTTTCTTGTCTATGAGACATGGTGAGTTGATTACCATTTATTGTGTAGGTGTAAACACCAACACTGTACCTGCACAAAAGTTAGTATACAAGTGCGATTTTTTTTAAACTATAACGAAAAGAAAATAAAAAGAAAATAATGAAATAAAAAGGATATACATGAAACAAAATAAAAAACAAGATTTTTTTTTTTTTTTTTTTTTTTTTTAATTTTAATATATAGCACGAGCAGCAGAATTCGAAGCAACCAGCAGGAATAGTGTTACCAGCAAGAACGGGAAGACTATCGGCAGAAACAGAAGCAATGCCAGCAGAATCCATGTGAGAGCAGCAGCAATGAAATTAATGCAGAAATTCCCACACTGATGTTGACCATTTAATATCCAATTCACACACCGACAACCAGATCCAATATCAACAACTGCACTTGGTCTTTGACAGCCCCACATGAACAATAAACCATAAACTCATATGTGACAAAACCATAGACCACTGATCCAATTAATTATCCCCACAAACCGGATAAAATAATATAGCAGCAACATCCAATCTGTGTAATATTTAATTCGACCCATGTGATAACCAATCACAAGCGACTTCACCACGAATCACAAAACAGATAATGACAATTAAATTGCACCAACCAATTTAATTCTCATCAATTCTCACGTTGAATCAAAAGTCCTCCTCGTGAGTTCAGCCCCCACATACGGACCCATTAATGAAACACAGTCCGAGGTTACATTTAATTCACTAAGTTCTCCACTTGCAAGTAAATAAACCAACGTCCCACACTTAAATATTCGATCAGCAGTAACCACTCACTTAATAAAAGGAAGCAACAAATTCAACAGCTGCATTATTTTAGTTAGTGAACACAAAACAAACTAAAAAAAATGTTAGTTAGCACAAAATATACAACAATAAGCCTCCCCTTAGGCTTATGCCTCCCCTCAATCAGTGCACCTGACAAGGACTATTGTTCTTGGGTACCCAGAATGAACCTTTCCTTTTATTTGTCCAAGAACAACCTGTTGAGGGCTTAACACCAGTATCCCATCTTGTTCCCCCCATATACCTTGGGTCATAATAACCAGGCCAAAAACCATTCTAAAAGTAAGTGCTAGTAGGTATGTAGAATGGTCTAGCAACATGTCTTTTCCAATGAGCTGGAAAAGAACTATCAGCAGAATTGCTGGTCTTATGAGTTGCTTGTGGAATATATGGTGGTATGTCACTAACATTTTTCCACATTGGTCTAGGTCTCTTTTGGTAAGCACACACACCCATTCTCTTCTCATGAAAATCACAATCCTTAATGAGATGAGACTTACTACCACACACAAAACAAGTTTTCTTCTTAACATTACCAGCCTTTTTATTAAAACAACCATTCTTATTACAAGAAGTCCTAGAATTGTATGTATTCTTATCAGATTTATTACAAGTGAAACTAGGTAAATCTTGAACAACAATGGGTTCTTGTTTGGGTGCCCTAACTTTGGATTCAATCTCAACTTTACTCTTGGATGTGGAAACACTAGAAGTAGAAGTAAAGGAGGTAGACTCAGTTGAGATGGACTCTGAGCTTTTAACATTAAAAACACTGGGGGCAGAGACATTGACCTTGGAAGACTTATCACTTGAATCACATGAGGCATAGTCAGTAGACTTACAATCAGGTTCTGGCAAGTCACTTGACTTTTTGCCATATAGATGGTGTGATCCATCAAAGTATGTGGTGGTGTTGGTAGTGGGCATGGATTTTCCTCTAATAGGTCCAGGCACAGCATGTAATTTTCCTTCTTTAACAAAATTTGCTAAGCCTGCTGGTGTAGATTTACCCATATCAAACCTAGCCTCTAAACCAACATATTTTTTAAAACCTAAACCTATACTTGAGTTTACAGGTTGAGTATTATAGAGACAGTTAGATAACTTATCACCTGATATTAACCAAGTTTTATGACTAGCTACTTCCTTCTCTAGTTTCTCTTGTAGTTCTTGGTTCTCTAACTCTAGTTTAGCCTTTTTCTTTTCGCAACATTTTAATTCATTTGTAGTACACACTAAGTCTCTTTCTAACACCCCTATCTTTTCTTCATAGGCAGTCTGATTCTTCTGAAACCAAATTTGTTGTCTTTCTTTAGTTTTTAAAGCCTGTTTGTAAGCCTCAACTTCAACATAACATTCATTATATTTAGGTTTCAATTCATCATATGCCTCCTTAAGTTCATTATATCTTTCACTACAACCAAAAACACAATTATGTACCTGAGAGATGCCCATCATACCAAAGTCTCCAGCCACTTGTGTACCATATCCAGCATTAGTCACATTTGCCTCACCTTTTGTCTTATGTCCAGCAACCTTTTCCCTCACTTGAGTGGCACATTTTTTTTCATCTTTTCCTTCATCTTGTGACCAGTCTACCCCAGAATGAATAGGTAGCAAATTTAGAAGCTTCATGGCACATGTCTCAAGAGAATCATCTGGTCCAAACATAGACATTGTTTGAGGATTTAAGAGAATGGTTTGAGAAGTTTCTTCGTTGACAGTAACAGCAGCAAACAACAAAAACCCACTTGATCAATAATCTTCGAACAGTATCCCACAATTAATACTAACCGACAGACAATTTGATCACAGTGAAACCACAAGCGACAAGAAGAGCAGCACACGTTTGACCAATAATTAATCACTTGACCACTTTTTCAAATCTGTACGAGGTAGTCTTTAAATAAAATATTAACCCTTTGTCGCCAATTGATCAATAAATAACAACAAAGAGCAGCAACTGATCAATAAATAGAACATGAGACCCACCAATGACAATCAATTCGACCCAAATAATATTTCACATGCGACAAATTAATTACAATTCGTCCAACACGTGAAGATCAGTACGAGATACGGAGTAATATTTTACACACCGGACCCCACAATGACTAACTCCACACGTTGACCAATCAATATAGCAGCATACCCACGTGATATCAATTAAATACCACCGATCCGACCAATTAATTAGAGCAGCGACAAGAATTTATGAATTACCGATTTGGACTTTCAAACCCAGATCTGCTTCCGCCGCGAATCTCTGATTCTTTCACTGATAAAACCTTGTTGAATCCCTAGATCTCGAGAGCACGAGGCTCTGATACCAATTGTAGAATCCAATATCTAACTCTTCTAGGATTATAGAAACAATGATTATATGCACAGCGGAATAATAATAAGAACACAATCAAAGTTTCTTAACAAGGTTTTTCTAATAACAAGAACAATGATCCTCTATGGATCTCTATTACACACACTAAAGGTGTTTTTCTTTTTTGGTGAGAACTGTTTTAGAATGCGTACCAAATACATAACCTATATGTTCCTTTTATACACAAGGAACACTAATACAGTAATAAATAAAAATATCAGTGCATATCACTACCTAAAATAGCTCATGCATATCCTAACAAACAAATACTAAAGATACGGATTCACTATATCCATAGAAACAAGTCTTCAGCAGGAACCATGTCATCAGCAGAAACCATCTATAGCTTCAGCAGGAACCTGTCAGTAGATCTCTATCAGCAGGAACTTCTAAAATTCCCAACAAAACATCATCTTATTAATATCATCACAAGTCCTAACAAACTTAGTACAAAAAGGATAGTGGTGTGGCGGCATTCATTCAATCCAACTTAAGACCTAGAGCTGCAAGTTTTGTTTTCTTCGACTAAAGTTCATGTTGATCAGAATGCTCTTGGATCTTTCTTTTCAGGTCTTGGCAGAACCTTATATTCTCAGGACTTTGAAGAGGGGAGGCTAACATAAGGAACCCAAGCATAGCTTTGATTCCTGACAGATCAATATCACTCCACCTCTGGAAGGCTGGGTCTCCGAACTCATCAGTAAAGAAGAGTCCTCTCTCAGGCTGTTCTATGACCTTGTTGTTCAGGAATGTAACTCCTTCAGGGAGGGCTCGGTTGCATTCAAGGCCAGGAACTTTCATTTCAGCCTCAGCTTCAATCTTCTTTCTCTTCCTTGAGGAAGACTGAGCTGGAGTAGGTTGTTCTGCTGAAGCAGGAAGAAGAGATGGAATTCCAAGTTCCTGAGGTGTTGCAGCCAGTTTTTCATACAACAGGCCTAGGGACTTCATTAGACTAGGGACCACAACATTTGACTTCTTTTCTATGAGTGGACCCAATTCATCCAGTTCAGAGATCCCAAAGTCGGCGAATCTGAATGGGTTATGAACCTGAAAGACTCTCTTGTCATCACTTCTGTAGACAGTTAGAATTGCAGGCTTGGAGTTTCTCTGAATCTTGACATCAGTGATTGGTTCTGGCTTTAACCTGCTTGTCATGACCCACTGATATCTTGCAATCCTATTATGCCTAATCTCTTCAGCCCTTTTCTTTCTCTCTTCCCTTTTCTGCCTGAGAGCTAACATCTCAGCTGACTGAGCCTTTACAAAGGTCTCACCACCTTCTCTTCCAGCAAGGGCTTTTGGTTGTAACCCAAGTTTCTTAGCTTCCTCATGTACCACCTTGATGAGAGCAGATTTGCTCACTTTTTCTTCCTCAGCCCTTTTCTTCAACAGCTCTTCCTTCTCTAGATAGGCACTTAGTTCATCAGCAGTGAAATGATGAAGAGCTCCATTGATTTCGTATGGGATCCTGACTGGCTCATCAGGATCCTGCCTTATGATATGAGAAGCAGGCACAAAGGTTGGTGTGGGTTCAGGCTCAGGCTGAGTGAGGATGCCCTTGCCTTTGTCTTGGCGGGAGGAAGATGGTGTTGATTCAGAAATCTCCCCCTCTGTGTGAGAAGGATGTTGCTCAAATTGTTCTTCAGTGACTTGTTCCTCCCCCTCAACTGTTACTTGACCCATTGTGAGAGCAAGATTTGGATTAGTCACTGGAGCAGCAGGACCTTTGAAAGCCTGATAAATTTCAGTCATCATTGACTTGATGTTGGGAATTATGATTTGATTATTACAAAACAAGAAGGACTGAAGATTACAGATGTTAGGAATCTGGAAAATACTTTGTGTCTCATTGCTGCCGATCTCATTGCTGCCGATAGCTTTGGTTCCTGCTCAAGCTCATTGCTGCCGACAGTGATATCTTGTTCCTGCTGTTAGTGTTATTACTGCGGGTATTAGTTATTGTTATCCCGTATGTTTAGAGTGTTTGTTAGATTTATTTTTAGAAGAGATTGATGTTTATCTCTTTACATGTTTTATTAATAACAGGCTGTATTAGGTATTAGGGCTGTATTAGGTATTAGGGTTTCTTATCTATATAAGAAACATACAGCCATTCATATTGTAACACTTCAAGAAAAACATTTTCCAGTTATCAATAAAAGATCCATAGAGGATCAAAGCATTATTGTCTTTTCTTCTTTATTATACTTGCTGTTTAGTTTCCGCATAAACACTTGTATAGCATACAGAGGTTCTTGTTTATACCAAGCTCAATCTAGCTCGAAGTACTCGATCCTACAAGTGGTATCAGAGCCTGGTGAGGATCTCTGATAAAGAAGAAAAAGTTTTGGTGTAATAGCAGATCCGGTGATGTTCGGTGGTATTTAATTTTTGAGGTAATCGTAATTTTATGAGCGGATCTGATTGGTGGTTTTTTTTTTTAAATTAATTCGGTCGGTAGCTTCAGAGAATTAAATCATTGTTGCAGTCAATAAATTCGTTTGTCGCTATCAAAGAATAAACACTGATATTGAATATTCGAATTGTATTCGGTGGGGTCTGAGTGTTTTATTGCTGCTGTATCTAATTTGTGGGATATTTACATATTCTCGTACGTGGCAATTGATTGGTCAAATATTCAATCTCGCATTGAATTTATGGTGTGCTGTTAATTGGGTTTGTCGATTTGTGCAATTGAAGTGAGGTCCGCTGTGTGTTCAATATTGCTTTGAAAAACATTACCTCGTACGAATTGATCTATCACGTGAGAATTGCAAGCGGAGAGTGGGTCAATTAATTTTGGATCCTCCAGCTACGGTATTTTGATTCTGTATTTTAATTCTGCTGTTGCATTAATTTTGCTGCTCACTGCGATTAGTGTCAAAGAAGAAACCTTTTTCATACCATGTTCGGATCAGATGATTCTTTTGAGACACTTGCCATGAAGATTACAAACTTGTTTCCTAAACCATCATACCATGTTCGTTCTAGGGTAGACTGGTCAAAAGATGAAGGAAAAGATAAGGAAAGATGTGCCACTCATGTTAGGGAAATGGTTGCTGGACATGAGACAAAAGGTGAGGTATTCAGTAAGGTTGCTGAAGCACAGGCAGATGTGGCTTTTGAATTCGCTTTCATGAGTTTCCCATCTAAGGTACCAAGTTGTTCTGTTGCTTGTCATGATTTATATGCTTTATTTAAGAAAGAATATGATGACATGAAATCTCAATATAAAGATATGTTTATACAGCTCAAAGCTCATAAAAATGCTGTTAAAACTTTAGAACAACAAAAAGTCTGGTACCAAAAGAATGAGTTAGCCTATGAGGAAAAGATAAGAGTATTGCTAAGAGATTTAGAAAACACAACTAATGAGCTTAAATATTCTAAGTCTCAAAATGCTAAGATCAAATTAGAAAATCAAGACTTACAGGCTAAATTGGATAGTGAAGTGGCTAGGTTGAATTCGTGGCAACAATCAGAAAAATATCTTACTAAGTATAATGATAGTACTCAGTCTGTTAGGTGTAAGAAAGGGTTGGGATGTACTATAGGGCCAGATGATGCACCAAGAACTTTTGACCCTACCCCTAAGGAGCCTAATTACCAAATTCCTGTTAGGTTTGTTAAAGAAGGAGGAATGAATGATGTTCCTCCACCAATAAGAGGAATTTTTATGCCTACTGATCCCCACACTAAAACAGACGTTGATGAATCACTCATGACCTATGGCAAAAAGTCCATTGACTTGCCAACTTCAGACTGTGAACCTAAAGACTTTGTCTCTTGTTCTAACAGTGACAAATCCTCTAAACCCAAGTCTGATGAACATATATCATGTGATTCAAGTGCTAAGTCTGTCACACCCAGGTCTAATGACTTACCTACACCCAAGTCCCATGAGTCTTACTCAAGAGTTGCTACTGACCCTATTGCTAAGACTGCCACACAAACAGCTACTTTTACCAAAAGTTCTCTTAATACTATTAAAATTAGTTCTCCTTCAAGTAATGGTAGTGAGACTTTTGTGTGTGATAAAACAAGACATGGAAAGAACAAAAAGATTAAAAAGAAATCTTGTTTTGTTTGTAGAAGTTATTCTCATTTAATTAAGGATTGTGATTTTTATGAGAATAAATCGGGTATGTGTGCTGAGCAATCTAGGTCTTTATGGAAAAATGTAGAGAGTATACCCCCATTTGTCCCTAGAGCAAATGCATTTCCTTCTGGTAATGCAAAACGACCAGCACATGTTCCTTCTGGTAAGCCAGTTCCAGCTGGTCAAACCAAGTCTACTGGTTGGAAAAGGAATGTTGCTAGACCATTCTACATACCTATTAGCACTTACTTTCGGAATGGTTTTTGGCCTGGTTATTATGACCCAAGGTATATGGGGGGAACAAGATGGGATACTGGTGTTAAGCCCTCAACAGGTTGTTCTTGGACAAATAAAAGGAAAGATTCATTCTGGGTACCCAAGAACAATAGTCCTTGTCAGGTGCATTGATTGAGGGGAGGCATAAGCCTAAGGGGAGGCTTATTATTGTTGTATATTTTGTGCTAACTAACCTTTTTGTTTAGTTTGTTTTGTGTTCACTAACTAAAATAATACAGCTGTTGAATCTGTGGCTTCCTATTATTAAGTGAGTGGTTGCTGCTGTGGCATACTTAATTGGTCATGGCGTTATGGTATACTGATTTGACTGGCTGTTTTGTTCGAATTCTTTGTGGGGCTAATACAAATGGTCAATGGTTTCTGTTGTTGATTATTATATTATGAGACAAGGCTGCTACTGATTGGTTATTCAATTCATTATGCGACAAAATGAAGTGTTGAATACAAGTGGTACGAGACAATTGGTGACGATTGCATTTAAGTGGTCGATTATTAAATTGTATTGTTGCTGCCGATGGGTTAGTCATTGCTGCCGCTTGTTGACTATTTTGGGTACTTCACTGAAAGATTCAATGCTACTAATTCTATTATCTTCATTCAATAATATGAATTTTGAATTAGTGGATTGCATTTAATGTGGTCACGTGCTATTGTTTGCTCAAAGTCATCACGTGGAGGATGATCTATGGAGCGAATGATGTTCTTTGTTTTGTCGTATATCATCATATGGGTGAAGTGGTCAAATGATTAAAGCAGCAATACTATGTTCGACTTGTCGCATATGGGTGAAGTGATCATTAACTGGTACATGGCTGATCACTAATATGATGATGGTCAAATATGTAGCTTTGACTTCGGTCTGATGCTATATTATTGGTCATATGATATTTGCTGCTGAATTTATTGCGGTCGATGGTCAACATATGTGGCTATTAGTTTGTCGTGTGCTGGCATTTAATTGAGATCACGTGGGGCTTTGAATATTCGAGTGATATTACTCGATCAATGGTATATCAATGAGGGACTAACTTTTGATCTAATTGACTTAATTGGGATTAATTTGTTTTTGAGGCTAATACAAATATTCGGTGGTCAATGTGTCGGTGTTCATTTATTGTGATACTGACATTGTGGGACTGAGAATTAATGAAGTTGGATTATTGAATTGGATATTAAAAGGTCAAAGTGAGTTATTGAAGTGATGGATTTGTCGTCATTTGATCATGGGTTATTGAAATGATCTATACATTTCACAAAATTGTGAGTGGGGTCATGCTTATTCTTATTCAATTGTCTGCTGCTACTATTGACTCATTCAGATCAGTGTGGGAATCAAGTCTTTTTAATTCTACTGATCTCACATGAATACCACTATCAGCAGTATCCATTTCTGCTGATAGTGATTCGGTTCCTGCTGATAGTGTTCCCGTTCCTGCTGATCTCGTTCCTGCTGATAACACTATTTCTGCTGGTTGCTTCGGATTCTGCTGCTCTCGTTAAAAAAAAAAAAAAAAAAAAATTAATAATAATAATAATAATAGTTTTCGCACTTGTATACTAACTTTTGTGCAGGTACAGTGTTGGTGTTTACACCTGCACAATAAATGGTGCTCAACTCACCATGTCTTGCAGACAAGAAAGAGTTGACTCACCATGAGGGTACGGCTCTGGTGTGATTATCAAATCCGTTGATAGCTGTAATAGCTTGCTCAAAGCTATAGGGTACTTCAACTCACCCATGATTAATTTCTGAGAGTTGAAAATGGTTCTCAATTCACCATGGATGTAACCTTTATGGGATCCAAAGGATTGGCTAGTCCACAAAAGTATGGTTTGTGGTAAAGACACTTGGTATCCATATTTGGTATTCAATTCACCAAGGTTTGCTGTAACCTAAGAATTGACTAGTCCTGAGCAAACGGCTACAGGTAAAGACAAGTCAAATCCGTTTATAGTTGCTGATTTGCTAATAAATCAGATGGTTATCAATGTACCATGGTCTAACACACCTAAACATTGGCTACTCCAGTAGTGATGGCTATTGGTAAAGAGACATCAAATCCATTAATTTTCAATGATTCACCTCTCACAGGAGTTAACACACCTGGATGTGATGAGAATAGTATGAAACTTAAGTGATTTGATGTACATATTGTCATTAGTAGCAGCCAAGTTCAAGTGAATGTCATGGTGACCAGTATACATGTTTTGGAGAAGATTTCTTATTCCTGCTGAACTATTGAAGTTGCTGCTGGATGCTATAGAGGTTGAAATCTTGCAGGTTATGGATGTTGCTGCTGGTTACTAATTATTGCTGCTGCTAAGTCGCAGTCCTCAAGCCTGAGAAGTTAAAGCTATATCATACAGGAAACTTGAGGTTAACCTAGTTTACCGATCCACTAGGTCAACCACAAGTTTAGGGGAGGAATAATGAGTGTTTGCAGGTTATTATTTATGGTAGCATTGTTCAAGGGGAAGCATTGTTCAAGGGGAAGCATTGAAGACAGTTTTGTAATATCAAATAGGGGAAGATTGTTGGGAATTATGATTTGATTATTACAAAACAAGAAGGACTGAAGATGACAGATGTTAGGAATCTGGGAAATACTTAGTGTCTCATTGCTGCCGATAGCTTTGGTTCCTGCTCAAGCTCATTGCTGCCGACAGTGATATCTTGTTCCTGCTGTTAGTGTTATTACTGCGGGTATTAGTTATTGTTATCCCGTATGTTTAGAGTGTTTGTTAGATTTATTTTTAGAAGAGATTGATGTTTATCTCTTTACATGTTTTATTAATAACAGGCTGTATTAGGTATTAGGGCTGTATTAGGTATTAGGGTTTCTTATCTATATAAGAAACATACAGCCATTCATATTGTAACACTTCAAGAAAAAACATTTCCCAGTTATCAATAAAAGATCCATAGAGGATCAAAGCATTATTGTCTTTTCTTCTTTATTATACTTGCTGTTTAGTTTCCGCATAAACGCTTGTATAGCATACAGAGATTCTCGTTTATACCAAGCTCAATCAAGCTCGAAGTACTCGATCCTACACTTGATGTCTGAAGTGTCCTGCTGAATGGTAGAGACCTTTGCCTCGAGTGCTGCTTGAGAAGTTTCCAAGGCTGTCATCCTTGACCCAAGAGACCAGGCAACTGAGGTTGAAGACTAAGTCAATTGAGCCATGTTGGCTTGTAGGTGAGTCAAAGAAGCCCTGATAGAGTCCACTGATGAGCTGACACCTTGAAGATTGGAGGTGTTCAAAAGGTTGACCAACTGAGTGATTTGAGCAGACTGTTGTTGGTAAGTCTCAGAAGCCTGAAGAATTTTCTTATTAAGCTCAGGATCATCTTTGACTGCCTCTTGAACGATTGTAAGGCTCTTGGACATGTTTTTAAGAACCTCAGTGAAGACTTTAAGATTCTGTTCAAGAGTGGTCAGGGAGTAAGCCATTCCAGAGTTTTGCATAGTTACATCATCATGATAGGAGTCCACTGATGCCTTCAGATTGACATAGTGAACTGCTGCTTCAGTATGATGATTAAACATTTCATTAGTGAGACCCTGGAAGAGAGCATTGTTGGTCTTGATGAGGAATTTGACCAACTGCCTGTCAGTAAGAGGAAGGATGTTATCATACTTCCTGAGGTGTTCAGGGCATGATGTATCAGAATCCGAAGAAGCCTGAGACTTGGATTCTTCACTTTGGTGTGAGGAAGACTGATGCGGTTGTTCAGTAGGTTGTGCATCAGTCTCCATGTCATCACCAGCTTCAAAAATTTCTTCCTCACTCTCTTCCTTTAGCTCCTCATCAGAATCCAAAACAGCCTGAATGTCTGCCATGGACTGAATCAAAAGTTGGTTATCCGGCTCCTCTTCATAAGAAGACTTGCCTTCGTTTTGGCCAGGTTCTGACCCCGCCATAATAACTGACTTGGTTTTATCAGCCTGGCTACCCATAATAACTGATTGCTCAGCCAGGATTTTGGGGTCTGTTCCCAAGAGACTGGATCCGCCTGAGGGGGTGATGGGTTCCGTATCAGCGGGTTGTTCCTTTCCCTCTGAGTCTTTGTCCCCCTTAGCGCCTTCAACCACTGATGGGTGTTTTCCAGTGGTATCACTAGGCATCGTTTGTGTAAGTTGGTGGGCCCCCTTCTCATCAGGGTTGATCTGCCCTTCTGAGGATTTAGGGCCCTTTCCTCCCTGAGATCCTGAGTGTGATTGCTCAGGAACGTTAACGGGATGTAACTGGTAGTGGGTCCCCTTCCCAGTAGGGTGGTGCTGCCCTACCGAGGATTCAGGACCCTTTCCTCCCTCAGGACCTGATTGTAATTTGTTAGTTCCTTAATCGGAATGTGAATGGGTGGTGGTTCCTGATCCCTCTGACTTGTTTTTGTCAGAGGAACCATGAGGAAGGGTTTGCCCGAGGACACTGAGGATGATTTCTCAGTGCCCTCCGTTGGCGTTTGTTTTGTGGTCAAGGGGGTCTCTGTAGTGGGTGTCTGAGAGTCTGGGCCACCTTCAACCCTTGTTTAAGGTTAAGTTTGTTCTGGGGGTCAGTCTCAGTGGCGAGTGGTTTGGGTTTAACCACCTTCCTGGACTGATCCCCTTTCTTCTTCGTCACCTTCTTTGTAGGTGACGATACTGGAGAAACAGCGTTCTCCCCCTGAATAACCATTATCATATAGGTGGTCAGGGCAATGGGTGTTACCTCAGGGATGCCACTAGTAAAATTGGTCTTATGCAAGACGTCAGGCTTTGTGCCTTCAACGTCAGACCTATCATAGTCAGGACCAAGAAGATCCTGAAGCACACAGGAAATAAACCTAGGATAAGACAAATGTTTTTGCCTAGATTTTCCTGAGAGCTTGGCAATGAGGTCTAGAAAGATTATACCTCCTATATCAATCTTTCTACCCTCCAGGAGACTGAACAACATCAATTGTTGTGATGAGTTCAATTGCTCGGTGGAGGATTTATTCCCTCCAAGGACCTGAATGACAAAGGTCATCAGGATCCTCCAGATGGGGTGGAACCATGTTTTGACTATAGGAGCCTTCTCCAATAAGGCTCCAGCAGACTGACCAGGACGTCTGGGGTCCTGAGGTCCTAGAAGGATCAGTTCACTCTTGACCTCTTGGTCAGTGGGGTTGGTCTCAAAAACCTTAGCAAAATCAAGACCAGTGGCCTTGATGAAGGTTTTGTAATCCAGGGAGAGGGTTCTGCTCCCATTCATCACAGTAAAGGTGATGATGGATTCTTTGGTGTCTTTAGGGCTAGTAGCCACTGCAGTACACCAAAATTCCCTCAAGTAGTCATGGTAGATGACTGAGGGAGTCTTGGTAAATGCCTTTGCAAGAAAACAGTTTTGAAGATATTTCATTACGTTCTTGTAGGCAGGGAACTTTTGTGGATCGGAAAAGTTTCCTACCACATTGTTCTTGGTGAAGTCTACGTCCCCCAAGAAGTATTCCACATTAGGGGCGTATGTGACAGCTTTAGAATAAGCCATATGTGTTGGTAAGTCTGGGTTTCGCAAAGGTTTCTGGGTTTCTAAAGCTTTGGAACACACACACAAAATTTTGAGAGTTAAAAATGACAGAGTTTTGCTTAGTATTCTAAAAAACGTGTGTGTGTTTATTTTGGTTGGGGTATTTGTAGGGAAGTAAGAGGTGGGGTAATTTGGGTATTAGGCGGTTTATAATTTTGTTTATTTAATCAAAAGGGATTTTTGAAAACCGTTTTGAATAAAACGTTTTGAATCCGCATTTAATGCCACCACTCCACTTCCCTAGTTTGGCGTAACTGTCAAGGTGAACAGTTAAGCGTGTCTGCAAAAGTGTAACTTGCAGAGTTGAGTCATTACATATCTGTTATGTGATTGGAGAGGCATTTAATGCCAAGTGGGAAATAGGGGCCCATAGGTGCATGCCAGAGAGGCAAAAGGAACAAATATTCTTATATTAAATAAGAATTCAGTTACCAACCTTGGACATTTACTAACTAAATACTTAGAGCATTTAAGTTAGCATTTAATGCCTTTGAGGGCCCTGAATGAATTTCCATTCAGTGAGCCTGACCATTCAGGACGTGGGTTTCGTCACTGATGGTTCAAGGGTTCAGGAACTTAGGTTCAGTTCCTGAAGACCATGATTTCAGGAATGTCGGTTTAGTTCTTGATGATTAGTGATCTTTTTCACTGAAGTACACATTGAGTCAGGGACCGGGGTTATCAAAATTTACACTTATTTGGATGGAATCAATCAGCGGACTGATTCTTAATATCCAACATTCCTAGTTCAACTTTCAGTCTTGTGAAAGTTGGTTCATCTAGTGGCTTGGTGAATATATCAGCTAGCTGATATTCAGTAGGAATGAAGTGTAATTATATGTCACCATTCATGACATGGTCCTTAATCAAATGATACCTGATATCAATGTGTTTTGTTCTCTGATGAAGAACAGGGTTGTTTGAGATAGCAATTGAACTTGTGTTATCACAAAAGATGGGAACCATCTTATACTGAATTCTATAGTCATTGAGTTGACTTTTCATTCAGAGTACATTTGCACAACAACTTGCTGCTGCAACATATTCAGCTTCACCTGAGGACAAAGCAACTGATTGTTGCTTTTTGGCACTCCAACAGACTAATTTTCCACCAAGTATTTGGCAGGAGCCTGAAGTGCTTTTTCTATCCATGTTGCATCCAACATAGTCAGAGTCTGAGTATCCTTTGAGATCAAAGCCTGAGCATTTTGGATAGTATAATCCAAGGCTTAGAGTACCTTTCAGGTACCTGAGTATCCTTTTAACAGCTGTGAGATGAGATTCTCTTGGGTCAGACTGATATCTGGCACACAAACAGACTGAGAATTGGATGTCAGGCCTTGATGCAAGTAGATACATCAGTGACCCAATCATTCCTTTGAAAAGAGTTTGATTAACTGGTTTACCAGTAAGGTCAGGACCAAGGTTGTTTGGTGGAACCATGGGAGTTTTGACTGAGGCACAGTCACTGAGCTCATACTTCTTCAGTAGGCTTCTGACATACTTCTCTTGACTGATAGAGGTTCCTTTATTAGTCTGTTTGGTTTGCAGACCAAGGAAGTAAGTTAGTTCTCCCATCATGCTCATTTCAAATTTCTTTGCCATCAGTTTCTCAAACTATTTGCAAAGTTTATAACTTGTTGAGCCAAAGATGATGTGAAAGATCTTTAAGCCCATCTAGGATTATAGCAACATTGATTGATATGCACAGCGGAAACATAAGAACAAGAACACAATCAATATTACTTAACAAGGTTTTTCTTTATTGAACATAAAAATAAAAAACCTACTACAAACTACTAAACACGCTCTGTGCGTTTCAATCGACTCTCATTGGAGAGACAATCTATTGAATAAGTTGTTGTAACCCTAGACGCCAACCCTCTTTATATAATAGAGGGAGGTTACAAACCCTAGCTTCCCCTAGAAGCTAACTATTTATATATTAGGTCCTCATTGTTTCTTCTTTCTTCATTTCTTGCTTGTGGGTTTTGTAATCATCAAATCTGTAATTCCCAACAATCTTCCCCTATTTGATATTACAAAACAATCTGCATGAAGAAACAATGCTAAAACATGTCATCACAAAAAATAAGCTGCACATCATACATTTTCTTCCCCTTTTTGTAATCATCCAATAGGGGTCTTGTGCATCTCGTAAACGCTTCCCCTCAAGTGATGCATGTAGATGGTTAAACATGCTTCCCCTGAAACCAATAACCATCTCTTAAATCACGAACGCTGTAGGCCTTATGAAATGATCACTGATGAATAAAACCGAGTATGACGAACTTGATGAAGAAGTTGAATTTCCCAAACTTGCGTCTTATATCTTGCACTATCCACGTGACTCCAACCTCATCTTAGAAGTAGGCTACCAGGACCTCTTGATAAATCCTCAACTATATGAGACACTGAGCACTACAACGTAACTCCTTAAAGTGATAGCAAATGTGAGAATTAAGCACCCTAAATAATAGATCTCACACTTTGCTAGATTCATCAAGTCTTTGTCACCACCGTTCAAAACAAACAAGTTACCTCCGAAGTGTAACACCCACTTTGAGATATGACAAGAACGCGCACTGTGAAACTCAACTACAACATCAATTAAGTCATGATCAATCGTCTTCGTCAAATAATCACCAAAACAAGCCATAAAATATTAAAGAAGAAATCGTGATCTGATGAAACGAAAAGTGTACCGCTTTTAGGGGGTCATTTAAGCCCTAAATCGTATTTATTTGATCAAATATTGCCCTAAATCGTTCCTTTTATCATTTTAGGTACTTTGGAGAAGAAATCTGGAAAAGGAAGCATTTTGGACATTTTTGGAGCATAAAAGTGAAGAAAACGACAAAGTCTCTAAATCGGCTGGAAAAGTACCTGTGACGGCGTCAAGCACAATTCTGACGCCGTCAACCCTTGATAGGCCAGGGCGGATTTTGGAAGATTAAAAGGGGACGGCGTCAAGAAGGCCGTCAGCTCCTGATAGGCCAGAGCGGATTTTGGAGGATTAAAGAGGGACGACGTCAAGAAGGCCATCCGGGAACCCTAAAAGCGGCGAGGTGACAGCGTCACACTCTATAACGTGACGCCGTCAGATCTGTTTTCCTATATATAGTTTTGCAATTTTTAGTCATTAGTGTGCAACTTTGTGAGGAGAAACCCTAATACGATTTTTTCTACCATTTTTAAGGGTTTTATACCCTTGGATCTACCATGTTCAATTGAAGATAAGTAATCATTTAATCATTCAATATGTCTATGTGTTGTTTGATTATATCTTGTTCTTGTCTTTTAATTAACATGCTAGGCTAGATTTATCTTGTGTTTGCTTAGATCTAATGAAACCTAACTATTGATTATTGGTTGTTGGTGTGTTATTAATTGTATTGTATGATTGTTTATCGATGTTAGGCTTAAGAAAATTGGCTAACCTCCTATACGGTAACTTGCTTGAACGTCTTAAGAAACATGAACCAATGCGTACTAAGGTTTTTATGGTTGTATTTAATGCATGAGCGAATTCTAGTGATCCCATGTTAGGAGCTTCTTAGCCGGCTCGACATAGGAGTGAAGTAGGAGCTTATAGAGTTGGGGAAGTACGTACGCCACCCCACGATTGGTATTAAGGAATACACCCGTCATCCACGCAATTAATACACATTAATCAACCGGTAAAAGATAGTTAGGGAGTAAGGAAATCTAAGTAAACGCATTTCTCTCCATATAAGTTCCACAACCTTTTCATTTTCAGTTATTTTATTTTATTTGCAATTGTAGTTATTTGGGTTAGTTGACTAGCAACTAATTCCGCCTACTCCTTCAAACCCGAGATTTTATTTGCTTTCATAAAAATATAAAAATACAAAAAGAATCTTCCCTCACCCTTAGACCTATTAGAGTAGTTTTTCAATCCTAACGACACTATTCCCCTAGAGAACGATCAATCCCCCGGTACTTGCCACTACACTATACTACATCGGTCAGGTACACTGCCTGGTGGGGATTGCAAGCCTCTTGAGATCCCTCGAGAGGTAAAACCTGTTGTAAGGTCATAAAACCACGCATCATGATCCAAAACTGTTCAAACAGCACTAACCAAATCCACCAGCAGAATCAGCAGAAACCGAAGCAATAATTTTTTTTATTAACAATAGCAGCAAAATTCGAGCAGTAGAAACAATATTACCAGCAGAAATGGTGTTATCAGCAGGAACTGGAACACTGCCAGCAGAAACCGGAGCACTACCATCAGAAACAGTTCAAGCATAGCAGCAGTAACCATGTGAGAGCAGCAGAAACATATTGAGACCAGAATTAACCCTTTAGGTCAACCAGCATCAATGATCACAGACCCAATCTTGCGGCAATCAACAAACCAATCAGATCAGTACGAGAAACCCAATCAATCCACCATAAGCGACAAAACTGACACCCTTCGCTCCATAGATCAGCCCCCACGTAATGATTTTGACCAAACAATATCACACGACAAATTAATTGATCAGTACCAGTATCAATAGCAAACCTTGAATATCCAATCCCAATAAATTAAATGATATCTCACAATTGAATTCGACCCATGTGAGATCATATGTAAGATGAAAAATCAGTACATAGCCACCACGTTTCAGATAACGACATCCAATACACATCGACCCCACAACATATCATATCAGAACAAGGTTAAATCTGCTATTAACTTAAGAAAGATGACAAAACAATTAAAGAAACCACCAATCAATTCACGTTAAACCAATACGAGATTCTGCTCTTCACGACAAATCGGCATTAATTGATAAGCGACAGACACATCCCACGTCAACACTAATTATCCCCATTAATTAATCACCGATTTCTTTAATAAATGAGTACGAGGTTTCTATTTAATTATCCCAATTGCAGTATACGACAACCGAATATAATTCCACAATCGACAAAATAATTAAATAATTTTACCTCTCGTTGACCAAACAAACCGACCAATTTACCAGATCTGCTCCTGTTTGTAACATCTTCTCCAAAACTACTACTGACTTCTTCAGATCTGCTCCTTTATTGATAGAAAAACCTTGTAAATCACTAGATATCGAGAGCCACCCTCTCTGATACCAATTGTGAAAGATCTTTAAGCCCATCTAGGATTATAGCAACATTGATTGATATGCACAGCGGAAACATAAGAACAAGAACACAATCAATATTACTTAACAAGGTTTTTCTTTATTGAACATAAAAATAAAAAACCTACTACAAACTACTAAACACGCTCTGTGCGTTTCAATCGACTCTCATTGGAGAGAAAATCTATTGAATAAGTTATTGTAACCATAGACTCAAAAAGGTTATCCGGCTCCTCTTCAGAAGAAGACTTGCCTTTGTTTTGGCCAGGTGGGTTTGGTCAGCCTAACTAGCTATAATAACTGGGGGGTTGTCCCAGCCTGGCTTTTGGGGGAAGTTCCTGAAAGAACGAAGCCGCCTGAGGTGGTTATGGGTTCCGTATCGGCGGGTGGTTTGTATCCCTCCGAGTCTTTGTCCCCCTTAGCACCTTCAAGTCCTGACGGGTGTTTTTCAGAACTATCATGAGGCACTGATTGTGAATGTTGATGGACCACCGTTCCCATCAGGATTGTACTGTCCTTTTGGGGATTTAGGGTCCTTGACTCCCTGAGACCCTGAGTGTGATTTCTCAGGGACATTAGCAGGATGTAAATGGGTGTGGGTCCCCTTCTCAGTAGAGTAGTGCTGCCCTACTGAGGATGTAGAACCCTTTATTCCCTCAGGCCCTGATTGTGATTTGTCAGTGCCTTCATCGGGATGTGAATGGGTTGAGGTTCCTGATCCCCCTGACTTGTGTATGTCAGAGGAAACATGGGAAAAGGGTTTGCCCGAGGACACTGAGGATGATTTCTCAGTGACCTCCGTTGGCGTTTGTTTTGAGGTCGAGATGGTCTCAGTGAGGGGTGTCTCAGAAGTCTCGACCACATTTAACCTTTGTTTAAGGTTGAGTTGGTTTTGGGCATCAGTCTCAGTGGCGAGTGGTTTGGGTCTAACCACCTTACTAGGCTGTGCCCTTTTCTTCTTCTTCTTTTTCTTATTCTTCTCCTTCTTGTCAGGAGAAGGTACTGGAGAGATAGCGTCAGCACCCTGAATGACCGTTAACATGTAGGTCGTCAGGGCTATGGGTTGTACCTCAGTGATGCCACTAGTGAAGTTGGACTTATGTAAGACGTCAGGTTTTGTACCTTCGACGTTAGGCCTCATATAGTCAGGACCAAGTAGGTCCTGAAGTACACAGGAAATAAACCTAGGATAAGATATGTGTCTGTGCCTAGATTTCCCTGAGAGCTTGGCAACAAGGTCTCGTAAGATTATACCTCCGATATCTATCTTTTTACCCTCTAGGAGATTGAACAACATCAATTGTTGTGATGAGTTCAATTGCTCCGTGGAGGATTTATTCCCCCCAAGGACCTGAATGATGAAGGTCATCAGGATTCTCCAGACGGGGTGGAACCAGGTTTTGACTATTGGAGCCTTTTCCAATACGGCTCCATCGGACAACTCAGGACGTCTAGGGTCACGAGGTCCTAGGAATATCAATTCTCCCTTAACCTCTTGGTCAGTCGGGTTGGCCTCAAAAACCTCAGCAAAATCAAGACCAATGGCCTTGATGAAGGTTTTGTAATCCAGGGAGAGGGTCCTGCTCCCATTCATCACTGTGAATGTGATGATGGATTCTTTGGTGTCTTTTAGGCATGTAGCCACTACAGTACACCAGAATTCCATGAGATAGTCATGGTAGATGACTGAGGGAGTCTTGGCTAATGCAGTAGCAAGAAAGCAGTTTCGCAAGTACTTAACCACATTCTTGTACGCATGGTGTTGTTGTGGGTAGGAAAAGTTTCCAACCACATTGTTTTTGGTCAAGTCTACGTCCCCCAAGAGGAATTCCACATTAGGGGCATATGTAATAGCTTTATATGAAACCATTTGTTTAGGTAGGTCGAGGTTAACAAATGATTCTGGGTTTCTAAAGGCTAAGAACACACACACACACAGGCTTTTAGTTGAGAGGTGAAAGGGCAAGAGTTTTGCTAAGATTTCTAAAAAGCGTGTTTGTTTCTTTTTGTGTGGGGGTATTGTTGGGTCCATCAGTACCCAAGAATCATTAAAACATGATTTGGACACAAATTAACTAAGTGTTATTAAACCGAGAACAATTCAAGTCACTGAGAGAATAGCCTCTCAGTGAGTCATCTTCAGGATGCTTAAGAAGAATTCAAGAAGAAGGATTCACCTCTCAGGAAGGCGGTACTCCCTGAGAAGGCTTAAGCCAAAGAAGAAGATGATGGTTCAGTGAGTATTGGACAAGAACTCACTGAACCCCAGTCTCCTCAACAACAATAAGTGATTGAAGACTGAAGAACCTTCAGCCTGAAAGAAAGGCGGGAAAGATAAGGAGAAGTCTTATCACATTAGAACCGTCATCTTTTAAGGCGGCTAAAAGTCAAGGAGTGTCAGACCAACAACTCCTAAAGACTTCATAGGCCATTCCTATTGGTTCTTGGAAATGACAATTACTGTTGTAATTGTCAGACACGCTTGCTTTGCAACTTGTATTATTTTAATCACTTTTACTCTTTTATACTTGTGTATAAATAGGTTCAAAAGGAGAGAAGTTGAGTGTGTTTTGTACATTGAAAGCTTTAGACTTTTGCAAAACAACTTCTCTCCTACAAAGAGTAACCAGTCCCTGAGATAGCTCAGTGAGGCATATTGTTACCACTCAAGCATAGCATTGAGTTTAGATAGGAGACACCAAACCTTGTCTATTCAATCCCAAGTGTTTGTTCCGCAAAACACTTGGGTAATAGATTCTTTGATTCATTTCTAATAAGAATTTAAACGTTGAAAAACTTGTGTTTTTTATATTTACGTTTCCTTAACTGTTAGAAATAATCAATACATTACATTAGTCATAAACACAATAGATTAACTTTCTAGTTAATTCTAATCGTGTAAAGGGAACAACAGGTATTTATAGGGAAGTGGAGATGGGGGTGTTTTGGGCATTTTGGCGGTTTTTCCTTTTATCAAAAAGAATTTTGAGAATTGTTTTGAATAAATTTTTTGGGATTTGCATTAAATGCCACCACTCCACTTTTCCCTGTTTTGGCGCAACTGTCAAGGTGAACAGTTGAGCAGTTTCTGCAAAAAGTGGAAGTTGCAGAGTTTGATCATCACACAGAGATATGTGTGAGAGGGCATTGAATGTCAAGTTGAGAAGTGGGGGCCCATAGGTGGATGCCAGAAAGGCAAAAGGAACAAATATTCTTATATTTAATAAGAATTCAGTTACCAACCTAGGACATTACTAACTAAATACTTAGAGCATTTAAGTTAGCATTGAATGTCATTTAAATGGCCCCTGAATGACTTTTCATTTAGTACCTGGGTTCAGGGATCTTGCTTGTTAAGGGACTTTGATTTGGTCCTGAGGTACAAGGATTTAGGAACTTGGGTTAAGTTCCTGAGGTACACATTGAGTCAGGGACCTGAGGTTTTCAGAATTTACACTTGGTTGGAAGGAATCAATCAGTGGACTGATTTTCTATATCCAACATTCCTAATTCAGCTTTCAGTCTAGTGAAAGTTGGTTCATCCAATGGTTTGGTGAATATATCAGCTAACTGATATTCAGTAGGAATAAAGTGTAATTCAATGTCACCATTCATGAAATGGTCCCTGATGAAGTGATATCTGATATCAATGTGTTTTGTTCTCTGATGAAGAACAGGGTTGTTTGAGATAGCAATTGCACTTGTGTTATCACAAAAGATGGGTACCATCTTATACTGAATTCCATAGTCACTGTGTTGACTTTTCATCCAGAGTACATTTGCACAACAACTTGTTGCTGCAACATATTCAGCTTCAGCTGAGAACAAGGCAACTGATTGTTGCTTCTTAGCACTCCAACAGACTAATTTTCCACCAAGTTTTTGGCAGGATCCTGAGGTGCTTTTTCTATCCATGTTGCATCCAACATAGTCAGAGTCTGAGTATCCTTTGAGATCAAAGCCTGAGCATTTTGGATAGTATAATCCATAGCTTGGGGTACCTTTCAGGTACCTGATTATCCTTTTAACAGCTGTGAGATGAGATTCTCTTGGGTCAGATTGATATCTGGCACATAAACAGACTGAGAATTGGATGTAAGGCCTTGATGCAAGTAGATACATCAGTGACCCAATCATTCCTCTGAAAAGAGTTTGATTGACTGGTTTTCCAGCAAGGTCAGGACCAAGGTTGTTTGGTGGAACCATGGGAGTTTTGACTGAGGCACAGTCACTAAGCTCATACTTCTTCAGTAGGCTTCTGACATACTTCTCTTGACTGATAGAGGTTCCTTTCAGTCTGCTTGATTTGCAGACCAAGGAAGTAAGTCAGTTCTCCCATCATGCTCATTTCAAATTTCTTTGCCATCAGTTTTTCAAACTGTTTGCAAAGTTTATAACTTGTAGAGCCAAAGATGATGTCTTCAACATATACTTGTACAAGTATGACATCAGTATTTGTCTTGTAGATAAACAATGTGTTGTCTATCTTGCCTCTGACAAATTTATTTTAGATCAGGAAGGCTGAGAGAGTTTCATACCATGCTCTAGGAGCTTGCTTCAGTCCATAAAGGGCTTTGTTAAGCTTGCAGACATAGTCAGGAAACTCATGGCTTTCAAATCCAGGAGGTTGTTGAACATAAACTTCTTCTTTCAGTGAGCCATTTAAGAATGCACTTTTGACATCCATTTGGTACACCTTAAAGTTCATGTATGTTGCAAATGCAAGGAAGATCCTGATGGCTTCCATCCTTGCCACTGGTGCAAATGTTTCTTCATAGTCTATGCCTTCTTGTTGATTATAGCCTTTAGCTACAAGTCTGGCTTTGTTTTTAATGACTGCCATTTTCATCAGATTTGTTTTTGAATACCCATTTCATGCCAATGACTGAACATCTTTAGGACATTTGACCAAGGTCATTACCTTGTTTCTGTCAAATTGTTCCAGTTCATCATGCATGGCCTGAACCCAACTTGGATGTGTAAGTGATTCTTTGACACTCTTGGGTTCAATTGCGGAGATGAAGTCCACAAATAGACATTCATTGGCAGAGGCTGCTTTTAGACTAGCAGCCATACTTCTGGTGAGCATGCCTTCAGTGGGCTCTCCAATTATATTGATATGTTCTATATCTTGAGACCTAGTCCAGCTGTCCTGAGGTCTTGGATAATGATTTGAACTTGTGGAGGCCTGATGGGTTGGAGGGATAGGATCTGGTTCAGACACCTGAGGATTATCAGGATCTTGATTGTCTGATTGGGTTGGTAGATCACTGAGATTGATTTGTTCCTGAGCACTTTGTTCAGACTGAATGATTGTATCAGTATTTGTTTGTGCTTCAATGAACTCAGTGATGGTTGGGTTAGGGAGGTTGTGTGGAATGATGTAGTAGGAGATATCAGCATTAGCTTGATATTGGGTGGAAGGATTGTTATCATGAAGATATTCATCAGGAGGATATCTTGATGAATCATGTATTCCTATCTCTTCCACTGAGGCAGTTAAGAACCTGATTGCTTCAGTGCTCTCATCAAAGGTAACATGGAATGTTTCCTCCGTCTGCTGTCTCCTGGTGTTGAATACCCTGAAGGCCTTTGAAACGAGTGAGTATCCTAGGAAGTATCCATCATCAGCTTTGGCATCAAATTTTCCTGAGTGATCCTTGTGATTATGAATAAACACAGGACACCTAAAGACATGAAAGTAGCTGATGTTAAGGATCCTTTCATTGAATAACTCATATGAGGTTTTCCCATGTCTCTTGACAATGATGGATCTGTTTTGTGTATAACAGGCAGTTTTGACTGCATCAGTCCAAAAGTGTTTGGAGAGGACTGAACCATTTAGCATTGTCCTTGCAGCTTCAATGAGTGTTCTATTTTTCCTTTCAGCCACACCATTTTGTTCAGGTGTGTAAGGTGCGGAAATTTTTTGGGAAATTCCTTTCTCATCACAGAAACATTCAAGTTTAAGGTTCTTGAACTCAGTCCTATTGTCAGTCCTAATTCGTTTGACTTTAATGTCATTTTGATTTTCAATGTTCTAGACAAAGGACATGATTGTCTCAGCTGCCTGACTCTTTTTGATCTTGAAGTATACCCAAGTGTATCTTGAGTATTCATCCACAATAACTAGAGTATATTTCTCATGGTTAATGGATCTAGGACTGATGGGTCCAAAGAGATCCATATGGAGAAGATGAAGACAGTTTTTGATGGAAAAGTTGGTTTTGGTTTTAAAGGATTCTCTATGATGTTTTCGTTTTTCACAGGCTGAGCATGGTTTATCCTTTGAAAACGCAAGAGATGGTAAGCCAAGGACTTTATTTTGTTTTGCAAGATTGTTTATGTTTTTGAAGTTCAGGTGGGAGAGTCTCTTATGCCAAAGCCAGTTGAGGGTTTCAGTGGCCTTAGCAAAGAGACAAGTTCCATTCTGAGTTAGATTGGACATGTCTAATACATAAACATCTTGCCTTCTTGGTGCAATTAGGACAACTTCCTTATTGGCATTGAAAATGGTGTAACACCCCAACCCGACAAGGGTAAAGATATCACAATAATGGATTCATATCAGATCAAAACAGAGCATACATCTACAGTAATACAAAAATCTCAAAGGATTACAATTGAAATACTGAATCTACAAGGTTACAATGAAAACTTTCAAAACTAATTCCAAACATAATGTCTTCTAGTCAACTCTAATCCAGAATAGCTATCCCATCTTCTAAGTCCAAAGGTATGCTCTCCACTCATTCCCAGCTTCCTACTAAAACCTGCCGCACACGAAAAGAAACGTGCGGCTGAGCTTAAAAAGCCCAGTGAACAGATATATAGATGACAGAAACGATAACGGACAGCAATACAGAAACAATGGCAGAGAACAATACAGAAACAAATCAGAAATACAGATTATACAGATACTGAACTAAAGTGAAAGAATAGGAAAATGAATAAGGGTGAAAGGAAAGAAATGAGAAAGGGATAATATACAAACCAGGTTTAGGGAAATACAGAAATCTATCACGAGCCCAGAAATAACAGATAATATCATAACAGAATAATCATATAATAATCCAGAGGGGATGCCTCTCAAGTAACAGATAATATGAGGGTGACCTCATGTATCAAATCGGAGTGATCAGCTCCCAGATATATATGTGAAAGACGTGCATCGCACACACCATCAGTCACCAGATATAATAACAAACATATAACATAAACAGATAACAGATAACAGATAACAGAATCAGAACTAGGATGCATCCATGCGCCCCCTGTGGCCAGAAACTCCTTAACACACCAGATAAAATAAATCAGGGACGGAACAGGTCATCACTCTCCTGCCCTAGAGTCATGTCAAAGGTGCATCAATGACATGGACATGAAACCCTCATGCCTAGTGATTGGCTCGGATATCAGACTGTGGTCAAGGTCAGATGTCATATAATAAACAGAGTCACATCTAAGGGTTCATGGCAGAAGGGTCATGTCAACAATTCAGATTAAGATAATAATAAGGTTTAAATCAGAGTTTATCAGATTAAGTTTAATGTCAAAGCTTAAGTTCAGATTTAAAAAGGTTTATTTCCAATAGTCCAAAAAGTATATCAAAGGTTAATGATTACAAATTTATAGCAATAATCCATTTCAGAAGTTCCTGTCAAAAGTTCATTTAAATCAATCCTTTAATAATGGTTTTCATTGAAATGATCTTACAAAATAGTTTTCATAAAGATGGTCTTCCAAAACGTTTAGAAACTTCCATTTCCAAGATAGCTTTTCTTAAACAGTTTCATATGTAACTTAATAAAGGTTCAAAATCAATTTGGTTCAGATAAAGATTTAACAGGTTAAGGTCTACTAAAATCAAATCAGAATTTACAACAGATATATCAGGTTAAGGGTCAGAACAAGGTTCACAGATCAGATTCAATTAAGACTCACAAATTCAGGGTTCAGAACAAGAGATCAATCAGAGTTCAGGAAAAAGGTTCAGAATACAAGAATCATAGCAGAGGTTCAAACAAAAAGGTTCAAGACAAACAGATCACAACAAAGATTCACAACAGAAGGGAACATAGCAGTGGTATCGGAGATCCTAATAAAGAAAATGAAAACTGAAAGAAAAAGGGGATGAAAAACCCTTACTGAAAAAGGGCAGAATATCTGTACCTTATTAGCACAGCAGAAATCAAACAGACAAACACAGAAATCAGATGATCAAGACTTCTCCTTCTTCACACCTAAGGAAGAGGAAGACAGAATTACTAAAGTTCCTTATTCAGATTATTCCTTTAGTTAATCTCTTCATTTTATGTACTTTCTATTTTTAGTATCTTTCCAGATTTAGTAAACTTCCATAATTAGCAGGCTTTCAGAATTAACATATCTTATCATTTCAAATTAGGTTGAACCTTTATTCAGAGCTTATTACGGAATAACAGTACATTTTATCATGTTACAGAAGTTTAGGGTTTTAAGTGCAACTTCATTAATTTACAAGGTCATTATTGAAAATACCTTAAGTTACAGAATTATACACTTATTTAATTCAGAATTACATTCCATACCCTTAAGTTTCACAATTTACAGATTACACCCCTTTGGTTACATAATTTACAAAATCAACCTTATACTTACATATTTTACAATTTAAACCCTACAACATCCATAATTACCAACCAAGCATATCATATTTCATATTTACAGAATATATCATCAGAATTTAGTACTTTACATATTAGACCCCTCAGAATTCAGAATTTACATATTTAGCCCTTTAAGTTTACAAAACATATATATTAAATCATAATTACATAACAATTACATAATTAGCCCAAAAATCCTCAAAATCACCCAACAACCTTTTTATATCAGTATTAACACAAAACAACTTCAAAATTCCAGATTTACACTTTTGGTCCCTCACTTTTAATTAATTTCCAAACAAAACCTTAATTTCCCATTAATTCATTATTATGCAAAATTTACACTTAGGACCCCAAAGTTATATTTTTCCCACATTCTTACAGATGTATATGATCTTACAAAAATATCCCAGAAGTTTCAAACTTGGCAAAACAGGTCCTTATGAAATTAACTTCAAATCGGTACACCTTTTTATAAACAATTACCAACCCTAATTTTCACCAATCATTGGACCATCATTTATTTATCCTTAAAACACATTAAATGCTCAGATTCATGCCCAAGAAACAAACCCTAGAACCCACGAATTTTTATTTCATTTGTTTCTTTGATTTCCTAAAATCCGGTTTTTACAATAATTAGCCACGTTAAATTTAAGCTTCTAAAAATCAAAACCATATTTTTCCCAGATCATATAACTTATAAGGAACCCAAGAAAAATAGTGAACATGCCCAGAAAATTCGTTTAACATATATTGCATAATTACGTATGTTTTAGATACTATAATTACAACGACTTGATTTAGGCCATTATAATTCGATCCATTATTTTTCTCAGGTCTAATATATCATAAGAGGTCTAAATAAAATAGCCATCATGCCCAGAAATTCGGATTTCATATATTTGCAAATTACATGTTCTATAGCCATTATATTATCAAACGCATAGAATTAGCATGCATGGATCGTTTTATACATTTTATCTGAGTTATATATCATCTAAACATCACAGGAAAAATGCCATATTAATTTTATCACGTTTGGTTAAGGTGCACGAATTATTACCTTGATTTAGTGTTAAGTCGACAAGAATTTAGAACAAGAACAAACCGATGAGAAAACGCAGCAACTACCAATTTTCCTAGCTTCCTTGTACTCCCAATAACACCAGAAAAATGCTTGATTAAACCCAGAATTCGTGTGGTGGCCTTGGTGGAATTATTTTGGATCGCTTAGTGTTTTAGGATAAAAGTCGGTATTGTGTTTTGAGAAACAAATAAAGGAGATTTGTTTTAATATGTGAGAACCGACTTTAGGGGGCACAAATTCTGTATTTTCAGCCCATGAAATCAATTAGAATATTTGGGTTGATTTGCTCCCTTATTTCCTTATTTTATTTAACATATAATTAATTAAAAGAAATAAAAACCTTATGTTTATTTACTTTGTAATTTTCGGAATATATAAAATAAATGTGTAAGTTAATTTTTAAATGTCTAAAATGATGTAACATTGACTCATAAATTTATTCGTTTCAGATATAATTCGATTTCAGATGTTTTGGAATTATTTCGGAATCTTATAAGTTGTTTTATAAGGTTTTATATATATAATATAAGGTTTTATATTATCAGGGGTAATTTGGTCATTTTACGGGTTATCTGAATTTCAGGTATTACAACTTCTTCCCCACTAACAAAAAAATTTCGTCCTCGAAATTTGCAGAAAGCAGAAGGAAAAGAGATAGCAGAAACAAAACAAGACATACCAGATTAAAACGAGAATTGAGGTGAAACGAAACAGGAACACAACTGACGGTGAACAGACATATGAAATATTTGATTCTCATAACTCGAGCTTGCAGATTCCCAAAATGGTTTCAGGTCCTCAGAACAGACATAACATACCGAATCCAGATCAGAAGGATAACATACCAACGTAGTAGATGAAAATCATATTCTCTCGGAAGAGACAAAGGAATACATGGGGTTTTGACGGATATATGGTTCACAGAATTTGATTAGACAGATCAGATTTGAACATACAGAAAATAGATTATCGATGACATCAATGGCAGAAAGTTCTATAACAGAAGCTAAGATTAGTATCAGATGTACAGAGGTCAGCAAAACGCATGACAAGAATCCAAACGTGTCAATTTGCATAACGGTGGAAGCAGATTACGCGTATAGGTAGAATGAACTTAAAGTCTCACTAACACAGACGATCTCAAACAGTTATCAGAATTTCTAAAGCTTCTAAGGCACTTCTCGAAATATCCTATGCCCACAACAAGTGCACGTTATATGATGTAAGTATTATCACGTTGGCCAGACGTCATAATACTGGCATCATATAAATATGCCCTCATGATGGTCATACTTTATCTCAAGTCGTGAACAGAACAAACTTATCCTACTCCACCTAGCCTTCCTACGGTCTCAGAGGTCATCAGAATCCAATACCCTAACTAAGAGGAAAACGAATCACTCGAAAAGTTAACGGAAGTCTCAAAATGTCTATCAGAATTTGGTACATCAGATCACCCATCATTCGTCAAATTTTCAGATAACAAAACCATCATCCGACATAAGCAGAATGAACACAGAGCGGAATTACTGATAAGGAATCTAAATCATTCAAAGGACTTATCATCAGGTAACAGAATTTTAGATAGGTCAAACAGAAGTAAAGCACATCATCCATAGCTTCATCCGTCACAGAAATTATTCACTTCAGAATTTTCTCCTATTCAAGGTCATGATCTCAGTTTCTATTCTCAAGTCTGCTTCTACTCTCAATTCATCTTAGTACAACTAAAATGAATAGAGAAGCAAGACTGCGAGTCTTGGACAGGTCTACTAGCACAGTTCGGAATTCGCCAACTCAGATTGCCGTCGTCATCAGATGCCCGGTAGTGGTGTCTGCTACAATCTCTGAATGCCAATTAAATCTACTCTTCCAGAACAAAGGTCATTCCATTAAATACGAAGATGGTCTACATGTTTCCTCGTTCGACTCAGGGCACAAACATGCTGTCATACTATGACAACTGTCCAGATACTCGTGAAAACATGATTCTTATTAGCCAATACTATTGGCATTATTTAAGACTCATAATGGTCACAAAGAGCACGAAAATAGTTTTTCATGAATCTTTTCAGGGATATCTTCATATAAAACTGAAATACTTTACGGAAGCTTTTCTCAGTTAGTCGTCTCCCATCTCAGGTGTTCTTGTGGTTGCTTCTTCAGTCCTTCCAACATTAAAAGAGGTTGTCTGATACGGAGTTCACAAGGATAGAATAATCTAATCATTTATACTCGGAAATGAAAAGTGATTACAGTGAGATTACGGTTAAGTATTTAAAGGGAACACTGGGGTGAAACAAAATCATATCTTACAGTTTCTTCAATCTCTCAACTTCTATAGCATCTTGGGTCGTCAACCGAGATCGGTTCAGAATCAATTCTACTTCTCAAACGGGAGGAAAACTCAGAAGTTTCATCAGAAAATGCCAGAAAATTTGTACAACAAAACTTTCTAGGGGTGGATACTAATAGGGTGACAGGAGAATTTGATAATCAGATGAGGTCAGGGTACATATTTCCATAGCAGGGTTAAGCTTAACAGATTTAAGCGGTTAGAGGTTATTATATCAAAAGTAGGGTGGAATAGATCGTTACATTTCAGATGCGGTAGTTTATGATAGATGAAGAACCAGTCAAATCAATAATCAAAAGATCTCCCAAAATTAAGTATATCAATAGTAAACAGATCCGCAGAACGTATATGGTCACTTAACCAGACAGATAGTTCATATGTCAGAGTCAAGTACATGGTTCAGTATAGTGTGGGGATAGGTACGCGAACAGTTCAAGGTGTTGGAGTTTTTGGTTTAGCTTTTAGCATAAGTGACAGGTAGGGTGTACATCATTGGTAATACAAACATCGTATAATTGCAGAAGTGAGACTTATGAGATATCAGATATCAGCATCATATGCTCGGTTAACAATTCCATACAGAGACGGTATTTGCATCAAATCCTTCCAAAGAAAACTGATTGGCAAATAAGATTCATCATTCAAGGGAGCGAATAAGATTCATCATTCAGGACAGAATAGGATCAGAGGATACATTTATACCCAGCATGGGTCATGAATTTATAGGATGTGTCAACCACTCTAAGGTTAAATGGTCTTCGGGATGGTCGGAGAGATATCAGACTGTTTATACAACAGATCAGAAATGAAGGTCAGAATCAGGTAGTGGCAGCAAAAGTTTAACAATCGGTAATCATGCCGGGGGTTCCAAAATTGTTTCAAACGCCAAAGGTGAGACATAAGAGGATAGTCGTCAATATTAGATGATCAAATCAATCAATCCTTATAAGGATAAAATCAAGGTTACTGTCAAAGAAAGACGGATCAACAAAGCAGATTTTACCGTTCAGAATGAGAGGGAAAACATCCGTGTATTCGTGGTTAAAACACCACAAGGCTTCTCATGGGAACAGAGATGGTTAAGTAGAAATCAAATAGTGTCAGAAGATTCATAGATGATTATTAGAAACGAGAAATAACTAACAGAATGTATCAAGTGTATTATCATCATGGGAATTCTCAGATTGCCCAAAGAGGCATCAGAATGATTTACAGAAGGTTCAGAGGTCGGAGTGGAGATCGGAAGGCGAGGATCAAATAATGTCAGATAATTACTACGCAATTTCCAATGCTTCAGATTTTATTTAGGTTTCACTCTAAGGTAGTGCAAGGCATAAGTTCCAAATTTTCAAATGTGATTTAACCAAAAGCAAGACACGAATCAGAGTGGTGCAGAAGCAAGATACTTAAGCAAATGTCTTATAGTCTACCCATTCCTCACTGGTCAGAATTTAAGTTCCTATAGGGAAATCCTAAAGCAAATTCTCAGAGATTGTCCTACGAGCGCCTACAGTGGAAACTTAGTGGTCCAGACTTCACAGGTCAAGGGTAAATGTATTACGAGTCGCAGCCTGTGAGCTCTGATACCATAAATTGTAACACCCCAACCCGACAAGGGTAAAGATATCACAATAATGGATTCATATCAGATCAAAACAGAGCATACATCTACAGTAATACAAAAATCTCAAAGGATTACAATTGAAATACTGAATCTACAAGGTTACAATGAAAACTTTCAAAACTAATTCCAAACATAATGTCTTCTAGTCAACTCTAATCCAGAATAGCTATCCCATCTTCTAAGTCCAAAGGTATGCTCTCCACTCATTCCCAGCTTCCTACTAAAACCTGCCGCACACGAAAAGAAACGTGCGGCTGAGCTTAAAAAGCCCAGTGAACAGATATATAGATGACAGAAACGATAACGGACAGCAATACAGAAACAATGGCAGAGAACAATACAGAAACAAATCAGAAATACAGATTATACAGATACTGAACTAAAGTGAAAGAATAGGAAAATGAATAAGGGTGAAAGGAAAGAAATGAGAAAGGGATAATATACAAACCAGGTTTAGGGAAATACAGAAATCTATCACGAGCCCAGAAATAACAGATAATATCATAACAGAATAATCATATAATAATCCAGAGGGGATGCCTCTCAAGTAACAGATAATATGAGGGGTGACCTCATGTATCAAATCGGAGTGATCAGCTCCCAGATATATATGTGAAAGACGTGCATCGCACACACCATCAGTCACCAGATATAATAACAAACATATAACATAAACAGATAACAGATAACAGATAACAGAATCAGAACTAGGATGCATCCATGCGCCCCCTGTGGCCAGAAACTCCTTAACACACCAGATAAAATAAATCAGGGACGGAATAGGTCATCACTCTCCTGCCCTAGAGTCATGTCAAAGGTGCATCAATGACATGGACATGAAACCCTCATGCCTAGTGATTGGCTCGGATATCAGACTGTGGTCAAGGTCAGATGTCATATAATAAACAGAGTCACATCTAAGGGTTCATGGCAGAAGGGTCATGTCAACAATTCAGATTAAGATAATAATAAGGTTTAAATCAGAGTTTATCAGATTAAGTTTAATGTCAAAGCTTAAGTTCAGATTTAAAAAGGTTTATTTCCAATAGTCCAAAAAGTATATCAAAGGTTAATGATTACAAATTTATAGCAATAATCCATTTCAGAAGTTCCTGTCAAAAGTTCATTTAAATCAATCCTTTAATAATGGTTTTCATTGAAATGATCTTACAAAATAGTTTTCATAAAGATGGTCTTCCAAAACGTTTAGAAACTTCCATTTCCAAGATAGCTTTTCTTAAACAGTTTCATATGTAACTTAATAAAGGTTCAAAATCAATTTGGTTCAGATAAAGATTTAACAGGTTAAGGTCTACTAAAATCAAATCAGAATTTACAACAGATATATCAGGTTAAGGGTCAGAACAAGGTTCACAGATCAGATTCAATTAAGACTCACAAATTCAGGGTTCAGAACAAGAGATCAATCAGAGTTCAGGAAAAAGGTTCAGAATACAAGAATCATAGCAGAGGTTCAAACAAAAAGGTTCAAGACAAACAGATCACAACAAAGATTCACAACAGAAGGGAACATAGCAGTGGTATCGGAGATCCTAATAAAGAAAATGAAAACTGAAAGAAAAAGGGGATGAAAAACCCTTACTGAAAAAGGGCAGAATATCTGTACCTTATTAGCACAGCAGAAATCAAACAGACAAACACAGAAATCAGATGATCAAGACTTCTCCTTCTTCACACCTAAGGAAGAGGAAGACAGAATTACTAAAGTTCCTTATTCAGATTATTCCTTTAGTTAATCTCATCATTTTATGTACTTTCTATTTTTAGTAACTTTCCAGATTTAGTAAATTCCCATAATTAGCAGGCTTTCAGAATTAACATATCTTATCATTTCAAATTAGGTTGAACCTTTATTCAGAGCTTATTACGGAATAACAGTACATTTTATCATGTTACAGAAGTTTAGGGTTTTAAGTGCAACTTCATTAATTTACAAGGTCATTATTGAAAATACCTTAAGTTACAGAATTATACACTTATTTAATTCAGAATTACATTCCATACCCTTAAGTTTCACAATTTACAGATTACACCCCTTTAGTTTCATAATTTACAAAATCAACCTTATAATTACATATTTTACAATTTAAACCCTACAACATCCATAATTACCAACCAAGCATATCATATTTCATATTTACAGAATATATCATCAGAATTTAGTACTTTACATATTAGACCCCTCAGAATTCAGAATTTACATATTTAGCCCTTTAAGTTTACAAAACATATATATTAAATCATAATTACATAACAATTACATAATTAGCCCAAAAATCCTCAAAATCACCCAACAACCTTTTTATATCAGTATTAACACAAAACAACTTCAAAATTCCAGATTTACACTTTTGGTCCCTCACTTTTAATTAATTTCCAAACAAAACCTTAATTTCCCATTAATTCATTATTATGCAAAATTTACACTTAGGACCCCAAAGTTATATTTTTCCCACATTCTTACAGATGTATATGATCTTACAAAAATATCCCAGAAGTTTCAAACTTGGCAAAACAGGTCCTTATGAAATTAACTTCAAATCGGTACACCTTTTTATAAACAATTACCAACCCTAATTTTCACCAATCATTGGACCATCATTTATTTATCCTTAAAACACATTAAATGCTCAGATTCATGCCCAAGAAACAAACCCTAGAACCCACGAATTTTTATTTCATTTGTTTCTTTGATTTCCTAAAATCCGGTTTTTACAATAATTAGCCACGTTAAATTTAAGCTTCTAAAAATCAAAACCATATTTTTCCCAGATCATATAACTTATAAGGAACCCAAGAAAAATAGTGAACATGCCCAGAAAATTCGTTTAACATATATTGCATAATTACGTATGTTTTAGATACTATAATTACAACGACTTGATTTAGGCCATTATAATTCGATCCATTATTTTTCCCAGGTCTAATATATCATAAGAGGTCTAAATAAAATAGCCATCATGCCCAGAAATTCGGATTTCATATATTTGCAAATTACATGTTCTATAGCCATTATATTATCAAACGCATAGAATTAGCATGCATGGATCGTTTTATACATTTTATCTGAGTTATATATCATCTAAACATCACAGGAAAAATGCCATATTAATTTTATCACGTTTGGTTAAGGTGCACGAATTATTACCTTGATTTAGTGTTAAGTCGACAAGAATTTAGAACAAGAACAAACCGATGAGAAAACGCAGCAACTACCAATTTTCCTAGCTTCCTTGTACTCCCAATAACACCAGAAAAATGCTTGATTAAACCCAGAATTCGTGTGGTGGCCTTGGTGGAATTATTTTGGATCGCTTAGGGTTTTAGGATAAAAGTCGGTATTGTGTTTTGAGAAACAAATAAAGGAGATTTGTTTTTAATATGTGAGAACCGACTTTAGGGGGCACAAATTCTGTATTTTCAGCCCATGAAATCAATTAGAATATTTGGGTTGATTTGCT
The DNA here is from genome assembly GCA_021014915.2 of Artemisia tridentata subsp. tridentata. Taxonomy (NCBI): domain Eukaryota; kingdom Viridiplantae; phylum Streptophyta; class Magnoliopsida; order Asterales; family Asteraceae; genus Artemisia; species Artemisia tridentata. Next base: position 208,748,464 of record CP139508.1, on the reverse strand, counting down.
CCCTTATTTCCTTATTTTATTTAACATATAATTAATTAAAAGAAATAAAAACCTTATGTTTATTTACTTTGTAATTTTCGGAATATATAAAATAAATGTGTAAGTTAATTTTTAAATGTCTAAAATGATGTAACATTGTCTCATAAATTTATTCGTTTCAGATATAATTCGATTTCAGATGTTTTGGAATTATTTCGGAATCTTATAAGTTGTTTTATAAGGTTTTATATATATAATATAAGGTTTTATATTATCAGGGGTAATTTGGTCATTTTACGGGTTATCTGAATTTCAGGTATTACAAATGGTCCCTTTCTTATCATCAAACTGAACTATGTATTTAGCATCACATAGTTGACTAACACCGATCAAATTGTATTTAAGGCCATTGACATAAGCTATCCTAGTAAAGACTATTCCATTACAGTTTACTGAGCCATAACCTTAAGTGAGACATGTTGAGTTATCAGCAAATATCACCTTGGGACCTGATTCTTCTAGATATTTGTGCAGGTACTGTTTTACACCAGTCATGCTCCTTGAACATCCACTATCTAGATGCCAAATAGGCGCCCTGGCATGCCTATGCACAAATTGTAAACTGAATTAGTTCTTTCTAGGATACCACCTTTTGGTGGGCTTGGCTTGATTGGCCTTAATAATTGATGCATGGTTAGAGGTTGAATGGCCTGAGCTGCTGCAGATTTTGCATTTCATAGCAGAGTTAGGCTCAGTTGACTGAGAGGATGATTTGGGGACTCCTCTTCTATTTTGCATAGCCTTATGTCCTGAGGTGTTATGAGGGGGATCTTTTTCACAACAGTTGTCTATTTGACAATCCTTAGGGAGGTGGTCATTAAACCCACAATAAGGGCAAGGAGCAAAAGGCTTTGCCTTTTGTTTTTGTTTGTGCTTTGAATCAGATGGATACTTAAGAGCTTGAGCTTTAAAGTTTTCCATCTTTGGTGTGGCTGTGTATGATAAGTGATCAGAGGTCCTATGATCTTCCTTTTTGCATATTTTGCAGAAAAGGATTCTATAACAATCATCAGTTAAGTGATTGGTATAGTGACACAGCTAACACTTTAGCAGAGGTTTTGAAGGTTTTGGTTTGGGTTTGGTGGTGCTTGAGGAAGCTGAGGTAGGTTCCGTCTTGGATTGAGAAGATTTCTCAGAAGATTCAATCTTCTCACTTAGCTTCCTGACCATTTCAGCCAACTGATCAATTTTTGAATCAGGGCTGTTAGCTTTTAATTCAGAAGGGACGGAAGTTGACTCAGTATTTACTGAGACTTCAAAGGTTGGTCTTTTCAGGATGGTTCTTCCCAATCCTGGATTCTCCTTTGGAGAATGCTGAGAGTAGACCAATGGTGGGAGGTCTGAGCTTGGAGCAGCTCCCTGAAGGACATTCAGTGGAGGGAGAGGTGTAAATGATTCAGATTCAGACTCATTGACTGACTCAGTGCTACTGGGTTGGTCAGTGAGTCCAAGCATATTTTTCAAGGCCTGACTGTCAGGAAGCAAGATTTTTCCAGTCTCAAAGTTTGGCAACTTACTGACTGGGTTGTCCCTGACAATCCAGTCATTGGACTTGGGTTCCATTTCCTCCTGAAAAGATATGCCAGCTGGAGTAAAGGGCTTCACTATGTACACTCACTGAGGCTTTCAGTGAGTTGATCAATTCCTAAACCATCTTTTTTATCACTGTTCTTGTTTTCACTAGGAATTAGACTCACAGTATCAAAGACCTTAGAATTCTTTTTAGTCCAGCGAAAGATGACAACCTTTTCTTTGGCAAGTTCGTTTTGAAGGGCTTGATTTTGTTTCAAAATCTCAGAGTTCTGAATTTGTAGTGTAATATTTTCTAACTTGGCTTGTTTCAGTACAAGCAATTCATCTCTATACTTATTCAGTTCTAACACAAGATTATTATATTTTGAAAGCAAGTTAAGCCTTTATTCTTCTACAAACTTAAGATCTACACAAATATAATTCATGTAGGACTGCCATCCAGAATCATCATCCATAGAAAGTAAAGTGTTTACCTTCTTCATTGTTATGTTCACCCATTCTCCAATCCTTGCATTGCTTTTTCCAACAGCCATCTGATCACCTTCAGAAATTGCCATCAGTGCACTTACTCTAATTTCCTCATCTTCTAAGGAGACCTCTTCTTCCTCCCAGTCATAAGCTTCTGCTATAAGAACCTTGTTCTTTGTTTGAATAGGTTTGAAAGTCTGAGCAGCCAAAGACACAGATGGATTTGATTCAAGAAGAGCAAGTTTAGCTTTGGCTTGCCTATATTTAGCTTCAAAGTCCTTTTGACCCTTTTGAATGTTATTGTTTTGAAAGTTTTGGGTCGACTGAAGCATTCTAGGTTGAAACTTGCTAGTCCCTAAGGAACTGTTTCATGAGAATCTTTTAGAGGGTTCTGAGATGGTTTTGAAGTAACAGTCTCTAGCAAAATGGCCCTTTTTACCACATTTGAAACACTCAGTGGTTTCAGTTTCTTTTGTTTTTGAAAAGTTGGACTGATTCCTTTTGATGAAACGTTTAGAATTAGATAGGAGTGCCCTCTCTTGGAATTCCATGTTGAGGTCACTCAGGTATTCATCACCAGTTCTTTCATCAATCTCATCCTTAGAATCCTCTTGAAAGTCCTGCACAATACCATTAGAATAAAATGCAGTTGAAATGGGTGAGGAGGTCAAGGCCTTTTTGGTCTCAAGAGCTTTAGAGTCAGGGTATCTCCTAGAGATCAAGTTGTCTTCATAGACAAACTTCCCATAGATCTCAGGAAGCTCAAGGGTTTGAATGTGATTAGCATTCCTGAGGCCTTGTGAGAAATTTAGCCACTTCTCAGGGAGACTGTTGACAAAGCCAACATTTGTCTCATGCTTAGACAAAATTACACCATCGTTTGATAGCTCGTTTATCAAAGTCTTGTATCTGGTATAAGTCTGAGAGAGACTTTCAGAGTCTTTTGCCCTGAAAGTATTATACTCAAGTTTCAGGTCCATGACCCTATTTTCCTTGGTATCTGAGGGACCCTCAAAGCTATTGACCAAGTCATCCCAAGTTTGCTTGGCTGTTAAACAGTTGATGACTGATTCCATTATATCGTCAGGAAGACAAGATATAAGGATGCTTTTCAGGCGTTGGTCTTGATTGACCACCCTTCTCTCATCAATGGTCCATTGAACTTCAGGCTTGTTTAGCCCTTCAGCAGTCTTAGGGAAAAATGGGCCATCCCTGATACAGGTGATGTAGTATGGTTCCAAACCAGTTAAATAGCAAGTCATTCATTTTTTCCATTTGCTAAATTTACCAGCTTCAAGTCTGGGTGCAACAGCAGAATAACTGCCACCCTTTTTATCAACGAGCTGGGGTACATTAATATCAGCCATAGTAGGATCTTGGTTTTAAAAACCTTGAGCACTCTTAGTTTTGAAAAGATTTTATAAACCAGAGGCTCTGATACCACTTGTTGTTCCCTTAACACGCTTAGAGTTAACTATAGAGTTAATCTATTTGTGTTTATGGCTAATACAATGTATTGATTACTTCTAACAGTTAAAGAAACGTAAATATAAAAACACAAGTTTTTCAACGTTTAAATTCTTATTAGAAATGAATCAAAGAATCTATTACCCAAGTGTTTTGCGGAACAAACACTTGGGATTTAATAGACAAGGTATGGTGTCTCCTATCTAAACTAAATGCTATGCTTGAGTGGTAACAATATGCCTCACTGAGCTATCTCAGGGACTGGTTACTCTTTGTAGGAGAGAAGTTGTTTTGCAAAAGTCTAAAGCTTTTAATGTACAAAACACACTCAACTTCTCTCCCATCTGTATCTATTTATACACAAGTAAAAAGAGTAAAAGTGATTAAAAATAATACAAGTTGTTGAGGAAGCGTGTCTGACAATTACAACAGTAATTGTCATTTCCAAGAACCAATAGGAATGGGCTATGAAGTCTTTAGGAGTTGTTAGTCTGACACTCCATGACTTTTAGCCGCATTTGGGAAGGTTGGTATCTGACAAGATAAGAGTGTTTGGTCTGACACTCTTATCTTCTCAAATCCTTCCCACCTATTCCCGCCTTTTCTTCAGGCGTTGGGTTCTTCAGTATTCGTCTTCATCCTTCAGTCTTCAATCACTTATTATTTGTTGAGGAGACTGGGGTTCAGTGAGTTCTTGTCCAACACTCACTGAACCATCATCTTCTTCTTTGGCTTAAGTGCTACTCAGGGAGTACCGCCTTCCTGAGTAGTGAATCCTTCTTATTGAATTCGGCTTAAGCATCCTGAAGATGACTCACTGAGTGACTGTTCACTCAGTGACCTGAAATGTTCTCGGTTTAATAACACTTAGTTAATTTGTGTCCAAATCCTGTTTTAATGACTCTTGGGTACTGACGGACCCAACATGTTCCACCAGGTTAGAGCGGCATCTACGAAGGTGAACGATGCATACTTAACTCAGTCTTCATCCGTACATCTGCATATTCGAAACATAGTCTCCAGCCTTTCCATCTATCTGACCAAGACAACAGCTCCCTCGGTTCCTCCAAAGCCTCCAGTCATGGTCTTTCGGAACTCCTGGTAGGTGCAGCCACGGTTGTTGTCGTTTGTAGGTATTGAGGTTCCGACATCCATAGTCGAGTTGTTTGCATTTGCTGCAGCCACTGCTGCCATCACGCGGTTAACCAATTGATCCAGCATAGCTTGACTTATACTAGGCGCGTTTTCCTCATCCCTGGTTGGAAGTGTGGTAGCAGCGGGTCGTCCATGTGTAGTCTTGGTTGTCTTTCTTGTAGGAGCCATTGGTCTACATCATAAAAAATAACGGCGAATAAAATTTCAAATAAAAAGGACGGTATCGCACGAGGGTATAATCATCACAGGTAGAATATGCGAGCAAAGTCGGGAAGAGACACCATTGAGCAGATAATCATAGTCGTTATGCGGCTGCGGAGGATATGTCTTCTTTCCAAATGACACGTCCATTCAAAATAGTGGGGGAATAGTTAGATCAAAGATACATGTTTTAAGGTGATAGGTTGAGGTTGTGATCAAATGAATTGGTGGATTTGTTGATGATGGTGAGTTTGTCGTTTTAAAGGGATTGGGTAGTGAAATTGTGTCGGGAAAGGTTGTGACAATTATGGTATGTATATATAAGTATGTATATAAAACATCAAACAGTAGAACATATCATAAGTGAAACAGTACCTAAGGCAACAGGCTTGGCAGGCAGGCATGTGTCAGTCATAGAGTTTTGATTTTGTAAAAGTGGTTATAGTCTAGGTTTGAAAAATACCCAGTTCTCTATCACCTAGGCTCTGAGGCCAACTATAACACCCCCTAAATCTGGTTTAGCAGAAGCATACGTGTCACTGGGGTGCTGCTCAATTGGTATCACAACATAAGTATAAAGAACGGTTTTACTTAACCGTTTAAATTAGATTTCTTATTCAAAATGATTCGTTTACAACAATTCAAAAATAGTGCGGAGAAATAAGCACATAAAAGATTTTAAGTGGTCCCAATTTTATTAGAGTCTTCTATGACCATGCCATGCCCTGCCAAAAGTTTTCGCCACTAAATTATCGCCTTAAACCTGAAAATACATGCTAAAAAGGGTCAACACTAGGTTGGTGAGTTCATAGGTTTGATTAAAACAGATTATGTTACACAGATTATCATAGAGTTTAGTATTAAAGTTTGGTTAATCGGTACGCTTGCCATGACCAGTACACCTGGTAATGGAACCGTTTCGCCCGGTCCAGGTTGCCGGTACGCCGATGCTGTTCTGTACGCCTGATCTATGAACAAGTCATGTATACATATAAAGCATTCAAGTAAACCACTCTTATACATATCAGACCAGTACCCCTGGTTTATGTATATATCATGTATCCAAATAATGCATTCAAGTAAACAATCTAGCATATAACATCAATCGCATTTCAAGTAAAACCATCAATTTTATATTTCATATACTAAATAAACAGTCATTGAATTTATTTTAAAACAAGCATGTATTCTCCCCCAAAACAGTTATAAAACAAGTAAAAGTAGGGGCTATGAACTCACCTTTGATGGTCTGAACAGTGAATGATGTGAAATTAAGGAGTGCACGACACCAATACGCAACCTAGATTAAATAACCATGTCTTAGTTTCAAGTATTAAATTCAAGTCCTTTCAGATTTTAATCTCAATGTTTTAGTGTATCTATGTTGTTGTCACTTGTGTGGTGGCAAGTATGGTTACTAAGGTCTCTCCTAAGGAATGGTGATGTGTACTCTATAATGGACCTAAAGGTACGGTAACGAGGGGTTGGGAAATATCTAATGATCTAAGGTACAAATGAATTAATCTAGTTGTGATATGTATTTATATATTTATTGGTGGAGTTGGGTAATTTGTTCGTTATGTCCAAGTATATAAAATTTTAAAGTATGACCTATTATATGTGACGTTTATGGCCTGTTAAATATACGATTAGAGAAATTGAATACAATGTTAACTCTTAATAACTTGGTCAATTTACCTAGTTCCTCATTATAATTCATTTACACACTATTAGTTTAAAGTTTTATGTTTCGACAAATTTATTCAAGTTAAGTTGATGACGTTCATTTTTATTTGATTTAGTTTTAAGAATAACATTGTAAGTGTTAACACATATATATCCCGTCATGTTTTATGGTCTACTTTTATCGTGAATTCGCTTTGTTATTCTTTTGAGTGCCACATTTTACTACTCAAGTATAGGTCGACATATATCTTTATTTTCCAAAGTGTATGTATTATCATTTGTATAACAATGTCTATATATCTAATCTAGTTATTTTAATCATTTTCATCGCGTTTAGCATTTTGGCGATTCAATTTTTTACTTACGTGTGTGCTAATGTAAATGAAATTATACTTGTTACTCGGCCATATAAGCTTTTATATATCTATATGTTGAATCATTCTCGTCATGTTTTACATTTCGTCTACACAAGTTTTTTGCTAGGTTAAAATGAAATTTCATTTCTTTTTGTCTCTCGGCTATACAAGTTTTTATTTGTCTATATGTTAGTTAAGACAATTTTATTTTCGTAGACGGCTCTTGTTCATTTTGTTTGTTTGCGACAAGTTCCATAGTAATGATAAATCCGAGTTTTTGCACCTTAATACTTAGTGGGCTGCGTCCCATTGAGGTCTAGGAGGGGGAGATAAGTTCATTGATGGTTTGGGCTAAATCTTCTATTGTGCACACTAGTCTAGTGGGCCGAAAGGTGGGTTCACAGGCACACTTCATGGAGTAGAACCAAAGGGTGCTTGTTGGGCTCAAGGGTGGGCTTTCTACCTGGGTCTTACCAGTGGACTTGGTCTGGTAACACAACGCACATTTTTAATATTTCCAAGTCTTCATAGACTTGTATTTTCCTGAGGATCCCTTGGACAAAATCTCGGTTGTCACAAGGCCTTGGGGTAACTTGTGTCACGGTAGGAGTCTTGATTGAGTACTACTTACTTCAAACTATAGAGGTCTTGGTTTAGTCTTGTATCATTTTCGTGTCTCGTCAAGTGATGCCTAGTCTCTAAGGTCAAAAGTGTTACCACACATCTACTTGTTGAAGTCCATTATTCCCAAAAGGAAAGGTTCCCCATTCGAGGGTTGTCTGCCCTTGGTGGGTTAGCTTTTGGGGTGGATTTGTGCTACCACATTTGGGGAGTGAATACTTAGGTTCAAGAAGTCATTAACCTTGCTTGAACCGAGGATGTAACTCTCATGGTTTTGGGTCTAACCTGCTATGAATTCACTAGGCCAAGATCTCCCCTACTTGAGGTGGTCTTCCAGTCAAATTTTCTTACCAAAATGACTTGTTCTTGTGTGTCCTTACGCGGCAAGGATTTTTCATGATGCTTATTCGGTTTTGTACACACTACTAACACAAAAATGCATCATCCTAGGCTGTTCTTCTTTCCCTATTCGAGTCCTAATATCAACTATCTCCAATTTTGAATTCATCATTTAAGTCTAAAGTTCCTGAGGTTGTTTCGAATACACTACAATCATGGGGACTATAACCTAATTTACTCAACAATATTACAAGGTTGAATCCTGAACCTGGTTTTCCTGGTGGTTTCGAAAACTTAACAAACACGAGTATTAACAACTTGAATCTATCAACCAAATTCCTATGCCACTCTAATGACAACAACAACAAATTTTTCTCAATAATCATCATTCTTATTCGAACGAACTAATCATCATATTACTTAAACTTTCCTCAAAATCTATATTTTCTGGTAATCAAATCGACATAACAAATAACAAATCAATATTTCAACTTACTCATTCATTCGACCTAGGACTTTTATTACGAATGGATAAAAAATATATCCGAATCTATATCTAAATCTTACAATGATTTTTGTGGAATGAAACTTGAATGAGACTTTAAATCCGAGAAGCCTACTGCTCCAAACCGAATACCCCAATCCTCCAAATCGAATCACAACACCTCCACTCCTTACTTTTTTTTTTGAGAACTTCTCAAATCCCAGATGTGTTTTTGATGATTTGTGATTCGATAACCTTTGGAGGCGAGGCTTAAATGGCGATTTCTGGAGAGTAGTTCCATTGGACTTTCGGATTTGGGGAAAATAGTCTTTCCCTCTACGTGCTATTTCTACTTCAATAGTTTTCTCCTAGGTTGACTTGTGTGGTATTCTATACCCGTGAAGAAGATGGGATTTTCTATGTCAAAAGCTTGTATCAATTGTTGTAAAGGATAGGGATGGGTCGAAAGTTTATGGGGAATAGATGGAGTGGACAAAACTAATGTATTCCTAGGGTTAATGATTTTGGGAGTTGGTTTGAGTGGGTGAGGTTTGTTTTAACTGATGTATTTAGTAAATAAGTAGTTAAGGTGTGGTATTTTATACCTGCGTTTCATTAAACTGTGTCAGATTCGGATCCTTCCCGGAACCGTCTCAAATATGAGATAGTGTATCTTTAAATTTTTTTGAGTCCTTAATTATTCACTAACATTTTTTGAACCTCAGATTTATTTCTGGTTGGCGTGTGGTGTTAGTCTGTGTGAAACTGGGATAACCTCCCATTCTCATTACAATATAGTGAGTAAATTATAATATGTGATTATTTCACTGTTCCTTGGTGAGATTTTTGGGTGTCAATATGTGCAGGTCTATTTTTCCGTGTTAATCACATAATGGTCTAATCTGGTATTTTGGCATAATAAATGAATTGTTGTAAATTAAATATTAGGGCAAATTTACCATTTTTCACATAGACCGCAAGGCAAAGATGGAGGTTATTGAACGAGAGTCAAACGCGTGAGTTGATTTATACAATTTTCAAAAGATAGCCGAGGACTTGGGAGTATAAATCAACTCTCGCATTTGACTCTCGTCAATGCCACATTTTCTAGTGCCAAGGGTAATGACACAAATTGTGGTGCCAAAGGATTTCTGGTGCCACAAAGTGTTTTGCTGACGTAGCAGCACTTTTTGCCAATGGCACCACCCTAATGGCATGCGGGTACCAGTGCTCGTAATCGGTGTCAAGAGCATTTGTTTATCTGATCATTAGAGCGATGGGTATTGTGGAGCCGTTCGGCTAGTGCCGTTCTCAAAAAGTTATGCCACGTCAGCAAAGCATAGAACGACACAAAAAAACCTTTGGTACCACATTTTGTGTCATTACCATTGGCACCAGAAAATGTGGTGTCGTTGGAGTAATAGTGGTGTTATGGGTCCACACATACCCCACTAAATACACAAAAAAACACAAAAAAAATCACAACTGCGAGAGCTGGTAATTACCAGCCAAACCTCAATGGTACGAGACATGGTATGGTGAGCCGTTTGATTTTTTGGGCTGTGAGAGTATTATAAAACATTTAGGATGTTACTCCCTTATGATGTGTTTATGATACTTTGATGGTATGCAGTTAAGTATGCGGAATCTACTTAACCACACTTAGAAGATATTTGGTTTGTTGGTTTGTTTAATAGAACAGTAATGGTTGTATGTAAGTAATGAACACATAAAGATTAACACAAAATGATTCAATATTATTGCTTGAACAATATGAGTGATCTTGCTATTACCAGGGTTACAAAGACCTTGAATCTTAACAAAAACTATGACTGATACATACATTCATCTAACCTAGGATCCCCTTTTATAGACTTAAGGAGTCCTTTATAAGATAAGTCTTCTACCGTATAATTCTAACGAATTAAGATATACAAAGATCCATTCTATACTTGTCTCCTACAATATCTCCAAAAGCAGTTTTCCAGGTCAGCAGTACCTTCTTTACAACTAGCAGTACTAACTTGACAGTTTGTACTGTTAGTTGTTTCTTGAACAGTCTTGAGTTATACACTAACAGTTTGTACTGTTAGTGTAATTATTCAGCAGTACTAAGTCCTTAGACATTTAATTCCCAACAATCCTCCCCTAAACTTTTCATTTACCCTAAATCATCAAGTCTCTCTGAATTAAGTGCATACCTTTGTGCATTGTGAAGACTCTTCCGAACACTATCTTCTGGAATTTGTTTCTTCAGCCTGTTGATAAATCTTCCTTAGTAACTCCCTTGCTATTTCTGATTCTTCTTCTACCTTAAGGTTGGAAGCTTGCATAACAATCAAGGTTCCTGCTCTAAGTGGATAGTCCTTCTCCACCAGCATGTAAACTTCTACTCCTGCTTTTGTAGAAACCTGATGAACACTACAGTTGTCTGATAACCTCCAAGTAGTAGACAAATCATGAGCTTGAAATCTCCACAGTGAATCATTTACATCTGGCTCATAAAGTCTTCTAACTTCAACCCATAGTTCATTGTCCTTATCATTTGTAGGATCTGCAGTTCTAAACCTTTCTTGAACTAAGCTCCACAACTTGTCCAAATCTTCTCTGTCAAAGGCTTTTATCATATCTTCAAAGAACTTATGAACTTCAGACTTTCCTCCTACTCTGATGAACTTCCACCCCTTGATTCTTCCATCAAAATACACTTCCTAGTCAATGATAGGATGCTTGGCTTGAAGGGGATAAACATTGAGAGCTTCTGGAACTACTGCGAGAGCTGGTAATTACCAGCCAAGCCTCAATGGCACGAGATATGGTATGGTGAGCCGTTCATTTTTTTGGGCTGTGAGAGTATTATAAAACATTTAGGATGTTACTCCCTTATGATGTGTTTATGATACTTTGATGGTATGCAGTTAAGTATGCGGAATCTACTTAACCACACTTAGGAGATATTTGGTTTGTTGGTTTGTTGGTTTTTTTAATAGAACAGTAATGGTTGTATGTGAGTAATGAACACATAAAGATTAACACCAAACGATTCAATATTATTGCTTGAATAATATGAGTGATCTTGCTATCACTAGGGTTACAAAGACCATGAATCTTATCAAAAACTATGACTGATACATACATTCATCTAACCTAGGATCTCCTTTTATAGACATAAGGAGTCCTTTACAAGATAAGTATTCTACCGTATAATTCTAACTAATTAAGATATACAAAAGATCCATTCTATACTTATCTCCTACAATATCTCCAAAAGCAGTTATCCAGGCCAGCAGTACCTTCTTTACAACTAGCAGTACTAACTTGACAGTTTGTACTGTTAGTTGTTTTTTCAACATTCTTGAGTTATACACTAACAGTTTGTACTATTAGTGTAATTATTCAGCAGTACTAAGTCCTTAGACATTTAATTCCCAACAATCCTCCCCTAAACTTGTGATTTACCCTAAATCATCAAGTCTCTCTGAATTAAATGCATACCTTTGAGGATTGTGAAGACTCTTCCAAACACTATCTTTTGGAATTTGTTTCTTCAGCCTGTTGATAAATCTTCCTTAGTAACTCCCTTGCTATTTTTGATTCTTCTTCTACCTTGAGTTTGGAAGCTTGCATATAAATTAAGGTTCCTGCTCTAAGTGGATAGTCCTTCTCCACCAGCATGTAAACTTCTACTCCTGCTTTTGTAGAAACCTGATGAACACTACAGTTGTCAAATAACCTCCAAGTAGTAGACAAATCATGAGCTTAAAATCTCCACAGTGAATCATTTGCATCTTGCTCATAAAGTCTTCTAAGTTCAACCCATAGTTCCTTGTCCTTATCATCAGTAGGATCTGCAGTTCCAAACCTTTCTTGAACTAAGCTTCACAACTTGTCCAAATCTTCTTTGTCAAAGGCTTTTATCATATCTTCAAAGAACTTATGAACTTCAGACTTTCCTCCTACTCTGATGATCTTGCACCCCTTGATTCTTTCATCAAAATACACTTCCCAGTCAATGATAGGATGCTCGGCTTGAAGGAGATCAACATTGAGAGCTTTTGGACCTTCACCTGTAATATTAGTTTTATTTTCTAAAAACTGTACATGCAGGTTCTCCTCAACTTTTCTTGTTCTTGTGTTGTATACTCTAAAGGCTTTGCTATTGAGTGAGTATCCAACCAAGAAAGCTTCATCTGCTTTACCATGAAACTTGCCTAGATGGTCTAAGGTATTTAGAATAGTTACATGACACCCAAAAGGTCTTAGAAATCCTAATGCAGGAGTTCTACCTCTAAAGAGCTCATATGGTGTCTTGTTGTGAGGTTTAACTACCAAAACCCTGTTCTGCACATAGCAAGCAGTATTAACTGCTTCAGCCCAAAAAGTGATAGGCAACTTAGAGTTAGCTAACATGGTTCTAGCAGCTTCTATTAGTGTTCTATTTCTTCTCTCAGCAACTCCATTCTGCTGAGGAGTTCTAGCTACACTAAACTCTCTTCTAATACCTTTTTCTTTGCAAAACTCATCCATAACCCTATTGTCGAATTCTGTCCCATTATCACATCTTATGACTTTAACTTTCTTATCCGTTAGGTTTTCTATCTCTGTTATAAATGTCTTAAGAATGCTAGGTGTCTCATCCTTAGAACCTAAATAGAAAACCCATTTGAACCTGCTATAATCATCAGTAACTACAAGCCAGTACCTTTTATGCATAATATTACTCACAGAAGTTGGGCCAAATAAATCCATATGTAGCATAAAAAAAGGTTGATCAATAGAGTTAAGGGTCTTGGGCTTACAAGAAGCCTTGTGTTGTTTGCCTTTAAGACAGGCAACACAAGTCTGGTCATTTTCAAATCTTTTCTGAGGCAAGCCTCTTACCAAACCATCCTTTTCTATTTTATTAATGGTTTTAAAGTTTATGTGACCAAGTCTTCTATGCCACAATATAGACTCATCCAATGTGGCCTTTGCAACAAGACAAGTAAGGGCTTCTTTAGGAACAATCTTCTTCGTATCAACACTGTACTTGTTGCCCTCTCTTAGAACTTTGAGTAATACCTGACTTTCATCAGGTAACTTAAAGTCTTGGGAAAGCTCAAGACATTCAGTGTCAGTAAAAGGAACCTTGTTCTTTTAGTCACACATTTGTGAGATACTAAACAGGTTATACTTAAGCTCTTGCACAAAGTACACATCCTCAAAGTCAAATTTACCAGTTTTCAAGGTGCCTTTACTAGTAATTCTTCCTCCTATTCCTCCCCTAAAGGTAACACATCCTCCATCCATTGGTTAAAAGTCTGAAAGATAGGACATGTTGCCAGTCATGTACCTGGAACATCCATTGTCTGCATAACCTTGATCTTCATCATTGTCCTGTAAATGTTCCTGCACATGAAATAAGGAAATTAGTTTCCTTAGGGTACCCAATCCATCACTGACTTGGGTTTGCCTCGTGCATCAATATAGTCAAATCTTTTCAATACAGTTGATGCACCATTGGACCGAAGTGGTCTCCAAATCCAACATGATGAGGCCTTTACAGCATTTGCCCTCTTATCCCTAGCAGTGTTTTTAAAGTTACCAGTACTAACTGCTTGGCTAGCAGTACTAACTGCTGGCTTTGCAGTTTGTGCCTTTGGTTTCCAAATTTGTTTTTGTACCACTGCTTTCTTTTGAAAAAGCCTTTTTGCAGTTTGTGGTGCATATTTGAAAGTTGGTTTTGCACTTTTAACTGCTGGTCTAGGGTAAACAGTTTTAAAAGGTCTGGCAGTATAAACTGCTGGTCGAGCAGTACTAAATTGTTTTGGGCCAGACTTCAATAAAAGTGCTCTGGGGTGAAATTGAGACCTGTTATAGTTCACCCTATGACTAAGTTCCCAGATACCCTGTTGTTCCTAGTAACCATCTTTCTACCCTAATGGTTATCACAGAAAGCCTCAAGGTGGTCAAAACTTCCACATGAGAAACAAGCCTTCTTATATAGGACAAAGTCATCACCTAGTTGGTGAGACTTGAGGTTATTCCAGTTCCTCTAGTTACCTCTTGGCTTGTCTGTGGATCTATACATCTCACAGTACCTAACTGTTTTTCTAACTGTTTTAACATTTGATTTAGGCCTAACAGTTTGATCATTTACCACCTTAGGAACACTGGTTCCTTCTACTTCAACCATATCAGGTTTAACCACAACCTGATCTTCCTCATCATCAGATGTCTAGTCCTCAATGGTTGGAGCATCTGAATTCCTACCAGTGGAAACCTTGTCCTCAGTGAGTAAAGTGTCACTTGCACTCTTAAAAGGTTCACTGACTTCTACAGGCTTATAAACAACTACATTCCCTTTTGGCTTACAACCATACTCTAACTTAGGTTGTTGGAACTCTGCTAAACCTGTATGCTCTAGGTCTATTCCTGGGGGTGCAGGTACTCCTCTGTGAGGAGGTGGACATGTTTTATACCCCAACCCAGACTTAGCCTTGTTAATCAACTGACATTCAATTATTTTGTTTACACCCTTAGAGGCATATTCTAAGGTTTCTACACTTAATTGAATATTTTCATTAGCCTTTTTAATTCTATCCAACTCAGCTTTCAATAGACTAATCTCAGCATGCTTAATTGATAAATCCCTTTTAAGAACCGCTACATCATCAGCAAAAACTGGCTCATTGTTCTTATAATGCACTATTTGATCTTCTAGAACTGCTAAACCTCTCTTATGATTTGACAAATTGTAATTAGTTTTGTTTAGCTCAATCCTTTGTTCATTATAGTGTTTCTTTAAAGTTTCTAGTTCTTTAAAAGCAGTGCATGTTTTAGAACATTTAGCAGATTGTACCTCAGAGTCAGAGAAGGCCATAAGAGCCATCTCAATAGGTGCTTCTTTATCATCTGCCATAAAGCTCCAATCAAATCCTAAGCCATCAATAGCCACCATATCCTTTGAGGTTGGCTCAGCATCTTCCACTGCTTTGGGCTTGCTCCCATAACTCTTGTTCTGCTATCTTTTTGCCTAGGCCTCCTGCATTCCCTTGAAAAATGCCCCATCTTTTGACAGTTGTAGCATTCTATCTTAGATTTATCAAATCCAGCAGTATCATTGCTGTTGATGTTGATCTTCTTTCCAGTCATTTGATAGAATTTCTTAGCCCTCATGCTAAGAAGGGAAATCTGCCATTTGATATCCATCTCCTCCAAATCATCATCATTAATCTCCTAGAGATCTTCATGTGTCAGCATGGATCCATTATTCTGGGTTGTCAGGAAGGCACAGTAGGTAGTATCATTCAGGATACCAGAAGTACTGCTTGATGAGCTAGCAGTACTAATACCAGCGTTAGCAGTACTAACTCCTGCAGCAACCTTTACTTCTTCAGGACTTGAGTTACTAGGAGATGACACAAAGGCCATGTTCCCAGTGCTTGAACTAGTGCCTCCAGCCTTCTAAACATCTTGCTCAACAATCTTGAAATTATTGTACAAGTCATTGATGCTCATAGAATCAATGTCTGGCTTGTTCTTCCAGACCACCACATGCATAGCCCACTCTGCAGGTAAGCTTCTCAAGAACTTGGAGTTCAGACTTCCTGGGGTATATAAACACCAAGAACAACAAGCTGGCTAACAATCTTTTGCAGCCTATTGAACATGTGATCCAAAGACTCATTACTGGTTGTAGAGAAGTTTTCAAAGTTCTGCTTCAAAAGAGTCTTTTGTGTCTTCTTGGTGGCTTCATTCCCACCAAACCTAGCAATGATTGCTTCAAATAAGGACTTTGCATCCATATACTTGCTGAAATTCAAGAGCTGATCATTAGGGATTGTCATCATCAGCAAGCTCCTTGCCTTGATATCATTTTTCTTCTGTAGCTTCTCTTCTACAGTCGCTAGAGAGGTCTGAACAACAGTTTCTACCTTACCATCAACTATTTTTGTAGATGTGGTAGGTTTGAATGAATTTCCTTCTTCAATAATCTCCTAGAGTGCATAGTCTTGCACCTGGAAGTACTGTTCTATTCTCAACTTCCACATATCAAATTCGTTCTGCTTTAACATTGGCTGTTTAGCAGCCATGTTTGTTTGAGTAGTCTCCATGTCCATTATTTTCAGAAAAGAGTTCCTCTAAATTCAATAGTATCAACCTGGCTCTGATACCACTTGAGAGGATTATAAAACACTTAGGATGTTACTCCCTTATGATGTGTTTATGATACTTTGATGGTATGCAGTTAAGTATGCGGAATCTACTTAACCACACTTAGAAGATATTTGGTTTGTTGGTTTGTTTAATGGAACAGTAATGGTTATATGTGAGTAATGAACACAGAAAGATTAACACCAAACGATTCAATATTATTGCTTGAATAATATGAGTGATCTTGCTATCACTAGGGTTACAAAGACCTTGAATCTTAACAAAAACTATGACTGATACATACATTCATCTAACCTATGATCTCCTTTTATAAACTTAAGGAGTCCTTTACAAGATAAGTATTCTATCGTGTAATTCTAACTAATTAAGATATACAAAAGATCCATTCTATACTTATCTCCTACAATATCTCCAAAAGCAGTTATCCAGGCCAGCAGTACCTTCTTTACAACTAGCAGTACTAACTTGACATATTGTACTGTTAGTTGTTTCTTCAACAGTCTTGAGTTATACACTAACAGTTTGTACTGTTAGTGTAATTCATCAGCAGTACTAAGTCCTTAGACATTTAATTCCTAGCAGGCTGGTAGAATGGCACCACCGTATCCCCAGCTCTTAAGAGAGAGTAAGAGGCATAAATCTTTATTGAACTAGGGTTGTGTTTGGTGTGTAGGTGGGGTTGGATTCGGATTTGGATTTGGTACGGTTTGAAAGAAAATATGATAGAAAATGTATTTGATTGATTTAAAAAATATTTATTTATTGACTAAAATTTTAAGTTCAAAAGTTATTTGGATAAATAAAATAAAAGAAAATTACAAAAAGGGATGTGTAAATATGTGAGAGAGAAAGAGAGACAACGAATTTAATGTGTGAAAAATAGTTGTTGTTAAAATAAAATAAAGCTGGGCCCCACAGTAATTGAACAAAAGTCACCCACTTAGGTAGGATTGTATCTATGGGTGTTGAATGATAAATTGACTTTTAAAATTTGAACCAAACATTTAATCATGGATGTGATTCTCGTACTATCATTACAAACCCCCAAAACAAATGCTTCCTAAATGAGGATGAGATGTCAAGGCGCGTTTAGTTGGAGAAAAAAAATTGTTTTTTATCTCTACATTTGTAAAAATTTGAAAAGGAAATTTATTTATAAAAAACACTAGAAAATATAGAAAATGTGTTTATTTGATGTTTTTATTTTTTTTATCTTGAAGAAGGGGAGTGACGGTTTTGGGTTACAAAGGAAAACAAGAAAACAACCCAAATTTGTTCTGTAATTTTTTTCTTAAGTTAAGAAATAAGGGATTTTTGTTTTGTGAGAATTTTTCGAAAACAAAGCGATTTGAACGCGAATCCTTATTATTATTATTATTATTATTATTATTATTATTATTATTATTATTATTATTATTATTATTATTATTATTATTATTATTATTATTATTATTATTATTATTATTATTATTATTATTTTTTATTTTTATTATTTTTTTTTATTTTATAAACATCACTTTATTAGAAACAAAAAGGATTTTACAAGAAGTTAGTAGGGAGCCGAGATACTAATTGGGCTCCCACTCCTCTAGCTATAGAAAAGCTAATCCTATTAAAAATATGAGCAGCAGAACGTGCTCCAATGTCTTGAGTCATCGAAAACTTTCGAATACGCTTCAATAGAGTCACAGCGTCCTTCTCAAGTTCCCCAAAAGAAGAGAAAGAGAAGGGGATGAACCCATATCCCATACCTGCGCACTTGGCCTCATATTTGACGCGTTTACGTTGTGCAGCCTCAATCACCGCACGACCCGGCACGAAATCAACCATACCAGTTTGCGTCAAGGGAGATGATCCAGTCAAATCAACGCATACATCAAGTCTTTCATCCCACGAGTAGAGCAACACATCAGCAGGATGTAAAGATTTGTCCCGTTCACCACAAAGTCCAATGTCAACCTCTTTACGAGCCGAAACCCCAGATCGAGAACATATGTCAACAAGAACATCACGAACCATGTTATGCCGATGTTTAATACCAATCATACCAGCACAAGATACAGCATGGTCCCCATAAATATCACCAGCAAAGACCCTGGAACAGGCTGAGCACGGCATCTGAACATAAAATAGGGGGACACCAAGCCGATAACATAACACGCAACGATAAGTCCTGGCATTCATAGTCTGTCCCAACCCCGATATCGGAACTACCCTAAGCCAATCCGAAGTGTAATCCTCCATTTGCGATTTCCACAACGCCATCTGTCGAGTAGATAAGGAAAATGTAGATTCAGCAGTTCGGGTAACACGTGTGAAATATATATCTGCCAGTTTCTTCATAAGTTTGGGGGCAGCGATCTCACACGGATTACTCAAAAGATCAATCTCCATTTTCACATTAAAAGCACACAAGGCATCATCAAAGGAAGGCCCAGGGGTTACGATACCAGAATGTCGAAGCAACCTAGTCTGCAAGCTAGCAGATTGAAGTCTAGACGCAAGAAATGCATAGTTCAAGACATCAAATGTCTGTTTTTATACTTTTCTATTTTTTCTTACTTTTCTTCTTTTTCTTCTTTTTTATTCTTTTTCTTTTAGAGTAAATTACACCCTTGGTCCTTGTGGTATGCGTTGACTGCGGATATGGTCCTTTGACCAAAAAAATTGCGTCGGTGGTCCTTAAGTCAGAAACGTTATGCACCGTTAGTCCCTCATTCCAAGTGGCCCCACAAACTGATGATAAAGCCCGTTATCTATTGGATTTAAAGGGGCATTTTGGTCACTTCACATTACAAGGACCAATGGTGTAATTTACTCTAAGTAGAATTTCTAACCCTATGTCTTAAACCATTGCAGTCACACACACATCTACCTAACCTTATCTCTCTCCCAAACACATCTGCTTTATCAAAAACACTTCTGCGTCAAAAACACAATCTGCTTCATCATACGCTTCATCAAAAACACATCTTCTTCATCAAAAATAACGCATCTTCATCAAAAAAAAAAAAAAAAAAAAAAAAAAAAAAAAACGCATCTTCATTAATCGAACAAAAGATGGAGGGTAACAGATTTGTTATGCTTCCACTTTTAAAGTTTCGTATAAATGTGAAGAAGCTAAGCTTCTCATAGGATCCGTGATGATTAATTAGTTTCAACTAAAAAAAATCTTAAAGAAGATTAGAGACAAAGTTGAAACTTTCTGAGATCCATCTATCTTTTTTCTGATGATGTTTGATATGTGTGAAGTATGGGATTAGATTAGAATGAGTTGTTGTTGGTTTATTTTTGGGTTTTGTTTGCTACAGCTTCTCGTATCATTCCTTTTTCTTTTCATATTCTGATTTTGGAGTGATGATGTTATTGTAACTGAAGTCCTTTAGAGTTGGTATAATCAGATTCATGGATATGGTATTTCTTTGGTGGGTGATGATTGTGGTTGGTTTGCGAGTTGATTAAATCTTTATATGGTCAACGAGAAGCTTTATATGGTCAACAAGAAGCTTTATTCAGTTGAAGTCTACGAAGATGAACTGGTGGTGGTGTCATGGTGGGATTGCTGGTGGGTAGTAAGATTGTTTATGCTTTATCGTGCACCATTTGTTTGAAGTACGTGTAAGAAAATCTGGCTAACTTATTGGTAGCATTTGTGAAAGTAATTTTTGTAGATTTGGTTGGAAACTGAAGAGTATATGACGTTAGAATTGAATTTGCTAGAAATTGCTTCAAAATTTTTATGTTTCTGCTGTAAATAAAATATGTCACGATCATTGATTTTGAAGTTTTGTATTTATTGGCTATGTGTTCTTTGTTGTTTAAAAAGATACGATGTTTATTAATTTGTTCTATTCTTCAGTTGAATTACTTGTATAACAAAATACGCCTAATTTATACGTGAAAAGTTAATTTTTCATATTCATATTCTGATTTTGGACTGATGATATTATTGTAACTGAAGTTCTTTAGAATTCGAAGGTGTTGGACGGATTCTGGGTTTGAGTTAGTGTTTTGAGTTTGAAGTTCTGGGTTTGAGTTTGAAGTTCTGGTGTTGGCCGGATTGTGGGTTTGAAGTTCTGGGTTTGTGTTTTGTGTTTGTGTTTTGTGTTTGAAGTTTTGTGTTTGAAGTTCTGGGTTTGAGTTTGTGTTTTGTGTTTGTGTTTGTGTGTTGTGAATTGACGTAAATGCCCCTTTAAGTCCAATAGATAACGGGCGTTATCATCAGTTTGTGGGGCCACTTGGAATGAGGGACTAACGGTGCATAACGTTTCTGACTTAAGGACCGCCGGCGCAATTTTTTTGGTCAAAGGACCATATCCGCCAGTCAACGCAAACCACAAGGACCAACGGTGTAATTTACTCTTTCTTTTATTATGATTTTTCTATTTGAGTGTTTTTTTTTTTCTTGTTTTGTATTTGTATTACGTATTAAAAGTATTACTGTAAATAGTTTCACTAGACATGTTTTGTCAGATAAAGAATGTATAAGATGATACGTGACAACACGTATTTTTTGAATTGAAGGGTTCGGTTTCGAACTCATATATCTCAACTCTAAGGCTGCCCATTTAGTTGATCGTTTTAAAAAGATCAATTTAAAATCCTAAACGTTTATTTTTGTCAAATAAATATGACATTGCATACTTTTAACTTTAATTGATTATATTATAAAATTCATTTTTTATATTTAATAAAGTTTATTTCTCATGCAAATGCAATCGTTTTATATTTAAATTGTAAAGTTGATAGTTTAACTCATTTAGACATTTTTACAACAAAAAAAATAGTTTTTTTAGTCAGATTTTAATTTTTCAACCTTGAAAAGTTCAATGTAGATCAAATATTATCTAAAGATCCAATGAACCAATCTTGGTCATCCATTTTTTGATCGAAACAAAAAAAAAATCAACTTTCATCATTTTAAAAAAAAATTAAATATCTCGCAAACCGTTAATCGTTACATAAAACGAATCATACCATCGCGACGAGAATTAAATCATCTTTCTATAACCGGGCACTTCAATATACTTTCGACGAACTTTTTTTTCGATTTTTTCCAGTTACGTCTTTGAGTCGTAACTGAAAAATAAAACAAAAAAAAAAAATCCTTGAAAGTATATCGAAGTGGCCGTTTACTGAAAGATAAAAAAAAAAAAAAATACTCGTCGCGATGGTCTATTTTTTTTTCACTTGACGATTTACCGTTTGCAAGATATTTTATTCTTAAAAAAGAGGAGGAAAGTGGGTTTTTTTTTTTTTTTTTTTTTTTTTTTTTTTTTTTATTATTATTTTTTTATTTTTCAAATATTATGAGTGGCTATGATTGGTTCATTTGATCTTTATATAATTTTGGTTCTACATTGATCTCAACAACTTATTCAGATTAAGATAAAAATCAGATTAATACTTTTTAACCACAAATTCATATGTACAAACTCATAGCCACTTAATAAACAAATAACATCTAAATCTTTGTTGCTTTCTCTAGTTATTACAACTGCCTCCACATTTAATACTCATGAAGACACTTGTATCAAGAAGAGTGTTACCACCTGTAACACCCTCGTTTTTCGATATACGCAGCGGAACATAAGTTTGGGGTGCTACTTCATGGTTCACAGTCATGGAGATAGAAAATGACTCGAAAATAGGCGTTTTGAATAAAATTGTTATCATTCATTTATAAATATCAGAGTACAAAGGATAGGTCCCAGAGGGAAGTTTCAAATATGTTATAAAATACGTTATTCCTTGAATGATAACAAAGTGGACACTCTTGTTATAAAAAGAAAGTCCACAGCCACTCCGTGCCAAATCAAACTTCTAGTCACCTGAGATAAACATGCTTAAAAAGTCAACACAAAGGTTGAGGGAATCCATAGTGTTTTTAGTTATAATCAGTTTGAACATAAGCTAAGTAGAAAATAAACCAGTAATATCAGGTTCATTATATATATTGCTTAAAGTCTCATGGCACGCAAAACGTTAACAGGTTATCTTCATAGTTATAAGCTATGAGATATAAATTACCCCATAATTAAATGTAGGTAACCTTGCCCCCGAGTAGGAGATTGTCAGTCTCTTTATTTAACTCAAATAAAATGCATTTGGTTACGTTACGGTAACACAAAGGGGCTGTCAAACCCAATAGATCTATCCATTATATTCGCGCTCACCCGCAAGTGATTAGAGGTCCATGATTAGGGGTCTTTTTGACAATATCAAACTTATGCAATATAAATCAGGAAAACATTCAGAAAATACTTGTGTTCGGTTTAGTAGCATGTATCTCCCCACAAGTTTGGAAAAACTTAGTAAAACGTATAAAAGTGGGACTATGAACTCACCTGGGCAATCTGGATGGAAAACATAGTTAAAAAAAGTTGATAAACGTCTCCGGCTCGCAACCTGGGTTGGTATATCAAGTTTTTCAGTAATCGTTTCTGATTATATAAGTTTTTAATGTTCGTTTCGTTGTTTGGTTGTTGATTAGATATTTGGAATGAGACAACATGAAGTCTCTTCAAAATAAGATTTTTTCTTATTTATTCATTCTTATGTTTTCGTTCGTTTGTTTGTTATATGTATCTTTTGTTCTTTTGTCCGTTCGTAAATAAAATAAACGTATTATGTTAATATTAGATTGGGAAAATAAAATAAAAATGAACAAAATATTAGTTAGGAGAAGTTATACTTTAATCCCTAAGGTTTGGTCAAATGACAGTTTACACCCTGAACTTTTAGGAAATGACAGTTTTTACCCTTAAGTTCCAAATATGACATTTTCTACCCTTCGTATTTGTTATTGTCAAAAATGATCCTTAATATAAAATATTTATAAAATTAGCCCAAGAAAACTTATATTATTTAAAAATGGAACACATGAAATAAGTGACATGGCTAGAGTTTTAGATCTAAATATCTATGTGAAAACTAAATCATTTTACGAAATCTCTCTTCCTATAAAAAGCTAGCCAGGTCGTTGTTAAAATAAGCTAAGTTTCGTATTTTATGAAAATCATTTGGTGCTCGAAAAATATCTCTAAAGTCAACGAGTAAAACAGTTTTTAATAAAATCTGGAAATTGGTTTTTAGACTAGTGATCCCGCAATCTCTAAACACCAATAACTTTCTACTCATTTGATTATTTTGTAAAATTCTTTCTCCTAAAATAACTTAGCTAGGTCGACTTTAATGTGGCAAAATCTTATAACTTTTAGAGATCATATAGTGTTCGAAAACCAGGCCTAAAGTAGGGTCACTGAATGGGTAACTGGAAAGAAATAAACTGAAATTTGTAAGTTTTATATGTAGCGATAAAGAGCAAACTTTGAACGCTAATAACTTTTAACTCAATTAATCATTTTACAAAATTCCTTCTTCTAACATAACTCTACTAGGTCGTATTTTATGAGCCAAAAACTAGGAATTTTTAGAGTTCTTACAAGGGTCGAAAACTATGTCTATAATAGGCCAACTGGTCGAATGAATTTGAAAGTAAATACTGGAACTTTTTAAGTTATAACTCTAGCGATAAAGAGCAGAGTTTGGAGCTCGATATCTCTTAGCTCGGTTAACCCTTTTATTTGTTTTTTTTTTCCTAATTTAAGTTAGCTGGGTGAACTCTAATCATACCAAAAATTATAATTTTTAAAGGTCTCTAGGTCGTTGATTGAAAGGTCAAAAGTTGGGCTGTAGAACGAAAAACTGAAAAAGGAATTAAGTGAAAATCTGGGTTTGTAGTCTAGCGATATGGGTAGAACTTTGAGACTCGATATCTTTTTGAATACTTAACCATATTCCCTGATTCTTTTTCCTAAATTTAGTTAGTTATGTGAACTTTATATGTACCAAGTTTCAGAATTTAGGGTGCTCGTTTGATAGTTGATTTTTAGGTCAAAAGTGGGGCTAGTGGACTCTTTTTCTTGCTCGACAGAAAACAGAAAGTGAAACCCAGTTGGGTTATTTTAGTTTTTAGAGTTCTCCTACTAAATTTTTACGTATAACATGATAATATTATATATATGTTAACATGTTTTAAGAGTTATTGATCTATTTTAGCAAAGCTTCAAATACTTAGGGTTCATTTATGTTCACTGTTTGATGAGAAACTAGAAAAATAAATGAAAACTAATTTGTTGTTGATCTTATTTGTTATTAGTGGTTATTAAGTGATGTGTTTAAGTAATATATAAAGTATTTAAAACTGAAATAAAGAGAGTTGTATAACTTACTTAGAGTAGAGTTCGACTATGGTTTTTGGATCGAATGGGTTGTATCTTTAGCACTAGTTGTCCTCCTCTTCTTCTATTCTTCCTAGGGTTTTATTTAGCTTGTGTTTTGGCTGTGGATCAGTAGAGTAAGGGAAATGTTTCTGGGTTTGTTGGGTTTGAATGAAATAAGTGGATTATGGAGGGAGTTTGATCGAATGGTGTGTGTAAAGAGTGAAATATTGGGCTGTCATTTATAGAAGGGTATTTAGGGTTTTCAGAGGTTATAGGGGAGGACATGAGGGATGTGTTTACTTCCTATTGGTGGTAGGTGTAAGGAGGAGAAAGGGACATGTAGGCTTTGGAGGGGGAAAGTGATGTGAAGGCTTTAAATCCATACAAGTGGCTTGGTTCTAGAGGAGGGGGGATGTGTACTCTTAGGGTTCATCCATTTGTATTCTTAAGGTGGAAGAAAATAGCTAGGGTTAGTTGGTTTAGGGTTAGGATCGAACTAGGTTAAGTAAACTAACTTAGTTTGGTTCGTTTAGTGCATAAAGGGGTAGAACCTAGGGCTTAGTTCACTTGTACTCTAGGGTTTAGGACAAAACTAGGGTTTCTAATTCTAGGGTTTCCTTAGAAATGAGTTTTTAGACTTCTAATAAATGTGTATCGATTTATATGTTTACTAGGAAATATGATTTTGTGCTTTGGGAGGTTGTACTCTAGGCTTAGGAAGGTTGTACTAGGGTTCGGAAAATATGAAAAATATAATCTTAATATTTTCCTTGATTTATATAATTTTTACATAATTTTTATTAAGCTTTAAATACGTATTAATGAGTTTTTAAGGTTTTGTGCATTGAAATATTTTACCTTGAGTTTAAGGTGTTGTACAATAATTTAGAATATAGGAAAAATATAGTTTTAATATTTTATTAAGTTATAAAAATTATTTGTTAATTTTTATTAAGTTTAAAAGTACATAAATAGGATTTTTGGGTTTTGTGCATTAGGCACTTGTATATTAGGTTTAAAGACTTGTAAAATATTTAGTGAGTTTAGGAAAAATAATTTTTAAGAACTATGCATGAATGGTTTGTAAACTATGCTTTAAAAATAATTATAATTAGGGTTTTATTAAAGATTTTGTGAATAAGTGATTTTATGCATAAAAGACTTGTACTCTAGCTTATATGACTTGTAAAATTATATATTTTATAAAAATATTGTATAAATAATTTAAGGTTTGTGAAATGAATACATAAAATCACAGTTATGTGAAATTAGGGTTTTATCAGGAACTAAAATAGAATTAGGGTTTCTGTTGCTTTGATAACTTGTACATTAGCTTAGATGTGTTGTACTTTTATGTTCTAGGGTTTAGTTATTCTTATTTGGTGTTGTGATGAATTTAGGGTTTTATAAATACATTCTATCAGATAAGATATGTTCAGTTATAAACGTATGTTAACGAATTAACGTAAAGTGATAAATGGTAATTTATAAAGTCTTATACTTGACATAGGAAAATGTTTATGTAGATAAACATTAAATAGGTTCAGGTTGGGTTGCACGCGAGCACGTTTATCAGGGATGTGAGTTACGTCACATGAGATAATAATTGTAATCCAGATAAAAAAAAAATTTACACGTAGAAAAGGACAAGTATTCTAAGAGATAGTGAAATCTAGTGTGGGATTTTCGCAGTGGTTACACCACCTCTAAATTTATATTAGAGTTAACTACATTTTATCTTTATGGTTTGCCGGATATTTCATTTTTAGTCCAACTTTAAAAAAGTATCAGACCCACTCAGAAAATGAAACACCCATTTCGGGTTTAATCCAAACTTCCGTTGACTGTTAGTTTGACCGCTTAAGGAATGCGAGTGACTACAAATACCATCGTCCAAAAAAAAATTAGAAATGACCAAAATATCCTCCGCTTCATTTTCTTTTCTTTTCTTTTTGTATTATATTATTTTTATAAACAAACACAAAGCGTCAAAAACACAAACACAAACACAAATCCTTGAAAGCAACACATATCCACAAAAGGAGAGATTATTCCCACCCCTCCCCCTAAATTACAAGCGGCACACCCCAACATTTTTTTTAATTTTTTTATTATTTTTGTAATTTTGTTTATATTAAAAAAACTGTAAACCTGAAAGTACATAACAAAAAAAATAAAGTTTAATAAGTCAAAAGCTTAAAACTGACAGAAAACACGGAACAAAAACTGATATAAAACTGAGTTGTACTGTAAACTGGGGTGGACCAGAGGAGGTGGAGGACAAAAAGTCACATCCAGGGGTGGCTATAGAAGATCTCATTTACAAACACCATCTCATCATCACCATCCTCATAAAGCCACCTAATACTTTTCATTTAATCTTCATCATCATCCTTCTCATATACCCAACTAACACCATTCATCCTTAAATTTCAAACTCATTTATTTCAACCATTTACCTATAAATATCCTAATGTCTGTCTGAAATTTTACACAAACAAATACATAGAAATCCACATATATACCACAAAAATCAAGATCCTGGAAGTAGACAAATCTAAAACAACCAATTAAACACCACATTCACTTTTTATTGTCAAAAATGATGTAACACCCCAGAATGTGGTCGCAGCGGAAGATTGTGTCACTGGGGTGCTACTTCATAATACAAAGTACAAGTTATAGAAAACGACTTCTAAATGAGACGTTTTGAAAAGTTACCATTCGATTAATAAATTCAGAGTTACAAACATGAGGTCCCAAAGTATAATACATAAATGTTTACAAAATGTTTCGAATGGTAAATGATAAAAACATAAGTCTTCAAAATATGTCGTGTGACTCTATGCTCCTTGCAACAGCTATCACCCTACAAACCTGAGATAAACATGCTAAAATGTGTCAACACAATGGTTGTTGAGTTCATAGAGTTTGTTTAACATGTAAAGTCTTTAAAGAAAGTTCCCACAGCAAAGGCATTGTAAATCCATTCAGTTCCAAGTTACGCCCATAAAAAACATGCAACCTATGTGTTCACAACCCACTGCTTAAAATAT
The DNA here is from genome assembly GCA_021014915.2 of Artemisia tridentata subsp. tridentata. Classification (NCBI taxonomy): domain Eukaryota; kingdom Viridiplantae; phylum Streptophyta; class Magnoliopsida; order Asterales; family Asteraceae; genus Artemisia; species Artemisia tridentata. The sequence continues at coordinate 208,720,677 of CP139508.1, read as the reverse complement.
AGTTCACATCATTGCACTTATTGTTACTCCGTCGAGAAGGGAGACTTGGGGTTATTCAGCTAAACAAATACACAAAGCAAAGGTGATGTCAATCAATCCAGTTTCAAGTCCCGCCCATACAAGACTTGTAACCTACGTGTTCACATCCCATTGCACAAAATATAGTATAGTTTATGTTCAAGCACACGTTGTCATATTAGTTCACAATATAAGTACCATGTATATAATAATGTATGCCAGGAAAAGCCCCTAAAATAAATAATATGCGTCCTGTAACATAGTAAACGAGAGGTTGGGGCAGGGTTCGGGTCACGGTTCTTACCATGGTTTGTACCACGGTTCTTTCCCCGTTTAATACGATGAAGATGTCGAAGAGACATCACCCGTCAAACCAAGGACCGCTTCGCGACGTGCTACAAAGGCTAAGGACAAAGGCAAGAAGACCGAACCGTCCTAAAAACGGGAATCATGGATAAAGGCGGAAGATATCGCGCTTTGTAAAACTTGGGTTTTTGTGTCAAAAAATTCCCAGCGAGAAAACGCTATTAACAGGCACCGCTTTTGGGAGGAGGTGATAGCGTATTTTCATAAAGAAAACCGGTTCATTAAGAAGCTACGATTCTATCAGCAGCAAATGGAAGAATCGGATTCGGAGTAGGGTTTGAAATTTTGCTCCTATCATGGATAATATCAAGCTTAACCATGGTAGTGGTGAGAATGATGTTAATGATAGTTAGAAAACTTTGAGGGAATACCGTATGATTTACGGTTATGATTTCAACTTGGTGGAATGTTGGAAAATCTTGAGGCATCATGATGCTTGGAAGACGGAGGGGGATGCTATCTGAACAAATAGTCAGAAGAAAACAAAGGGCTCTACAACAACCTCGGGGTCAACACAAGGTCCTTTGAATTTTCAAGACGTCGATGATTCTGAAACTGAAGACGATACTAGAGAATCACGACCAGAAGGTCGTGACGCAGCTAGGAAGAAATCATCGTCCTCATCTCATGATCCACCACAATCGTTTGTAGCTTCACTAACCAAGAACTTCTTCAAATCGAAGCCGTCAAAAGAGGGAAAAAAGAAGGTCATTGAAGATGAAGCGGAGAAGAGCTGGCCATGAAAAGAGAGAAAATAGAACTTCAACGAAAACAGGTCGAACTCATGGAAAAATCAACCAAGAACCAAGATTTGATCTTCTACTAATCCAAAATCGACCCAACTTTGCCCGAAAATCACCAAAATCATCTTAGGCAACTTAAGGCAGCAATCAAAGATCGCTACAATTTAGATGATTAGTTTACGTTTGTAATCGCTATCGTATTTTTAATTTAGTTTGTAATGTTTTTATTATTAATGAATTTTAAGTTTTTTTAAATGTTTTATTAAAAAAAAAATAGGTCATCGACTGTGGCACTTTGGTCGCTTCTGGTTGCCGGAGAGAGAAAGCTGACGTGGCATCCGGTGACCCAGGTCGCTTGGGTTAATGATTGTGCATAGCCTAATAGCAATTTGCACTCACCAATCCTCTAGCCACGTCATAAAATTCCGGCTACGTCGTATAGTATAAGGCTATGCACATCCGGCCGAGTTTTATCGGTCGGTCGCTTTCATTCGACCAAACCGACCGATATGAAGGTCGGTCACATCGGTTGTTGCAAATCGGTCGGTCACTGTGCAGTTGAAATATCGGTCTACAAATTGATCGAGTTTAAAATCATATTTATCCTTCCAATTTTAAACCGTTGCATATTTAAAAAAAAAAAAAAAAAAAAAAAAAAAAAAAAAAAAAAAAAAAACCTTTTCCAACCTTATAAATACCAACCTCAAACACACTTCTAAACACACAATTTCAAACACAATTCAAACAACTTCTCATCCATATTCAAACAACATTTCTATCAATACCTTCAAACACATTCTTTTAATTATGTCTTACGAGCTATTATTCGGTTCTTCGTCTTCCGACGATGATGAAGTTCTGAGTGAGTTTCCTGAGTTCGGGAAGTACGCAGGGATCACGAGGGTGCTCATAATCGTTTAGTGACGGCATACTTCTCTGAAAACCCGCAGTTCGATGAAAGAATATTCCGGAAGCGATTCCGAATGAGCCGAGAACTTTTCACAGAAATTGTTCGAGAGGTAACCGATTATTCTCCTTATTTTCAACAAACTCTTGATGCTAGGGGCATACCTAGTATTAGCCCATTGGTCAAGTGTACTGCGGCAATTCGTCAATTGGGATACGCGGCCGTTCCTGATTCTCTTGACGAGAATCTGGCAGTGGCTGCAACAACATCCCGTGAATGTCTCCGTAAGTTTTGCACGGTTATCATGGAGTTATACGGGGTTGAGTATTTGTGAAAGCCCACGTGTACTGACCTTACGAGATTATATGCTCATCACGAGCATAAGCATGGGTTTCCTGGGATGATGGGAAGCATTGATTGTAAAAGTTAGGAGTGGGAGAATTGCCCAAATGGTTTGAGGGGTCAATATGTTAGGGGCGATCATGGGCCACATCCATTCATCTTATTAGAAGCGGTCGTCTCCCAAGATTTATGGATTTGGCATGCATTCTTTGGTGTCTCCAGTATGAATAACGACGTAAACGTTTTACGTCGTTCACCCGTTTTCATGCTATCAAATCTGGGAGAGCACCAGACCTTGAATTCGAGGCTAACGATGTACAATATAAAAGGGGATATTATCTTACTGACGGGATATATCCACAATGGTCCATTCTTATTAAGCCCATTTCAAATCCTCCCACGGGTGATGAAAAAAGAATATTGTACAAGAGGAAGCCCAAAGCAGCAAGGAAAGATGTGGAACGGGCTTTTGGTGTGTTGAAGAAGAAGTGGAAAATGCTTAAAGTTCCGGCTCGAGGGCTGTATAAAAAGGATCTCTAAGAATTTAAATGTTTTTAATGTTTAATTGAATAATATATGTAATGTTTTTATTATTAATGAATTTTAAGTTTTTTTTTTTTTAAATGTTTGATTAAAAAAAAAGAAAAAAGAAAAAAATATTCGGTCATCGACTGTCGCAGTTTGGTCACTTCTAGTCGCCGGCGAGAGAAAGCTGAAGTGGCAGCCGGTGACCCAGGTCGCTTGGGCCAACGACTGTGCATAGCATAAGGCTATGCACAACCCATCTGAAAATCTCGGTCGGTCGCTTCCATTGCAGCAATATCGGTCGCTTGTGTTCAAATCCAAATCGGGCCTTCAACCGACTGACTTTCAAACCAATCAATACACATTTCCAACTATTTTAAACCGTTGCAAAAAAAAAAAAAAAAAAAAACTTTTTCAACCTTATAAATACCCACCTCAAACACACATCTAAACACACAATTTCAAACACAATTCATATTCAACTTATCATCCACAAACAACTTCTCATCATGTCAAAGAAAAACACTCCCACATCAAAAGACCGACGATCCCGACTACCCCAAAATGCCCCAAATTTGAACTTCTCGCCCGAAAACAACTTTCAACTAACCGACATAACAGCACCACAACAACGGGGTATTCGATTTCGTGCACCCTCTTTTGAATACTCATCAAGACTATCCCAACCCAACCAAAATCAAAACATGTTTTACCTTAAACATCCATATGTTCCACCGTATCGTCCTAACATGGATTATCACCAAGAACCAAGTGGGTCGTCGTATCGGCCTAACATGGATTTCTTGCAATCTCCCCAACCGTATCAAGATTATTCCCCGATTCGGGATGTTAATCTTGAGATGGATTTTGAGGATTTTATGGACAACCAAGCGACGCAACAATATCCGACTCAAGATGCGTCGATGGGGCAAGGTTCGGGTCACGGTTCTTACCATGGTTCGTACCACGGTTCTTTCCCTGTTGAAGACGATGACGATGTCGAAGAGACATCACCCGTCAAACCAAGGACCGCTTCGCGACGTGCTACAAAGGCGAAGGACAAAGGGAAGAAGGCCGCCCTTTGTAAAGCTTGGGTTTTTGTGTCAGAAAATTCCCAGCGAGGAAACGCTATTAACAGGTACCGCTTTTGGGAGGAGGTGATAGCGTATTTTCATAAAGAAACCGGTTCATTAAGAAGCTACGACTCTATCAGCAGCAAATGGAAGAATCGGATTCGGAGTAGGGTTGGAAATTTTGCTGCTATCATGGATAATATCAAGCTTAACCATGGTAGTGGTGAGAATGATGTTGATGATAGTGAGAAAGCTTTGAGGGAATACCGTATGATTTACGGTCATGATTTCAACTTGGTGGAATGTTGGAAAATCTTGAGGCATCACGATGCTTGGAAGACGGAGGGGATGCTATCCGAACAAATAGTCGAAAGAAAACAAAAGGCTCTACAACAACCTCAGGGTCAACACAAGATACTTTGAATTTTCAAGACGTCGATGATTCTGAAACTGAAGACGATACTAGAGAATCACGACTAGAAGGTCGTGACGCAGGTATGAAGAAATCATCGTCCTCCTCTCATGATCCGCCTCAATCGTTTGTAGCTTCGCTAACCAAGAACTTCTTCAAATCGAAGCCGTGAAAAGAGGGAAAAAAGAAGGTCGTTGAAGATGAGTATCTGAAGATGATGCAAGAAGAGCTGGCCATGAAAAGACAGAAAATAGCACTTCAACGAGAACAGGTCGAAATCATGGAAAAATCAACCAAGAACCAAGATATGATCTTTAACTACTCCAAAATCGACCCAACTTTGCCCGAAAGTTACCAAAATCTCTTAGGCTGCTTAAGGCAGAAATCAAAGATCTCCACAATTTAGATGATTAGTTTACGTTTTTTTCTTTTTTTTAATTTAGTATTGTAATGTTTTTAATTTAGTATTGTAATGTTTTTATTATTAATGAATTTTAAGTTTTTTTCTAAATGTTTGATTAAGAAAAAAAAGTCGGTCATCGACTGTGGCACTTTGGTCGCTTCTGGTCGCCGGAGAGAGAAAGCTGACGTGGCAGCCGGTGACTCAGGTCACTTGGGTCAACGACTGTGCATAACCTAATGAAATAAGAAGATTTGATAGGCAGATGAGAATTAGTCCTAGCTAACACCACTAAAATAAAAGAAAATCAAACCGTCCTGATTAAATAATTAATTAAACTAAGGGGGGGTGTTTGATTTCAACTTAATTGACTTAATATGAAAAAAACTGAATTAATTTAGTCATATGAAAACTGTTTATTTGTGACTTAATAGAGAAAGATGACTGAAAATATTAAGTAATAAAACTAAGGTTGTTTGCATTAATTATCTCTTAATTAAACATGACTTAAACAAAAAAAATTTAACAACAAGCCCTAACCAACCTTTGCTAAAGAAAACTAGCAACAAAAAAAAAAAGAAAATGAATCGCAAACCTTAATTTTTTTATTAATTTTTTATTTTTTTTAATGTTCGCAAAAGACTTATAGGTTTCAATTTTGAACAACCGAACAATCTTATATTTTTACTGTGTTTGAACATTGTGTGTATACCATGTTCATTTGTGATGCGCGTGTGCGTATGCTCTAATTTATACCCACGGTATGTCGTTGTGGTTTTAGCAGTATTCAAGTTTTAAATTTATATTTAGCCGACTTATCAATAACACACACACTTTAACGAGCAGTGTACCCGGTCAGTATGAATATAATGGTAAGTAGAGTGTCGATCACTAAGAGTGGAACGTATTATCTAGTTATCCTAATCAGTATTTTAATATCTTAAGTTAGCTATACAACCTAATCTAACGCAAGGGGGTTTCAGCCTGAGAGACTGGCACGGTTTGGTTGTAATTAAATAATAAACTAAACTAATAAGCACGAATCAGCGAGTAGCACACACGTACACAGATAAATACTTGAGACAATAAGAAGACCTGTCCTGATAGTTAAGTAGCTTGTCACTTGTTTTATTGCTAGTTTTATATGAAGTGTATGTAATTAACCCTTTCTCGTTGGTTCTAATCTTATCGGCGAGTAAACCCTTAATGATTACTTATGACTATCCTATTTATCTTTCTTCCTACTTTTCTACAGACGATAGAATGCATAGGCGATCTAATAAATAGGCGAGGAAGGGGCATGGCGACCCAAGCAATGCTCAGCTAGACACAGAGGTTATCAATGCACTAATAAAAGTCACCAAAGACATCAACATATAAACTTTAATTAATGGGAAAGCAATTTTAAGGGGAGTTGAAGTGCACGATTAAATCAATGATCACAAGCCCATCAATCCTGACCAATTAAAGTGTACTAATACAATAAAACAAAACTACTTAATGAATTGAATACATGCAGGACCTTCTTACAGCTCTTGTATCTTCGTTCAAGGTGTGTCTTGTGTTGCTACTTCGTCTGACTTCGTCCTAGGGTTTCTGTACTCCGAATATCGCACGTACGTAAGTCCACGAAATTCGTCTGGTCTTGGGGTATTTATAGTTTCTGTCTGAGGGTAAGATGCGGCGCATTGAATAAGTAGATGCGACGCATCGACTTAACTTCACGTGGGGTCCAAGGTTATTATATTCCAGAATATTCGTACACCGCCAGAAGATGCGGCGTATCTTCATTTCTCTATGCGGCGCATGTCCTTGCCGTCTTGGATAATATCTTGTGAAATCTTGATAGTGATGCGCCGTATGTAAGAAGTAGGATGCGGCGTATCTGGAGCAGAATGATCTTGATCTTGTACATTTCAGTAGACTCTTAACATCTTGCTTGTTTTGCTCCATAATTAGTCCAAAATCGCCAAGTTTCACATAATACTTGTTTTTACCTGAGAATTACAAAAGTAAACGATTAAGTATCAATACTCATATATAATATAATAAAACAAGTCAAATAAATAGGATAAATGATGCTAATAAAATGTACTTATTTGAGTTCATCAAATATCCCCCCACTTGAACTTTACTTGTCCCCAAGTAAACCTTAGAATTAATCTTATGAAAATGTATCCTAAAAGATGTTAGGATTTATTTTTATATTCAAGCATGTATTCGTTTTATCATAATCACACAACCAAACACTTAACGAATTAGAAATAAAATAAAATATTATGATAAAAGAAAATCTAATCGTTTAACTGTCCAGTCGTGACGAATATTCTATCATAAGCTTGGCAAGTATACACATCTCCTCCACTAAAGCCAAGGAATAACAAGTCTAAAGCGGTAAAAAGGGTTTTGAGGCTTAAGGGTTAATCATTCTTCTTAATCTCTATCGATCTCAAATTCCAGAAAAGGCGACAAAATCACAAATACATGATCGAATCCACGAACACGATACTTGCAATTGCTCAAATCCTTAACTCGAATAGGCTAAAGATAGGACCAAGTAATCTTTACCAATAATATTATATCAAAAAGGGCGACAAAATCATAAATACATAGCCGAATCCACGACTACGATACTTAAGATTGCTCAAATCCCTAATTAAGATTGCTCAAATCCCTAATCTCAATAAATCAAAGGTTTGGATAAAGAATAATATAGGGTATGGATAATATTTGGGATACAAATTGGTGTAAAATGAAAAATAAACAAAACAGATAAATTAAAATCCTAAGTGTGGTTAATCACTATCCCAACCATCCCATGAATAAGACTCATGTCATTGAATAACTCACGCTTTAAGACTTGAAACACACGCTTTAGGTAGACACAAATTATACTCAACAAGATCTCAATCAAAGAATAACCTTAGTTGGCGTTCCCATAACGTTCAACTCCCATTCAATCCATAAATATAATATATAACAAATAGTGGTGATATCGACCACTTAATACAAAACTTTACATAAGTTGGTAAAACAAACCTCCAACTTTTCTTTTTTTCTTTTTCTTTTTCTTTTCTATTTTTTTTCGAATTTTTTTTTTATTTTTTTATTTATTTTTTTTTTTTTTTAACTTAACATATATTGTGTAAAATTTCACAACTTTTCTATCACTCTTTTTTCGGATAATTTTTCCATACTCTTCATACTTTCAGAAATAATTGTAATAGCGAAAGTAGTAAACACACGAAAAATAAACTCAAAGATATACAATATTTACTTTCACTCCAATTGCATTGTGCAATTTCCTGACTCAACCAAAGATAATGAATTACGCACGCGAACACAGGTAATGTAAGGAAACACACTTTGCCTAAAGCAATTAACCAACCACGGATTTTAATCTACAGGGTAGGTTAAGGTGTAAGGGTGTAACGAAACATTATAACAAAGGTGTAAGAAACGAAAGGAATGGCTCTGAGTGTTTTTCTAGGGGTATCTTACTCTAAAAGTGAGAGTAACAAAAGGGTTAATACGGGGGTTAACTAACCAGTGTAGTTAGTTAATATCACATAACATATAAAGGCTATTTGGGTGTAATCCTAGAAATTTACCAATTTAGACAAGTCATTCCAATTATATAAATAATACTCATTATGGTGGTCTCGAATAGTATACAAGCCAAGTTCTAAAGTTTACAAGTCACCGGCACACTCATAGATTTGTGAATTTTGAAAAATCACAATTTTTGAAAATAACGTCATGTGTGCAGCTATGTAATTTAGACTTTAAACAAAAACATGCTAAAATTTTTTAATTTTGATATATTAAGCGCATTTTAAGCATATTTTGAAAAAGTTTAGGACAAGTAAGTGTTCTAATTCTCCAATCCCCCACTTAAGTTAAACAACGTCCTCGTTGTTTGTATCAAAGGTTAAAAACTGGAAAATAAAAAGAATTAGAAAAGAAAAACTCCCCTGAGATTTGCTCGGTATGATCCTCCATTATTCGTGTAAGAGCAAAAATCAACTTCCTCGTGGATGAGAACGTTTAAGCTTCATAATTGATGTATCCACAGGAAATGCAGGAATCTATAATACCTTCAAGACTTTAATACACCTGAGTTAAGAAAGTTCAAACTTGCATAATACATTAGTAGTTAGAAAAATTAAAATGTAAAAATTAAAACTGAAAATCATCAGGTCAGTCGATGCGCCGTATCTTATGGAAGAAGATACGCCGTATCGAGCCTGGAATAAATACGAATCAGAATAAAAGATGCGTCGCATCCTTAACCAGGGATGCGCCGCATTAAAATACTGACAAAAAGTTTTAAAGTCAAAAATAAAAATGCAGAAAATAAAGTAAGATATGACCAGTGCAGGAGATGCGTCGCATCTCAGGATGGAGATGCGCCGTATCGTCTGCGGGCCTGACTGACTCAATACAAAATCAGAAAATAAAATAAAAGATAAGCATGGGTTGCCTCCCACGAAGCGCTTGTTTTTGTTCGAGTCACGAGCCTGACTCCACCCTTATTTACTGTGTAATAGGGTGTTGTTCCCCCCACTTGGGATCAAGTGCGGGTGATAGTAGCAATAAACACGAAAAGAGTGTAAATTTGCTAGTAAAGATGGAAGAAATAAATAAAAATCATACCTTGGCAATATATGTACATTTTTCCTATCCTTACCCGGTTTGGTTGATAAATTGGATGACTTGACCATTGCATTTGAAAGAGTAGTCTGTTGAGGAAAAATGATTCTACTTTCTTGTTGGTTAGTCTCTTCGGTAATAAGGCGTCCCTTGACTTCCGCAGAAGATGAGAAAGGGTCTTTAGTAAGTAAAAGTTCGAGTTCCTCTATATACTTCATAGGGTCCAAATCATCATCTTCATCAATCATAGCAATGTTTAAGAGCTCATCACCAAATTCTTCCTCGAGCTCCACCAAAAACGGGTTGATCACAGGTGCTTCATGTGCTTCAATAGGTAGTGTAATGAATTTGAACTCATCATTCTTTTGTTTTGCAACCTGTTTAGGAAAACTAGCAAGATTATTAGTAACTGGATTAATAATATTAAATAAATTTGTAACACTTTGTGTTGTAAGTGACTCCAATTCATCATGTGAATCTCCATCTTCAACTAGTGGTCTTGCAACTTCAGCATCATCCCGAATTTCATCCTTAAATAAGTAATCCCAGATTTCTTCAAAATACCTCGTTGGGTCAAAATCTGGCTTATCCGCTCCACACCTAAATACTTCCGTTTGTTGTGGTAATTGCGGTATGTTATCGTACACAATAGCATCAAACTTTTCAATATCAGAATACTCATTATCTTCATCCGAGGGAATATTATCATGGTGTTTTTGATATGATGAGAATATATCTTCCACCTCGGGTGGAAAATCACAAGTAATAGCACCATACACCATTGTCCCACATTTATCTTCATTTTCATCATAAGCAGTTTCGGATGAAGAAGCTTCTTTGAAAACAATTGCCGGATATTTATTCAAATCAGACACTTGTGACTCTTCTTCAACTTGTGCAATTTCCGGAGAAATAACATCATTAAAAACAATTGCCGGAATCCTAATTGCATCAAAATCAAATGACTCTTCTTCATCATCATCATTTGATAAAGTCCAAGTGTGTCGAAATGGCAATTTGTTTCTTTCTTTCCCTGACTTCACCTTTTCCAGCAACAAGTATTCTTCCATAGTGATTTCTTTATTCTCGATGACTTGTGCACCATATCTTGCTCTTTCCCAATCGTAGATCCTATTATTGCTCAAGGCTCTTTCCTCTTCAAGTCTCATATATTCTTCCATTGTAATATCCGGATCGTCCATCTTCCTGAAATAAAACTTACTCGTGCAAAATAAGAGTGAAACAATCAAAGTAAAACAAAATTTGCTGATATCTGCTGATGATGCGCCGTATCCTATAAATGGGATACGCCGTATCTTATAATCGTTAAATTAAATCAGACTTTTATTCAGAAAATAGATACGCCGCTTAGAATTTAGAATGCGCCGTATCAGTTTTAATTAATCAAAAATCAATTATACTTATTAAAATTAAATGCGTCGTATTAACAAAAGTTAATGCGCCGTATTTTCGTTACGTTTCAAAATACAAGATTTTTGATTCAGAAGATGCGCCATATCGATAAAGATCGATACGTCGCATCTGTTTAATAATTCAAAAACTGTTTTTAATTAAAAATAATAAATACGCCGTATCTGTTGAAAACAGATGCGTCGTATGGCGTTATTGCTTAGAAAAATTTCTTATTAAAAACGGAATACGCCGTATCTTGGGGAAAGATGCGTCGTATCGAATTAATTAAACGCGTTGTATTTTATAAAAATTAAACGCAATACGCCGTATCTATGAAAATAGATGCGCCGTATCGTTTGAATAAGCTCCGTACAACGATAGCAGTATGCAGAAAAACACAGAAAGAAAAAAAAATAAACACAAACGAAAAGAAACAAAAATAAAAGAAAACAAATAACACACAAAAAACAGAAAATATGCAAATAATACAATGAATGCAATTTAACTAATATATAACAGAGTTAGCGGTTAGAATTAGAAAACATATTAAAACCTAATTAAAATACTAATCAAATTAACAGATAATAACAATTCACCCCCCGGCAACGGCGCCAAAAACTTGATGCGCGTGTGCGTATGCTCTAATTTATACCCACGGTATGTCGTTGTGGTTTTAGCAGTATTCAAGTTTTAAATTTATATTTAGCCGACTTATCAATAACACACACACTTTAACGAGCAGTGTACCCGGTCAGTATGCATATAATGGTAAGTAGAGTGTCGATCACTAAGAGTGGAACGTATTATCTAGTTATTCTAATCAGTATTTTAATATCTTAAGTTAGCTATACAACCTAATCTAACGCAAGGGGGTTCAGCCTGAGAGACTGGCACGGTTTGGTTGTGATTAAATAATAAACTAAACTAATAAGCACGAATCAGCGAATAGCACACACGTACACAGATAAATACTTGAGACAATAAGAAGACCTGTCCTGATAGTTAAGTAGCTTGTCACTTGTTTTATTGCTAGTTTTATATGAAGTGGATGTAATTAACCCTTTCTCGTTGGCTCTAATCTTATCGGCGAGTAAACCCTTAATGATTACTTATGACTATCCTATTTATCTTTCTTCCTACTTTTCTACAGACGATAGAATGCATAGGCGATCTAATAAATAGGCGAGGAAGGGGCATGGCGACCCAAGCAATGCTCAGCTAGACACAGAGGTTATCAATGCACTAATAAAAGTCACCAAAGACATCAACATATAAACTTTAATTAATGGGAAAGCAATTTTAAGGGGAGTTGAAGTGCACGATTAAATCAATGATCACAAGCCCATCAATCCTGACCAATTAAAGTGTACTAATACAATAAAACAAAACTACTTAATGAATTGAATACATGCAGGACCTTCTTACAGCTCTTGTATCTTCGTTCAAGGTGTGTCTTGTGTTGCTACTTCGTCTGACTTCGTCCTAGGGTTTCTGTACTCCGAATATCGCACGTACGTAAGTCCACGAAATTCGTCTGGTCTTGGGGTATTTATAGTTTCTGTCTGAGGGTAAGATGCGGCGCATTGAATAAGTAGATGCGGCGCATCGACTTAACTTCACGTGGGGTCCAAGGTTATTATATTCCAGAATATTCGTACACCGCCAGAAGATGCGGCGTATCTCCATTTCTCTATGCGGCGCATGTCCTTGCCGTCTTGGATAATATCTTGTGAAATCTTGATAGTGATGCGCCGTATGTAAGAAGTAGGATGCGGCGTATCTGGAGCAGAATGATCTTGATCTTGTACATTTCAGTAGAATCTTAACATCTTGCTTGTTTTGCTCCATAATTAGTCCAAAATCGCCAAGTTTCACATAATACTTGTTTTTACCTCAGAATTACAAAAGTAAACGATTAAGTATCAATTCTCATATATAATATAATAAAACAAGTCAAATAAATAGGATAAATAATGCTAATAAAATGTACTTATTTGAGTTCATCAATGTGCAAACCTTTTTACACCATGACCATGTCAACCAATAAAGTAACCAAAGTCGGTGAACATTTTGTGCAAGTGGGGCGGTCGTAGAGGGCCACCAATTTTATAGGGCATCCATTTTATATATTATCAAGTTACATATGCACGAATTTAATTATTTGGCTAAGTTTATTATGGAATAATGTTATGTGATCACCTAAAATACAGATTAAGAAAGCATCAACTGGCGATTGCATGTTTGAGAATGAAAAAGTCGACCACTCTTTGTTTTTACATTAGAATTCGTCAACTTATCGTTACCGCACAGGGCCTCCGAAATCCATTGGACAACCCTGAAAGTGTTGGTCCCAAATGTGAATGGGTCTTTCTAGCCTGTTAATGGTGATAGTCAATCTAGATAAATCAAAACTAACTACAAGAGAAACAATGACTATGAACAATATAAGTTATGCGGAAACTAACTTATATTGCTAAGAAGAACAATGAATATAAAAGAACTTTTGATACTATAAATCTGCTTAGGTTACAGATATCTAAATATTATGCTAGATTCATTTTTGATCTATAGCCGTGAGGTTCCTTTTATACACCAAGGAAACCCTAACAGCTTTACAAAACATGTAAAGAGATGTTACATATCTCTTCCTAATATAACTCCTGCATATCTCTGCATATTTATTCTAACAATAACTCATGTATATCACATAAGCAGTACTATCTAAATATGCTAGCAGTACCGTTTTAACACTAACAGTACTAACTCAAAGCTAGCAGTACTAACTACATAACTAACAGTAGAAACTATAACCAGCAGTAGAAACTTTAGAAACTCATAATTCCAAACAATCCTCCCCTAAACATGATGTTTACTTGTTAATCATCATGTTTCTTCAGATCATGTGTTTTCTTTAAGCTTCTCTTGATCTCTTGATTTATTTTGGACTCTTTTAGAAGGATGTATCTAAACACTCTGTTCTTCAAATATCTTCTTGATGATTTTGAACTCTTTAACCATTCTTTGACTGTTCCATATTACTCCAGCTATCCAGTTAATCAGCACCTCAGCAACAACCTGTTCATAGCAATACCAACTAAGTTGGATTTGTAGTTTTTGGCAGACTACCGCCATAAACGGATTTGATATTTCTTTACCATTAACCGTTTGCTCTGGAATAACCAATGCTTCATTATAGTAAAATGGTGCAGTGATTACCATATAGTTTTTGGTAAACTATCAACCATCAACGGATTTGAGATGTCTTTACCAAGAGTCGTTTGCTTTGGACTAGCCAACTCCTCACAGTGAAGCATGGTGAGTTGATTACCATATAGTTTTTGGCAAACTATCAGCCATTAACGGATTTGTGAAGTCTTTACCAGAAACCGTTTTCTCTGGACTAGTCAGTTCTTGATGTCTGTTAGACATGGTGAACTGATGACCATTTGTTGTTTGGTAGAAGTACCAACACTCAAAGTTCCTTCTCATTCCATCACAGCTTCCATATTTCCAAAAACATGTCACAACTCTTCACTCTGCTTCTTTAAAGACATCATTTTCCTTAGCGGTAGAAATTTCTAATGCAGCAGTAGAAACTTTTATACTAGCAGTAGTAAGAAATTTCTACTTCTTCACTTCTTCTGTGTAATCCATTGCTTTACAACATCAAAATCATTTCAACATTTTCAACTTTTCCTCCCCTGTTTGGATACATTCTTCATAATAGTTATTCCACAATCATCTTAAAGATAACAACCTGCCTAGTTACCTCCCCTGAACCAATGCAGCTATAGATTTAGCATTCCAATGTTAACAACCAAGTAATTGAACCTGCTAACATCAAAGGATTTGGTTAAAAGATCAGCCACATTATCATCAGTGTGAATCTTAAGCACCTGAACCAGCTTTTTCTCATAAGCATCTCTAATGAAATGGTGCCTAAGTTCAATGTGCTTTGTTTTGGAGTGAAACAAAGGATTCTTCACAATGCAGATGGTGCTTTCATTATCAATGTAGATCTTTGTGGTCATGAAATTGAAACCAAAATCTAACATCTGATTCTGAATCCACAAGACTTGTCCACAGCAATTTCTAGCAGCAACATATTCTGCTTCAGTAGTAGAAGTAGCTACAATGGTCTGTTTCTTACATTGCCATGAGATGAGTCTTCTACCAAGAAATTGACAACCTCCAGTTGTGAATTTCCTATCAAGACTAGCACCAACATAATCACTGTCAGAGTAAGCTTCCAAATCAAATGAGGAGACTTTAGGATACCACAGAGCCAATTTTGGATGGCCTTTGAGATATCTAAAGATCCTTTTCACTGCATAAAGATGTGAAGTTTTTGGAGTTACTTGAAATCTGGAACAAGCACATACGGCAAACATAATGTCAGGCCAAGAAGCAGTCAAATACATTAAAGATCCAATCATGGACCTATAAAGATGTACATCCACATCAGCTGCTTCCTCATCCTTGACCAATGGCTTCTTTGACTCCATGGGGGTACTGGCAGTTTTCACATTAGCAAAATCAAACTTCTTCAGGATCTCTGCAACATATTTATCCTGACTTATAAAAATTCCATCTTCATGCTGTTTAACTTGTAATCCAAGAAAGAAGGTGAGCTCTCCCATAGAACTCATTTGGAACTTGCTTTTCATTAATGCTTCAAACTCTTCACACCAAGACTTCTTAGTAGAACCAAAAATGATATCATCTACATAAACTTGCACCAACAGGATATCACTTTTATCCTTCTTTATGAATAAAGTCTTGTCTATGGTCCCTCTTATAAAACCATTCTTCAACAGAAAAGTAGATAAAGTAGCATACCAGGCTTTGGGAGCTTGGTGTAGACCATAAAGAGCTTTTACAACTTTGTGGACCTTCTTTGGGGATTTAGGATCTACAAAACCTGGAGGTTGAGACACATACACCTCCTCATCAATTGTGCCATATATGAAAGCACTTTTTACATCCATCTGATAAACTATGAACCCCTTATATGAAGCAAATGCCAAGAAGATCCTGATGGCTTTAATCCTAGCCACAGGTGCAAAAACCTCATCATAGTCTATCCCTTCCTCTTGTCTATATCCCTGAGCTACTGAAAATTGCCTTATTCCTCACTATTACACCTCTTTCATCCATCTTGATCCTGTTGACCCATTTGGTTCCAATTGCTTTCTTTTCATGTGGCAAACCTACAAGAATCCATACTTTCTGCAACTTGAACTGCAAGAGCTCCTCTTGCATAGCATCAACCTAACTTTCTTCTGTAAGTGCTTGAGATATACCCATGGGTTCAACCTGAGAGAGAAAACAAGCAAACATACAATGTTGGAAGTCCTTATGATTGTTTCTTCTCTGCTTTTGAATGTAGTTGACAAAAGCATGAGCTCCAGAAGTCTTGTTCACTTTGCTCCTAGTCTGAACAACAGAACATGGATCTCCAATAATTTGAGATTTAGGATGAACAGTATGTATTCTTAATGTAGGAATAGAATCAACATGCACCGTGTCTTCCAAATTAGAGAAATCATTCACTACACCTTCATCATCATAAGATGCATTAGAGAAAATCCCATCTCTTAGACTGGCAAAAAATATCTTCAAGACCAGGCATTGCATCATCATCTTGAAGAGCATCATTGGTTAGATCAGGATATGATAATCCATCATCATTAGACACTCTTGAAGGACTGGCAGTACAAACTGGCGTGCTAGCAGTAGTAACTGAGTTTGTACTGCTGGTTGATTTATTTGGAAAAGTATCACCAGCTTCCTTCTCTTGGCTTGTAAGCCTTTCAAGCTCATCTAGAAAAGCTTGATCTTCTGTGTCATCTGGCTTACAATCAGTCTTTGGATCAGCATCAAACTTTCCATTTGAACTCTTGTCAGTTGGAGAGTAAGTGGATAAGAAAGGCATGACAAAATATTCCTCAGAAGAGTCACTTGAATTGGTATCTTCTTGTGTACCTGCATTTTGGTTAGCTTCTTGTGGACCTGCATTTTTGTTAGCTTGATTCTCTGCAATAACAGACACATAATTCATAGAATTTGTTAAATAATCAAGATCAAACATCCAAGCATGTCCTTTCCTGCAACATTAGGTTTATTCTCTGTTGGGAATTATAATTTGAGTTGATATTGACAAAGTATGAAAGATGGAGGAAACTTATGAAGACAAAGATGAAGGACCTAAATTGTATTATTCTAAAGTCTTTGTAACCCTAATCTCTAGTTTATAAAGAGATGGGGCGTCTATTGTTTATGTACAGGAGTAAACATGTAACTCCATTAAAGGGGTGTGTGTGTAAACCTAGGCTTATGGTTCTTGTTTAGACACCTAGGGTTAGGGATTTGTGATAAGCCTCAAGGATCTTATGATTACTGTTAGAGTGTAACCGTGCTACACTTGATCACGTAGCATTGGGGCTTTTGGTGTTTGTATTTGTTAGTGGTAGAGATGATGACGAGAAACCTTGTTCTCAATAATAATAATGATTCTTTTGTTATTTCACTGTGCATTGTATCTGTTTAATCATTATTATTGTTATCCTAAATAAAAGGTCTAAACAACCTGAGCTATAAAAGATTCTTAACATGTGGTATCAGAGCCAAGGGGCTCGTGATCTAGGATCTGCAAGGTTTTCTTGAGGAAAAAGAAAATATTCGAATCTGGAAAAACTTTCGTATCTTTCTGCAGGTCAGTTTTCAAGGGGCGATAACATTTTCGTTAACTGTTGGATTGTGCTGAATTTAATACTAGAGATACTTTATATATCAAGGAAGATTTTCACCAGAGGGATTTTCAATCTGAGTTCTGGATTGAAAGTTATGGTTTGTTGAAATCTGCAGCAGAACAGTTTTTGGTATGTCAAATTTTTAGGGTTTTCTTGTTCTCAACTTCTTGATTTCGTTTTCTAATGTTTTAAAACATTATTAAAGTTGAATATGTGTTGATTGGTACCTGTAATTCATGATAGAAAGAGGCGTTGCAGTATAAATGATTGGTTGTTAGGGTTTTTCATTCTGGTTTCTAACCCCAATAAATTAACTGCTGTTTCACATTCATGATGTTGTTTATGAATAATGGTATGTAAAGTTCAGGGGAAGAATCCATAACGCAAAAGGTTTGATCGGGTTTGAAGCTACATGGTGGTTAGGGTTTATTTAACCCTCGTATATTCGTTCAGATCTTATTGTTGGTTATTCTGATCTTGTGTCGTCTTTGAATTGGTTCGAAGTATTAGGCTGTTCATTTATGGTGATCGCTTGCTGTCTGATAACGAGGGCAAAGGTATAAAGGTTTCTGTCTTGATATGCATCAGATTTGATATGAATTTGGTACTACTGTGGAATAGTTGCTGGTTGTTATTGAAGAAAGAACTGCTGTATTCTAATAGTACTGATCCTCATTCGAGTTCTTATTGATGGCGAGGTTTATTCCAAGTTAGTACTGCTCGATGAAGGTTTGTACTGACACTATTACATGATCGACTTTGTACTGCCTGAGAATTAACTTTGTACTGCTTAAGGATAGTTAGTACTGCTCGCGGAATGAGTTAGTACTGCTCTTCAGAGTTTGTACTG